>CM042173.1:56640060-56662560 GCA_023376005.1 Doryteuthis pealeii
TGCTTAATTAAAGTCATACCTAATTTGAAAATTAATTAGTTGATAATTAATGAATTAGGCGAATATATCTGCTCAAATGTACATACAGAGATTGACTTTTTCTCGATTTGTTTACGCCTTACATTTGAACAGATATATTCGCCTAATTCATTAATTATCAACTAATTAATTTTCAAATTAGGTATGACTTCAATTAAGCACATATTCTCGCAAAAATATGTATGTATGTATGTATGTATGTATATCAAAATAAAGCCATCTATTTAAGTTAGGGTAGCGCAGACATGATTTTAACTGAGAGTTTCTCTTTTAAAAAGTCCCTCCTAAGAATCATTCTAAAACCAGCTAATTGATGATTTACCTATTGATACACACCACACACACACACACACACACACACACACATATATATATATATGCCAGTGCAAGCGCTAACAACCTTGTGGTGTGACCAACATTGCTCAATAGCTAGTGATCGAGTTAGCTTTATGGCACGACAATCACGACCACAAACTATAATGTAGTCAATGAGATGTTCGTGGCCTGATCTAGGATGCCGCCAGGTAGTTTTGAAACTATTCCGTTGCTGGAAAATCGTGTTGGTAATCACAAGACTGAATTCACAACAAAGAGACAGCAGTAACAGACCATTAGAGTTTACCTTTCCTACGCCAATTACCAATTACTCTTCCCCAAGTCAGTGTGTCACATCCAACACGAGCATTGAAGTCACCCAGAACATAGAGTTTATCACGAAATGTTGTATGTCTCAGTAGAACACGAAGGTTACTGTAAAAGTATTCCTTTAACTCCTCATTGGAGTCCATTGTAGGCCCATAACAACTCAGCAAGGTCGCATATTTATTCCTTCCGATAGGTAATGAAGAGACATCAGCCCGTCACAAATACCAACTGGCAGCGATTCCAATTTTAAAACAATGTCATTTCTGATGGCGAATCCAACACCGGACTCTCTCTTAGCAGTTTCAGGGAGAGCAACCCAAAAGAAGGTGTAACCACCATCCATTTCTTTCAGTTCCCCTTTGCCTGGAAGCCTGGTTTCTGATAGAGCTGCAATACTAATGTTGTTTTGTTTAAGAACCCGTGCAATAATCGCAGATCAGCGTTCAGGGTTTTTTCTTGTCTTGAAGTGTCCTTACGTTCCAAGATTCTATGAACATGTTTGTTTCATTAATTTTAGATTTTCTGAAATTTCGGGTGCACAATTTGGATGCCCAGCCATATGCACCTTATAGCAGGGTCATGTAGGGACATGAAATGTTTGGGTCGCCTCGTGAGGAAAGCAGGGAAATATATATATATATATATATATGTATGTTGTAAACACGGTATGTTTGGAATGGCTTTTTTGCCGACAATTTTTGGGAGAATATGTGCTTAATTGGAGTCGTACCTAATTTTGAAAATTAATTAATTAATAATGAATTAGGCGGGAATGCCTATTTAAATGTATGGCTAAACAAATCGAGAAAAATCAATCTCTGTATGTACATATATATATATAATATATATATATATATATATATATATATATATGTAAATAACGTATATATATATATATAACATGTACGTATATATGCAAATAGCGTACTTAACTCTCAATATATATATATATAATATATATATATATATATATATATATATATGTGTGTGTGTGTGTGTGTGTGTGTGTGTGTGTGTGTGATCTAATACCGTGCAATATAAGTCTAAAATTGAGACATCCTACGAATTTTGAAATTATTTCTAAAAACAGACGCTCTCTTTCGTAATTCTTACTCGCCAATCACAGTTTATTCTGCAACATTCGAAATAGATTTTCAACCCAAATTGAATTTCCAAATCGTCCATCTTAACCTCATAATTGTTAGACAGAAATCTCCAGTAAATTTGTTTTGTTTTTTTGTTACAATACATAGATATATTGATCTGAATCGACATAGATAGATATTAAACTGACAAAGAGATAGATAGATAGATAGATAGATGGATGGATAAATATGAATAAATTGACAGAAAGATAGATAGATAATGAAGAGAATGAGATAGGTAGATAGATAGATAAATATTGAAATGACAGATATAGATCGATATATAGATATCTAGATATATAAGAAATAATTGACAAAATATAGATGGATAATGAAGAAATTAAGATAGATAGATCGATAGATAAATTGACAGATATGAATGATTTAACAAAGATATAGATAGACTGATAGATAGATATAAATAAATTGACAAAATGATAAATAGAGATATAGACATGAATAAATTGGCAAAGAGATAAATAGATAGATAGATAATGAACAAACTGGGATAGATAGATAGATAGATAGATAGATAGATAGATAGATAGATAGATATTAACAGACTGGGATATATATATAATATATATATATATATATATATATATATATAGATAGATAGATAGATAGATAGATAGAAATTAACAAACTGGGATAGATAGATAGATAGATAGATAGAAATTAACAAACTGGGATAGATAGATAGATAGATAGATAGATAGATATTAACAAACTGATAGATAGATAGATAGATAGATATTAACATATATATATATATATATATATATATATATATATATATATATATATAGAGAGAGAGAGAGAGAGAGAGAGAGAGAGAGAGAGAGAAGATTTAACAACCTGAGATATATATAGATATTAACAGACTGGGATAGATAGATAGATATTAACAGACTGGGATAAATATATAGATAGATATTAACAAACTGGGATAGATAGATAGATAGATAGATAGAAAGAAAGAAAGAAAGATAGATATTATCAAACTGGGATGGATAGATAGATAAATAGATAGATAGATAATAAACAAAATGGGATAGATAGATACATAGATAGATAGATAGATAGATATTAACAGACTGGGATAGATAGATATTAATAGACTGGGATAGATAGATAAATGGATAGATAGATAGATAGATAATAAACAAACTGAGATAGATAGATATATAGATATATAGATAGAAAAAGAACAAACTGGGATGGATGGATTGATAGATAGATAGATAGATAGATAGGCATTGGTATGTTTAACACCATTTAATGACACAAATTATCAGCGCCACAGATATTTTGAATTTCACTTTATATAAATGTTTCTTCATTGTACAATAATTGTATTGTATTTGTTATTGTTCTGTGTAAAATGTGTAATAAATAAAATCAAGGAAAGATATTGAAAATGTCGTATTCGCTTTCGAGCACATTAAACCAAAATACAAATTTACCGTTTCAGCATCTAAACGATTTCCGTTGTAATTTACAACGCTTTGCGAAAAACTTGGTTAGGTTTGTTGGATATTACGGCATATCAATTCTTGCTGGGTTATTTTATGCCGAATTCGTTTTTTTTTCTATTCATACCCGATGGGTATTAAAAATTTCTTTTCAAACTCAATTTTTTAAACATATTTTTAACATTCATTTCTTTTTATTTAACCTATAGATGTCATCCTAAAAAGTACTAACACTCTGAATCCGAGTGGACCTGAGAGTAATAGCGATGAAGGGGTACTCCACACTCCCCAGAGCTCTAAAATGGAAATTTCACAAATGGATGCAGTTTCAAGTCATGCCCAGTAAAAGAATTAGAAGCTTTGCCATAAGGGCAATAGAATCGGGATAATCATATAGGGGCTTGCATATATATATATATATATTTACCAACCCCTCTGCAATTGACACAAGGTCAATGTCTTAAGCGGAGTTCAGCAGGTTTGAATTCAGAGTGTTCCTTCTCCTAGACCGGTTGCCTAACCTAGGTTAAAGAACCCAGACTGCCCTACTATTTACCCATAGCTGGAGGGAGAGTAGGATTCATATCTTACCCAAGGGTATTAGCGCTAAGTGAAATGTAATTACTACGTCCGGGATTTGAACTCGTAGCGACGAGTCCATTTCCCATGTCTTTAGCCATTACACCACGCGCTTCCTGCAGGGGTTTGCATATAGGTCATGTTGCTTACAATACTGCTGTTGCTTAAGTGAACACCCTTATATCAGGAATTTGTTGCCATTGTAAGATTGGAAAATGTAATATAGTTAATTATAATCAGTTGGTTGGCTTGGAGGCCTCCCAGCGTGGGTACACACATGAACAAACAATACTCCAACTAAGGGTGTTAAATACAACAATGGACTTTAATATATATGAGCACGTGAGGAAACATTCATACAAGAGATACATATACAAGTAACACATTTAGGGGACAAGATACTGTAACGTTGTCCCTTTTTTTCCGGGCACTAAAACGAGAACTGTAACGTTGTCGTATATCTGGTCACAGTACCCACACCGATATACATAACGGGGCGGTGGTGGTGGCGATATATTCACGGTACTAAAAATGTCTTCTTGTTGATAAAAATTACAACGCGAGAAATATGTAGTCACAACTGCTAGCCTTTATTTCCAGGGTAGGCTCGTCTCGTGGGTTCGTATCAGAGAGGAGGAAAGGCAGAGAGAAAGAGAGAGATACTAAACTACCGTCATCCCACACGGGACCAAATCGAAAAGAGGTCGGTAGATTTCTTCGTTGTTCCACGTCACCACGTGACTTCCGGTTCCGGTCAACACCCGACTTCCGGTTGACACTCAATTCTCCATTCGGGAGGTCACACTCCGGTCAAACCATTGTTCATCCTGTTTTGCTCATCACTATTTTTTAAACCTTTATCATCTCACTTATTTCCTTCTTCCTCCTTTTCTAACATAGTAGTTCTAGCTCACAATAGTCAGGATGATATCCCCATCTTGCTACAATACAAAATGGAAGTATAAAGGAGATACATAAATGTACATATAGAAGATATGAAGAGTCCATAAGGTAAAGTCACTTACTACGTTGTGTTGGGGGGATTAAACCAACACACAAGAAGGGTGTAGACATAAATATCTAGCCTATGGTTATTGGTGTAGTACCGGAGACAAAAGAGTATTCAAAGTTGGCGCCTCCCCGCTTAAACAGTCAGGGACGCCTAGCGGTGAAAACCTTAAACACACGGGAAGATAACTCTTCCAGCCAAACAAGGGCGGATAATCCCTACACCATGAACTATTTGAAAATCTGATAACAGAAGAATGGAGTTTGAAATCAGTTTAGATTTGAGTGAGAAGACAACCGGTTCTGAATAGATATTCACGTTTTATGACCATTGCAATCCGCAAGAAATTTAGTAACAATTTATAAATCAATAAATAAATAAATAATTTATCAGTCTAGAGTGGTTCCCCTTTGTTCATGTTGGAGTTATAGGAAACAACCCAAAAAGGATTATGGACTTACAAGAAAGACTTTAGGAATTTGGTTTCTCTTTAACCAAAAGGAATAAATGGTTCATAGTTGTATTACTTCTTTTATTTAATAAATGTTTTTATATGCAAATACACACACACCTATTTCACATTTCACCTGAAACCACCATAAGTTAGACCCCAAATATGGACTCTCTCGTCGATTTCAACACATGAGGGTTAATCCAATGAACAACCTACATGGTGGTTTGTTTATAGTGGTGAAGGCTTATGTTTGACCATCCACACTTTTTGGCACAGTCGATAAGAAAGAATTGGTGCACAAGAAATGCCACAAACCCAATCAACAACTGACCTTAGACTTTTCAAATTCAGAGTTTTCCTTCTCCTAGACTGGTTACCTATCGAAAGTTAAAGGACCCAGTCTGTCCTACTATTAACCCATAACTGGAGGGAGAATATATGGATTCATACCTTTCCCAGGGGTATAATTTACGGGAAACAAATAGGGGAGAGATAGGGAAAGACAGACAGTATGTGCTTTTGCTTAAATGGTCACTCATCTAAGTATTCAATAGGCTTATCGCTGCTTAAATTCGATGATCTGGCAGGAACCGAGGTTTCCGGCGTGACCTGACCGTAAGTCTCTTTTGTAGTGTAATGGTTATCGTCGTATGAAAGATACACGGGGATCCTGGCCTTGGGTAAGGTATGCATCCAACTATTCTCTCTTTCATCTATGGGTAAATCGTAGGGCAGACTGGGTTATTTAACCTTGGTATGGCAAAAGAAAGAAAACTTTGAATTCGAAAATGGAAAACTTCTTGTGGAGACGTTGATTATATATATATATATATATATATATATATATATATATATTCTGCCATACTGAGGAGAGGTGATATGTCGAAACACGGTGTCTGTGGATGAAATATATGCACACAAACACTGGTTGTTTGAGGTCTGGGAATGGGATTTTGCTGACGGTCACCGATTACACTTAAATGCAAGGCTCGCCTATTACGGATGGAGCCCTCACTGACGGCCTTTATATATATACCTATGTATGTATTCATCAGTTAGCGGGATCTATTTGGAGTGTGTGTATGCAAGGTCATTAAATTTCGATATGTGACGTGGTGTTTAATTGAGAGTCTGTAGATTCTATACTAATCTGAATCTATTTTCTTCCCTTTCTTTCTTTATGATAAAAACGGATTGACCCATCATTTAGGTGAGGTGACGACACTAATACGAAATAAGTATTCGGCAGATAAGCAACATCAGATAATCAGGATTTACATTTCATATTGGACAATTTGGTCGATCTCATTTTTAACATAAAACCTGTTATTCTCGATCGGAGTTGCTGGTATTCTGGATCTGTTGTTGGCCTGGTAATTTCTCTGTTCTTGGGTCTAGAACTACTTGAGATCTTCTTGGGGTGTACTTGCATCCATTGCCAGTTCTTAATAATGAACACAAGACTGTAGTTTTTCTCAGAGCTCATTTATTTTATCCCAAGCAAAACAGCTTTGGAGACAAGACTGCATCTTCCATCTGTCCTCTTCAAACACTTAGCCCAGATGCTAACCGTGAGTCCAAGCGATTCTCTCCTCTCACTATCACCTTTTCACTCTTCACTCTGTTGGCACTTTTCGTCCAATCATAAGCCTTCACACGTCATCCCAAATTCTAGTTAATTTCCTCTATTATATAACGTATGACTGATATGTTGGATTTTTTCTTATTTCCACATCTTATTATTTTACAAGTTTACTGCCCAGCAAAATATAATTATTCACGGTTTTCATAGCTCTCTGGTAAAATCCAGTTATTTGTTAAACTTATCGTTTCATTATTATTATTTTTTTGGGTGGAGGGTGTTTTTTTTCATTCACCCTATGGTCCTCTGGAACGACAAGTTCCACGTGTTTGTTGTCCTGTTAATCAAAATCGCAGATGTTTCAAACACATTTCAAGTGATGGAATGATTATTTTTCCTAAAGTATTTTTCGTTAAATAGAAAAAATCCCCTAATAAAAGTTAATGCATTTTTTTTAATTTTAAAAATATTTTCATATTTTTATATGAAAGTTATCTTTTAACGATAGCAAACCGTAATTTACTGAACGTGGTAATGGAATTAGGAAAAAATTGATACGGGAAATTAGAGTTCCTACATAATTGTAAGGATGGAACCCTGATAGCTGAAGAGTCAATGACATGCAACACTCCACTTTGGTCTTTACTTAGGCTAGACGGGCAGTTGGAGAGGCCCCTTCAATCAATCAGCTAGTCACGCCAAACCCTAGCTCTTATACTATTGTCCCGACCCTTTTGTCTTCATGGCAAGCCCCCAATATTTTTTATCATATATGTGCTAGAAGGCTGTAGCCGAGGGTCTTCATGTCCTGGGTATGACGTTAAACTGCATCCAGTGGTGAAGTTCTAATTTTGGAGCTACGGTAGTGTTGAGTACTCCTTTATCGCTATTACTTCCAGGTCCACTCTAATCCGGAGTGGTAGTCTCTGCTAGGGTCCCATCTATGAGTTAAAATGGCTATTAAACATGTTTTTTAAAAAAATAAAAAATTGGTTACTCAACAAGAGGTTTGGTTTGTTTTGTTTTACGGCACATCAACCTCAGTGGGTCATTTAATGCCGATAAAGTTTTGAAATAAATCAATTCTTAAATAGATAATACAATTTTGTTTATCAACTCATGTTTTTCTATTTAACCCATAGATGGGACCCTAACAGGTACTACCACTCCGGGTCAGAGTGGACCAGGGAGCAATGGTGGTGAAGGGGTGCTCCACATTCCCCAAACCTCCAAAACTGGAACCTCACCATCAGATAGAGTTTAACGTCATTCCCAGGACATGTAGACCCGCAGCCACCGCCTTCTAGCACCCATATGATAAAAAGGGGTTGGGGCTTGCCATAAGGGCAATAGGGTTGGGAAAATCATATAGGTGCTAGGGCTTGACGTGACCAGCCGATTGATCGGAGGGGGCCTCTCCGACCGCCCGTCTAGCCCAAGATAGGGCCAAAGTGGAGTATTGCATGTCATGAACTGCTCATCCACCTGGGCTCTATCCTTAAGCATCACGGGTCGCCACCCACGGCCAACAGGTGGCCCCATTGGGGGAGTCTTACCCTCTGTACTCAACAAGAATGAATAAAACAAAACGTTTTCGGCATAATACAACCCGACTAGGGTTGACATGCCGTAAAATCTAATCGACCTGACAATCCACCAGGAATAAAAGAGAGAACACAAAGAAATATTTTTTTAAATAGCGGCGCCATTATTCCTGATTCAAAGAGAGAATTCCTCCACTTTTGAAGCAATTGCATGTTCAATTCACAGAGAGAGACGGACAAAAGAAAGAGACAGAGACAGAGACAGAGAGAGGAGAGAGAGGAGGGGGAGAGACGAGTAATTAAATAAATAACTTGTAGCGGGCAGAGATAGGGAGGCTGAGTAGCCACATATGGATTATTGCCTGATCTATCTATTTATCTATATCTTTAACGCACCGTTCTTAAAGTAAAATTAAGTTTGTACGCCAAATCCGATGGGAACAGACGAGCTATTCAAAACCTTGTCATAATATCCAGGACGCCTGTCTTTTTTCCCTTATTCTTTCCTTTCATAATAAAAATGGGTTAATGGTGTTATCATCCCATTGTATAAGTTTCATTGTATTCGCCTTTTAAGTCCCCTACAAAAGTGCAATGGAACTATCCCTACGAAATTGCAACCTCATATATATATATATATATATATATATATATATATATATATATATATACTTAAAACTATATCACTTATCTGAACTCACTTGTCTATAAAGAAAAAATGACCTAGATTTTTAAATCAATATTTTCAAAAGAAGTTATATACTGACGAGCCGGACCTGTGGATATAGCACAGTATGATAATTCAATTATTACAACGTTTGATATGTTTGCTTAAGTGCTATGGCTAAATGCTATGTAAAAAGTAAAATCTTATTTAACTCTCTCTCTCTCTCTCTCTCTCTCTCTCTCTCTCTCTCTCTCTCTGTGTGTGTGTTTTTTCTTTCCTTCTTTTCATAAGCAAATAATAACCCTAGATGGTTTGGCATGCCGTAAAAATTAACCAACCAATCGATCAATCGTATAAAAAAGAAATAAGATCTAATTTGGTATGTTTACTTAAGAGCTATTTCAAAATTGTTCAATATGTAAAAAGTATAACAATCTTAATTTAACTCTCTCTCTCTCTCTCTCTCTCTCTCTCTCTCTCTCTCTCTCTCTCTCTCTCTCTCTCTCTCTCTCTCTCTCTCTCTCACGCGCAAGCGCACAAGTTCACAATTTTTCTTTCTTTTCTTCTTTTAATCTTTTATGTTCGATTGAAACAGATTAGCGTTACCGCTTCCTTGCATTCACCCCTCTCTCTCTATCTTCCCCCTACTCTCTTTCTTTCTGTCTGTCTTTCTTTCATATTATATTTTTTCAATGAAGCATGTCAGTTTTCTTCCCTTTCTTTCTTTATGATAAAAACGGATTGACCCATCATTTAGGTGAGGTGACGACACTTATACAAAATAAGTATTTGGCATATAAGCAACGCCAGATAATCAGGATTTACATATTTGCATTTAATATTTAACAATTTTGACGGTCTCATTTTCAACTAGAGGGTGTTGCAAGATGATAATGGTCGCATATTTAAAGAACACGAGTATTAATATATAGATATTCCTACTTCGAATCATTTATTCATGTAGATATTTCCATAAGTTCGCTTTAGCTAAGAATTAAACACGTGTCCTTACAATAAAAAAAACGCTAAGAAGTAAAAACGTAACATTTTTCAAAAAAGTACCCCTTGCTTTGAAACATTATCAGGGTTCTTTTTAATTTTCCAAATTTTGTTTTTTTACAAATAGTAATAAATGATCAAACAATAAATTTCGAAAAAGCATTAAATTCAAATTTCGCCATGGGATATGCAAACATGAATTGCACATGCATTTTGTATTATTTATGTGAATAGTTCTATTAAACGACTGATTTTTAATTATTGAATTATTTCATTTAATCAGTAAAAATCAGAAACTATATTCTGTACTTTTCCTTATTATAAATATATTAAGGTGTATGTGCCATTTTAATACTCAATTGTGTCTCTTTTCTGAGTATGACATCACTACCCATAATAAATATTCATCCAATACAACATCCCGTGTTTGTCTACTTTTCTCCACATATATACAAGGTGTGTCAAAAAAGCATAGAGATATTTTCTAGTTTTTGACACAACTTGTATTCTGAAAAAAATAATGTTCCATTCATTAATTTTTTTTCAGAATACAAGGTGTGTCAAAAAAGTACCAAATTCTAAACTGTATTTAACAAAATAGAAAAGAACACTGAATGGAACATTTTTTCAGAATACAAGGTGTGTCAAAAAAGTACCAAATTCTAAACTGTATTTACCAAAATAGAAAAGAACACTTAATGGAACATTTTTTCAGAATACAAGGTGTGTCAAAAAAGTACCAAATTCTAAACTGTATTTAGCAAAATAGAAATGAACACTGAATGGAACATTTTTTCAGAATACAAGGTGTGTCAAAAAAGTACCAAATTCTAAACTGTATTTACCAAAATAGAAATGAACACTGAATGGAACGTTTTTTTTTTTTTTCAGAATACAATGCGTGTCAAAATGTACAAAAAGTTCTCGATACTTTTTTGACACACCTTGTATATATGTATAGATGCTGCAAAAAACAATAAAAGATGTTCTAATATCAGTTCTTGTGAAATTAACCCTTAGAATCCAAGTGGATAGTATTTGTACCCTTACTTAAAATTAGATCAGTTTTCGGTACCAACGTATCAAAATATACATTTAACCTCAAATGTCGTTAATTATTGATAAACATCATCTTAGCAAATCCTTCCCGCCCTGTCGACTGGGGCTCATAACCAGCACTATGGACACGCCAGTACGGACCGTCCAACAATGACCTATATGAACTAGCAGGAAGCGCGTGGTCTAATGGTTAAAAGTCTTGGGAAATGGACTCGTCGCCCCGAGTTCAAATCCTGGACGTGGTAATTGCATTTCACTTAGCGCTAATACCCTTGGGAAAGGTATGAATCCTACTCTCCCTCCAGCTATGGGTAAATAGTAGGGCAGACTGGGCTTTTTAACCATGGTTAGGCAACCGGTCTAGGAGAAGGAAAACTCTGAATTCAAACCTGATAAACTCCGCTTGATAAATTGACCTTGTGTCGCATCCAGCTGGATGCTATAGGCAGATGAACTCCTGAGGGCAATGAATTATAGGGACAGATAACGAGAGATTGTCATGGATATATGTGCTACTTGCGCGATAGGATGATGATGATGATGATGATGACATCGCTTCAATTAGATGAACCATTGTTGCCGATGTATATGAACCGGTCTACTAATTCCAGAGGCTTAACATTTAATGGGCATATGATGCCATCTCCCCATTACATGGCAAGTTTTTGACATGAGAAGATCGTCCATTGAAAAGTTTTGGAGGTTCCAAGTTTCTCATTAAAATAACTCGAGGGTCTCTTTTCAATTCCTGTTTATGTTGTGTCCACCCAGGGAGTTTAACTGAACGGGGAACCTCTTCTGAGAAGTTGTCTTTGCAAACAATTAAAGGTTCAAATAATTATTTCTTTTCTTTTTTAACGTCAAATCAAACCGTCTAGGGTTATTTTATGCGCATCAGTTTGGAAATCGCATTTATTACGCGTTCATATTTACACTATATTTTTACGAGTCTTTATTTTGTTGGTTGGTTGATTGGTTGGTTGGTTGGTTGGTTGTATTTTATGGCATTTCTAGGCGGGTGCTCTGCCGACTGAGCTAAACCAGTCCGTGGTACTACCATCCGAAACATCCGAAAATGGGTTTTAAAACCTGAGTATTGAAAAAAATTGAATAAAACAGAAACGTCTTCGGTATAGAATCACCCAACATGTCGTACACTTCAACCAACCAACCAACCAACCAACCAATTTCTGGCGCCTGATAACCCCCATGACTTGCATTTTAAATGCAATTTGATGATAAATCAATTAACAATGCATTTCCAGGAAGAGAAAAAATCACTAAAATCTAATTTTAAAAAAACTTCCCAGAAAAAGTAATTGTCTTTTCTCTTTGTGTTAAAAAGTTTTGTTTTTTTCCAATATTTAACAGAATGAAAAATGAGCTGATAATTTATTTTAGTCTCTTTGGTGATATTGTATTTCTCTATAATCAGCTCGATTTAGCTCAGTCGTTAGAGCACTCCCCTTCGACAATCGTAAGGTTTCGGGCTCAGCTCAGCTCATGAGTAGCACAAATTTAGTAATCTGATTCTATATCTATATATATATTAAATTTTTACTTGAAGGCACTTACAACGCATGTATCGCATAAAATTCGATACTTTTTCTTATAGAAAATGAAATTGACAAGTGTAATCCCGGCAAAGGATCGCTCGGTGTGTAGAATGTCGTACAGTCTGTTTCGACTTTATTAAGTCTCATCAGCTGATGAGACTTAATAAAGTCGAAACAGTATCATTTGACAAGCTTAATTTCGCTAAGGATTGTTAGCTGTGTACTGTTGTCGAGGCGATATAGTGGTTCACTATGCTCGCTGAGGTCCCGGTTTCGATTTCTGTCGGAGGGAAATCGTTAGTATATGTCGCTCATGAGACTTAATAAAGTCGAAACAGTCTGTACGATATTCTACACACCGAGCGATCCTTTGCCGGGTTTACACTTGTCAATTTAATTTTCTATAAGAAAAAGTATCGAATTTTATGCGATACATGCGTTGTAAGTGCCTTCAAGTAAAAATTTAATATATACTTTATTCAGCAACGTTTCTAAAATAAACAAACATCCAAAAATCTTATTCTTAAATATATTTGTTTTATTATTTTTACAAGCAAATATATTATTTAAGTTTTAATGTAATAAAACATTATATCAAATTAGAAAGGCTAATGAAACTAAATAAGAATGCAGATAAAAAGATTTGAAACAAAGGGAAGCACAATCGAAAAATAGAACAACTGAAACTTACTCTTCCATCACTTCCGTCTTTCATTGCTAAATGTTCCTAATTTAACTATTTAGTTAAAATAGGAAGTAAAGAATAATATTTCTTGTTAATGGGTTTCTTTTAATATTTATCCCAGAGATTTTTGCTCATATTCATTAAGATAGAACCAAACAATTAGAAATCAATAATATTTATCACATATTTATCAAAATCAAATTCTTAATATCAATATGCAAATTAACCTTCCCGTTAACACTGTAAACCGCTATTTTGTTGTGTATATAAATGCAATTTCATGTTATTAGTATGTAGTTATGATCAACAGTATTAATAATGTAAAGCAATTTTATTAATAATTGAGTTTCAAATAAGAATAAAATTATGGAGAATATGACGTAAATAACTAAGGGAATTATGACTTGAGAAGTGATATAGTTTCGGTTACAGACAGGAAAACACATAATCTCCATTATAATAACATTCTTTATATATTCTTGTTTTTATGTTGTTTAATTTTGTTATTCTTCTTGATTGTATTTTTATTTGTCTTTTATTTGCTTTTTTATTATATTGTATCCATAATATTTCGTTTTATTTTTTTATTCCATTTTTAAATTATTTTTTTTATATATCATTCATTTATACCCTTATATTTCTATTTAGCTTTTCTGATATTTTTTGCGGTAAAGTTGGAAGCTCATAGTAGGTGGCGCTCCACCTCAGCAAAAATAATCTCCCTAATTTAGCTCTAGCGAAAAGAGGATAGACACCCTCGCTGTTTTGCTGATACCGACAAAAGGCCACTTTGCCAACTTTAGTTTTTATAGTCAAACCATAAAAAGGTAACTTTAAAATGAGTAGTTTTAAGTAAATAAGAATTCGATTTTGTTTTTGTCTTCGGCATAGAATAACTCGACAAGGGTTGACATGCCGTAAAATACAACCAACCAATCAACCAACCAGCCAGCCAACCAACCAACCTATTATTGTAGTATTGTCCTTTTATTATTTCTTATTAACTTCATACATGTCTGCAATTCTGTTATCTGCTCTACTCTGGTCGGGTTGAGGCCACCTTGTGGGCTTTCTCTTCATCTGGGTCGTCTCGGGTGTATCTTGGGTCAGATCTCCCTCTTTGTCCATCTCACCAAACAAACAACAAGCGAACCAATTTTTGTATATCAACCCTGTCGGCTGTGGCTTTAAAATACAACAGCTGCACCTCTGCAGAGAAGTAAGATCCCCCAATGGGGCCACCTGTTGGCCGTGAATGGTGCGTCGTGATGCTTAAGGCTAGACGGGCGGTACATCAAGCTCTAGCATCTATATGATTGTCCCAACCCTATTGCAAACCTTCGGCCCTTTTTATCATATATGTCCTAATGTTCTGGGTATGGTGTTGAACTCTATAGGATGGTGAAGTTCCAATTCAGGAGCTCTGGGGAATGTGGAGTGCCCTTCATCTCCGTTATTCCCAGGTCCACTCTATCCCGGAATAGTATTACTTTGTAGTGAACCGGAAGTTATCGTTCCGAAGGACAAAAATAAAATGACAAAAATAGCGCTTTGCGCAGGTGGATTGCGCAGCATGAGAGAGAAAAATTGAAATATTAAAAATAATAATTTTCGACCAATCAGTGGCGTTCGCACCTAAAAATAAAATATTAAGGAGAACCCTTTTTGGAGCCTACCAAAATCTTATAAATACGGAGGGTTTTCGGAGATCAGCAGATGACAAACCAATTTGCCTGAATACTCCACGCACTTCATATTAAAGAAATATGCCCATATATGCATAAGGTATAATAACCCCCTCTCTCTCTCTCTCTCTCTCTCTCTCTCTCTCCTCTCTCTCTCTCTCTCTACCCTGACTGCTGATTTGACTTTGAACACCTAATCCGTTCCTACTCGCTTTGAGACTCTCACCAATTCAACTTATATTAATATTTGAACATTTTAAAAAGTACTTTTGCAGGACTTTGTCCAGTATTCTGTACTATTGTTCATTTTGTATCAATATACATTTTGTTTGTTAAATGTATGAGTTCTTTGTCTTTTCTGCCTTTACATTTGTGTCCTTATAGTGTGATAAGTAATTTACCTAATTACATACATCTCATAAACTTGTAACCTCCAACCCACCCACCATAACTTGTTAGGGTTCCATCTATCGGCTAAATAGAAAAAATGAGTCTGAAAATGTGTTCAAAAATTGAGTTTTCAAACTAAATTTCGGATACCTAACATTAATAAATAAAACAAAATGGCTTCGGCATAAAATACCCCAACAAGGGTTGACATGCTGTAAAATCCATCCAACTAATAAACAAACAATTTCTGACGCCTGATAATCCCGCCTGACCTGAAATTTAAATTCAGATTGGCAGTAAAACAATTAACAATAGATTTGCAGAAAAAAAGACACCATGATAATTTCGGTCACTAAAATCTAATTTTGCACACTGCGCAGAAAACTGATTGTTCTTTCTCGTATTTCTTAAACGTATTCTTTAACATAACTAACAGAATGACAAATGTGTTAATAATGTATTTTAGTCTCTTTTATGATATTGTATTATTGTATAGTCACTCCATAAAAGAAAATGCAACTTTAAAATGGGTAGTTTTAACTAAATAAAAATTTTGTTTTTTGTCTTCGGCATGAAATAACACAAGAGTTGGCAAAGCGTCAAATACAACCAACCAACCAACCAACCAACCCGCTATTATAGTATAGTCGTTTTATTATTTATACTAGCAAATATATGCACCCTTCGGGAGCAAGTATTTAGGTTTTGATGTAATAAAATATTGTATCAAATTAGAAACTATTTAGAAAATGATAAACTGAGGGGGTATAATCAAAAAATAGAACAGCTTTAAATCTAACTCTTCCATCATTTTCCATCACTCCCATCTTTCATTTTTCCTAATTTATCTATTTAGTTAGATTATGAAGTATTTAATAAAATTACAGTTCTTTCATCTTTTTTATGGATTTCTTTTAAGATTTATCCCCGAGATTTTTGCTCAGATTCGTTAAGATAAAATAAAACAATTAGAAATCAATAATACTAAACATATATTTATTAAAATCAAATTCTTAATATCAATATGCAAATTAGCCTTCTCGTTCACACTGTAAACCGCTATTTTGTTGAATATATAAATATACTTGCATGTTATTAGTATGTAGATTAATCCTATAGTATTAATAAAGTATAACAATTTTATCAATAATTGAGGTTTAAATAAAAAAATAAATTCATGGTGAATGTGACGTCAATAACTAAGGGAATTGTGACTTTAATAGTGATTTAGTTTCGGTTACACACAGACAAACACACAATCTCCATTATAATAAGATATTAATACTCGTGTTCCTTAAGTTTTAAGTTAGCCGTTTTAAAATGGTTGCCACTTTAAGGAAGACATAACGGTATATTCAGCATTGTATCCTCATTTTCTTTATGCGTGTATAACTTTCGCTCCGACCATTTTAAAACTGAGAATTTAACAATAGTCTTTTTATAACATTGTAAAATTTTGAACCTTTTTCATAAGCAAAACAATCTACGTGATATAGGAATATTGGTAAATAGCCTTCATCTGCAAGACAAAGAATTGGGGGGGGGGATTCTTTAAGGCCCAAAATTCGTCTGTTTCGAAAATATTTTTCATCGTTTATCATTTTGCAAAAACCTCTGATTAAAAATGTGACCAAGATGAAATGCAAATTAGTAAATCCTGATTATCAGGTATTTCTTATCCACGGAATTCTTATTATTTGGTTCGTGTCCCTCAATAACCAATTTCCCGCATGACCTGCATTTTAAATGCAATTTGAGAGTAAAACAATTAACAATGGATTTCTCGAAAAAAAAAAAAAAACACGAACAAAACGAAAAAAATACTCGCAGATAATTTCGGTCACTAAAATCTAATTCTGCATACTGCCCAGAAAAATTGATTGTCTTTTGTCTTTGAATTAAAAGTATTTTTAATATAACTAACAGAATGGCAAATGTTCTAATTATATATTTCAATCTCATTTATGACATTTTTATTTTTCTATGGCCACACGATACAAAAACCGCAACTTTGAAATGGACAGATTTAACTAAATAACAATTCGATTTTATTTTTAAAGTTTCCAATATTCCAAATTCTTCATAAAAATGTCATCATACCAGACAGTTTTGTGATTGATTATTTCTTTTACTCCCCAAAACAGCAGTAGCAGAATCTAGAATCGCTCGTCCGCCATTTTGTTAACTTTTTAATAGACGAAGACAAAGTTGCTTTTTTCGACCAGCATAAACTTGTTAAAAACACAATATTTAGTTTGATTTATGCGCAACGTTTAAGCTGGGGAAAAGTTTTAAATTAAATAACTAAACTCTGAGATAATGACACGGCACGATTAATAGATTACATTTTTGAAAAAAAATAATAATGTCTTGTAATTGCTAAAATTAGAAAGAAAAAAACAGCGTCCTAACCAATTGTGGTGATATAGAAAACATAGTTATCTCCTCCTGACTCAGTTCATTTTAAATACTAAAAAACTTTCATATCAAGTGGATCACAGTTAAGTTATATTGAATAAAGCTTGAATAAGGTAATTACCTTGTTCGTCTTTTACTACACTGAGATTGGTAAATAGATAGATAGATAGGTAGATATATAGATAGATAGATATGAACATATTGGATGTGGTAAAGTCAAACATAGTTGTCTTACCCTGGATCAGTTCACTATAAATATTAAAATAAACTTCCCCTTAACTGGACCATAGTTATGTTATATTGTTTAAAGTTTGAGTAAAGCAATTACCTTGTTGACTTTTTTACTAAATTGAGATAGATAGATAGATAGATAGATAGATAGATAGATAGATAGATGTGGACAGAAAAAGTTTGCTGATGTCAAATATAGTTGTATCCCTTTTGATCAGTTCAATATAAATACTAAAGAATCGTTATTTTCAATGAAGCTTGAGTAGAAGCAATTAACTTATTCATCCGTTACTACATTGATATATATATATATATATATATATATATATAGAGAGAGAGAGAGAGAGAGAGAGAGAGAGAGAGGGGGAGAGTGAGATATATATATATATATATATATATAGAGAGAGAGAGAGAGAGAGAGAGAGAAAGAGATGTATATATATATATATAGAGAGAGACAGAGACAGAGAGAGATATGAACAGATTGGGTATGCTAAAGTCAAACATAGTTGTCTCCAATTAGATCAGTTCACTTGAAATACTAAAAGAATCTTCGCCTTAACTCGGCCATCGTTAAGTTATAGTAAATAAATGTGAGTAAAGTAATTATCTGGTTCGCTTTTTACTACATGGAGCTAGATAGATTAAGTAAAGTGAAAGATAGTTGTCTCCTCTTTTGTCTTATACTACATTGAGATAGATAGATAGATATGAATATATTGGGTATGTTGAAGTCAAATATAGTTGCCTCCTCCTGGATCAGTTCATTATAGATACAAAAAGAATCTTAACCTTAATTGGACCACGGTTAAGTTATTTATCTATCTATACATATATAAAGGGCATTTGGTGTATATGTATTAATGTCCAGAGGAAATTACGAAAATAAAACAATTAACGACAACATAAATATATAAATATACATTAAATATCACCAGTTCTTACTTTTTGTGCAAAAGTTATAAATAGCATTGAAATTCTACTTAAAAATGTCCAGCCTTTGTAAATCTCAAAAGTAAACAAATCAATACCCAGGTCCGCCCTGTCGGCCGGCGCGTTAGAATGCACCGACTGCACCTCTGCAGAGGGGTAAGACTCCCCCAATTGGGCCACCTGTTTTCCGTGGAAAGCGACCCGTGATGCTTAAAGAGCCCAGGTGGATGAGCAGTTCATGACTTGCAATACTCCACTTTGATCCTATCTTGGGCTAGACGGGCGGTCGGAGAGGCCCCCTCCGATCAATCGGCTGGTCACGTCAATCCCTAGCACATATATGATTTTCCCAACCCTATTGCCCTTATGGCAAGCCCCAACCCCTTTTTATCATATGGGTGCTAGAAGGCGGTGGCTGAGGGTCTACATGTCCTGGGAATGACGTTAAACTCTATCTGATGATGAGGTTCCAGTTTTGGAGGTTTGGGGAATGTGGAGCACCCCTTCATCACCATTGCTCCCTGGTCCACTCTGACCCGGAGTGGTAGTACCTGTTAGGGTCCCATCTATGGGTTAAATAGAAAAACATGAGTTTATAAACAGAATTTTATTATGCATTAAGATTGAATTTATTTCACAACTTTGTCAGCATTAAATGACCCACCGAGGTTGATATGCCATAAAACAAACCAAACCCAACCAAACCTACCCAGTTATTTCAGGGTAACCGCTTCTATTGTTGAATAATTGTTAAGTTAACGATTATCTTGTTAGTATTTTATTATAATTTATTCAGTAGCTGAT
The DNA here is from genome assembly GCA_023376005.1 of Doryteuthis pealeii. Lineage (NCBI taxonomy): Eukaryota > Metazoa > Mollusca > Cephalopoda > Myopsida > Loliginidae > Doryteuthis > Doryteuthis pealeii. Next base: position 56,659,960 of record CM042173.1, read on the forward strand.
CACATCTACAGAAGTGAGAACACCCAAGCACAGGCGTGGGTGAGGCGCTTTAACACTCGGAAGGTCTCACTTCGAATAGGAAAGGGAGGAAGAACTAGGACGAAATAATTAGTGACAAACACACCTTGCAGCGTCTGAATATCCTGATCAGGAACAGCTGTCGCGTTTCTGAGGACCTTGACGAAAGTCCAAGTTGATTTGACGACTACGTCACTTGTGACTGACTAAAACTGAACGATCGGGAATGTGGTAAACTCAAACATAGTTGTCCCTCCCTAGATTTTCTCTCTCTCTCTCTCTCTCTCTCTCTCTCTCTCTCTCTCTCTCTGTGTGTATATATATATATATTATATATATATATATGTGAATAAAAAGGCTTTAAATACCATAGGACCAGCCTAGAATAACCTTGTACCAAGAAACTTGGTACCACACCAATATATATATATATATATATATATATATATATATATATATAAAGCAATCTACAGACGCTCGTTTCGGGGTTTACCCCTCATCAGTGCAGCTATAATTTATTAAGTCATCCACACGTGTTTCGGCGTTTCACGCCTCCTCAGTGTGGCTAGACACAACAACTATCCCTGGCTAGTAGCGAACTCCGACTATTTGCCAGCCTGATTCCTTAACCTCTCGGCCACTTTGACAGCTGTTGTACCCGTTACAACAGCTGTCAAAGTGTTTAAAGTATTAAATACATAGGCTTGTTTATATATTTTACGATCACCAGAGAGATCATTTCGAGCAGACGATCATTGCTTATATATGCTTGGTAGTGAAAGTTAATTTAAATCACCCCTTAGAGAGCTCTACCAAATTTTTGGGAGCTGTGTGTGTGACTGTCCGTATGTTTGTACAACGACGGATGTCATTTTATAAGGGAAAATTGGTGAAGACCCGCAAAGACGAGAGTTCAATTAAATCCACACCCTTTTCTTCCGAGAGTGGATTTAAAACATTTTACCCTCCATTGTTCACAATAAATGTTAAATAAAAATAAATTAGGGGTATAAATCAATGTATTTTTTTAAAATGATTAAAAAATAATATAAAGTAACTATTGAAGTCAGTCAGTCAGTCAGTCAGTCTATTATTGGTTTGAACAACAGCAACTGGCCAAACACAACTGAACCAGTGTCAAGACAACTGGTACTTATGGGAATTCAGAATAGTCCACGCATGCATTTGGGTGATTCCATTCCTTGAGCCTTGATTGGCTGCTTGGTTTGTATGATGTTCTGAGGCTTCATAAATATCCTGCCATTTTGCAGTAGTCTTTGCAACAAACCAGATTCATATTGGGTTACGATTGCTTGCTGCCTTGTCTTACCAATTCGACGGTGATTGGAACTAGTATGATTATTCTACATCTCCTCTTCCTCCCCCTCTCCCATTGCGATAGTGTATTGGCCTTTGAGGGGAAATTAGTTCTTTTCAGCCAGGCTGATTACAAGGGGGCAATCTTGACAATGCCCGGGGTATTTTCGTCGGCCTTGGTTTTGGGGGCGGAGTGACATTGGGTGAGGCCAGGTCCCTAATGTTGAACTGTGGGTTGTTAGAGTTGGAGACAATGGGATCAAGCATAGCACTAGGCATTGGTGTGGGTTTGGGTTTTGTGATCAGCTTTTTCAGGAAGCGTCGGTTTCTGACTGTGATCCTACCCGATTCGTCCACTCGGACCCGGTATTGCCGATGTGGGAGAACTTCTATGACGGTGCCTGTAGTGGTCCAACGGCGGTTTGATAGGTTCTGGATGGCTACTTGGTTTGTATGATGTTCTGAGGCTTCATAAATATCCTGTCATTATGCAGTAGTCCTTTCGTAACCAGATTCGTATTGGGTTACGATTGCTTGCTGCCTTGTCTTACCAATTCGACGGTAATTGGAACTAGTATGATTATTCTACAGTAACGAAGAAATAGGAATTACAATATTTCCTTAATTCCTTCCTCAATAGAAGCATTAGAAACTTCATGGACCAGTGGAACATCACGTGTTTATTGACAGTCTCGTCTATCACATTTCCAGGCCAATTTGAAACTAAATGATTAAAATGAATCTTTTTTTAATCACTGGAATTCTCAACATGAAAAAATTACAATTAGGACATTTCTTTAATTCCTTCCTCACCACTAGCATTAGCATCATCAAGGACTGCTGTTAATGCGGAAACAACACAGGTTCATGTACCATCTCCTCTATATGATTCCAACTCCAATTTTGAAGCTAAATGATAAAAATGTGGGGTCTGTGTCCGCGCTGAATTTTTTTTTTAATTATTCGAAAACTCAACATAACGGTAAATGGTCAATGGAGCATCTCGTCAATATGATTTCCAGTCCAATTTGAAGCTAAATGATAAAAATGTGGGGTCTGTGTCCGCGCTGATTTTTTTAAATCACTCATTTTCTCAACATAATAATGAAATGGCAATTCCATCATCCATTCATGAATAGAATGATCAATATAATCATGAACCGCTGTTAAAATTGAAACGGGTTCATGAGCCATATCATCTGTATAATTTACATTCCAATCTGAAGATAAATTATAAAATATACGGATTCTGCGTCCGCGCTAAAT
>CM042173.1:56665060-56685060 GCA_023376005.1 Doryteuthis pealeii
CACACACACATATATATATTATTATATATATATATATATATATATATATATATATATATATATATATATATGCTCCTACTATGGTTAACAATGTTTGTGATAGTCTAAACATGCCTTAAACTTCCAGATAAGTACAATTAAATTATATATAATATATAATATATATATATATATATATATATATATATATGCTCCTGTCATGGTTAAGTATATGACAGTCTAAACCTGCCTCAAACTTCCAGATTAGTACAATTAAATATTGACTTGCAATGCACATTAAATTAAAGAAAAATAATTGCTCACGACAGTCTCGAACTAACGAGCAAACCATAGGTAGGTCGAGGCAATGGCGGGTGGGGCTAGTAACTTTGTGGCCCAATTTAGAAAGCTAGTACCCTTTAAAAAATTGAATTTACTTCATGGTTTAAAAAAACATGTCAGGAATAACGTGTATTCTTCATTAAAAAAAACTCGAGAACAGAAATAGAAAGAAAAACAACTATATAGATACTTCAAGCGACAAATTGTAGATGACGCAGTAGATATGTTGATGCAGTGAGTAGATATGGAAATGGCTAAGAGGAGGTAATCTCAGCAGAGAAACTGAATCTCTTATAATTGCAACAGAAGACAATACTATAAGAAAAAATATATCAACGCAAAAGAATAGCAAGTGTAGAATGTGTTATATACAGGAACAAGGAACCTGGAACACTTGTATTTATAAAAATATAAGATTATATCTTTATTTCCTCGGTTTTGTGTAGACTAAGAGTCGTTAGCAAGGGTTGCCCATACACGGAGCCTTCGGGTGTTCTCTGCAAGCGATCTCGAACCTGATCTCGGTCTGCCCAAATCAGATTTGCACGGGCTTTTTTTATTATTGTTCAACTCACGATGCCACGCCTACCTGACCGTGACACCTATGCAGTTTTTCTGTAGACACACCTCGTCGTCCACACAGCATGTTTTCATTGGTTATGGACTACGCCTACAAATTTTCTGTGCCTACACAGTGCCAAATGTACACCTGCATCTCTAGGTGCCAAAGATCAGTTCAATTCCATATCCTGTTTTTATTTCCAGGCCCTCACTTGACACCCACGCATTTTCTGCGTGCAGCCCGAGCTCCAGGTGCAAACCGATTGACCCAGGCAATATATTACAAGAAGATTAATCAGATAATACGCGAATGCTGTAAACTAGCTCAAAGGGAGAACAAGATTAGGGACGATTGGGTGGGAAAGGTGACCCAGTAGGAATTGTGCAGGAGAGTTAAATTTTAACCATACTACTAAATGTATATTCGCAAAAGGGAATTTGCCCTAGAGAATGAGACGCATAAAATTCTATGGGAAACTGATATACAAACGGATCAGCAAATCTCAGCTGATTTAATTACTCAGACCCTTATCTTTATAGAAAAATATAAGAATCGTACAAGTAAAATATATCTTTTTCGGATTTAATAAAATGAGATAGGGGTAGTTTGATCGAGTAAAAAAATATTTCCCCTTAATATATTTTAGAAAAAACATTTTTTAAACATAAATTTATCTAGAGGTGAATAAGTATAAAAAAGATTCGTGAAAATTAAACAATTAATTGATCTTTCATAGATTTTTAATATCTTTATGTAATAATGATACTGATATTAAATTAAATACTCATTGATAAAAACTTACTTAATTCCTTAAATTGATGTAACGTAAGCAGTGACGTAGTTTCGGTAATAGACAAATAGAGGCTGAATCTTTATTATTCGTAGATTTACATGAAATATGATCTTCTTTTTGAATATCAAAAATATAATTATATTTCTATTATTTTTCTGGTTGAATATATATTTACCAACCCTTCTGCACAAGTAGGATACAACACAGGGTCAATTATTTAAGCGGGGTTTGGCGGGTTTTAATTCAGATTTTTCTTTCTCCTAGACTGGTTACTTAGTCGTGGTTAAAGAGCCCAGGCTGGTCTGCTATTTGCCCTGACTTGGAAGGAGAATTAGAAACATTTATTTCCCAAGGGTATTAGCGCCATGTGAAACGCAAAAAGTTCATTTTCTATGACTCTAACCATTAGACCACGTGCCTTTTTCTGTTATAGGGATTGGCCCCTATATTTTTACGGCATGTGGAATTGACCAAATTAAAATAATTAAGTTTTCTAAAATAACTAATTTTACAATGGTATTTCATGAGTTTAGAATTAGGTAAACAAAAGAGAATCGAATGAATATTAGTTTAGAAATATTTTAGAAACAATAGAAACAATGGTTTTAAATTCATCCGATAATTTATGTCACCAGAATTCCACAGATAACCCAAAATCTTGTCTATTGTGACATAAGCTAAAATAATCCTCAAATATCAGGTGAGTTTCACTGAGCAATATCGAATGTTTTGGTATCTGTGGAATTCTGTGACATAAATTATCGGATGAATTTAAACCATTGTTTCTACACATGTTTCTAAAATATTTTCTCACTAATATTAATTCGATTCTCTTTGTTTACCTAATTCTAAACTCATGAAATACCATTGTAAAAATAGTTATTAGAAAACTTAATTATTTTAAAATTTGGTCAAATTCCACAATGCCGTAAATATAGGGGCCAATCCCTATAACAGAAAAGGCACGTGGGTCTAATGGTTAGAGTCATAGAAATGAACTTTTTTGCGTTTCACAGGCGCTAATACCCTTGGAAAAATAAATGTTTCTAATCTCCGCTTTCCAAGTCAGGCAAATAGCCAGAACCAGCCTGGGCTCTTTAACCACGACTAGTAACCAGTCTAGGAAGAAAAGAAAAATCTGAATTAAACCCGCAACCCCGCTTAAATAATTGGACCCTGTGTTGTATTCCTACTTGTGCAGACGGGTTGGTAAATATATATTCAACCAGAAATAATAGAATATAATAATATTTTGTATTCAAAAGAAGATATATTTCAATGTAAAATCTTTACGAATAATAAAGATTCAGCCTCTATTTGTCTATTACCGGCGAATACGTCATGGCTTCACGTTACATCAATTTAAGGAATTAAGTAAGTTTTTAAATGATATTTAAATTTAATATCAGTATCATTATTGACATAAGATATTAAAAATCTATGAAAAGATCAATTAATTGTTTAATTTTCACGAATCTTTTTTATACTTTTCACCTCTAGATAAATTTTATGTTTAAAAAAATTTTTTTCTAAAATATATTAAGGGAAATATTTTTTTTACTCGATCAAACTACCCCTATCTCACTTTAATTAAAACTCCGAAAAAAGATATATTTTAACTTGTACGATTCTTATATTTTTTCTATAAAGATAAGGGTCTGAGTAATTAAATCAGCGAGATTTCTGATCCGTTTGTCATATCAGTTTTCCCATAGAATTTTTATGCGTCTCATTCTCTAGGCAAATTCCCTTTTGCGAATATACAATTTAGTAGTCATGGTTAAAAATTTAACTCTAACTGCACAATTCCTACTGGTCACCTTTCCACATCGTCCCCCCTAATCTTGTTTCCTTGAGCTAGTTTACAGCACGTATTATTGATTAATTCTTCTTTGTAATATCTTGCCTGGGTCAATGGTTTGCACCTGGAGCTCGGGCTGCAACGCAGAAAATGCGTGGGTGTCAAGTTGAGGGCCTGGAAATAAAAACAGGAAATGGAAGTGAACTGATCTTTGGCACCTAGAGATGCAGGTGACATTTGGCACTGTGTAGGCACAGAAAAATTTGTTAGGCGTAGTCCATAACCAATGAAAACATGCTGTGGTGGACGACGAGGTGTGTCTACAGAAAAACTGCATAGGTGTCCGGGTCAGGTAGGCCGTGGCTCGTGAGTTTGAACAATATAAAAAAAGCCCGTGCAAATCTGATTTGGGCAGACGAGATCAGGTTCGAGATCGCTTGAAAAGAGAACACCGAAGGCTCGTGTAATGGGCAACCCTTGCTACACGACTCTTATCTACACAAAACCGAGGAAATAAAGATTATATATCTTATATTTTTTTTAAATACAAGTGTTCCAGGTTCCTTGTTCCTGTATATAACACATTCTACCCTTGCTATTCTTTTGCGTTGATATATTTTCTTATAGTATTGGTCTTCTGTTGCATTTATAAGAGATTCAGTTTCCTCTGCTGAGATTTACCTCCCTTAGCCATTTCCATATCTACTCACTCATCAACATATCTACTGCGTCATCTACAATTTGTCGTTGAAAGTATCTATATAGTTTGTTTTTCTTTCTATTTCTTTCTCGAGTTTTTTTTTTAATGAAGAAACACGTTATTCCTGACTGTTTTTTAAACCATGAAAAGTAAATTAATTTTTTAAAGTACTACTTTCTAAATTTGGGCACAAAGTTCTAGCCCCCCGCCAATTGCCTCCGACCTACCTATTGGTTTTGCTCGTTAGTTCGAGACTGTCGTGAGCAAATTAAATTTTTCTTTTAAATTTAATGTGGCATTGCAAGTCATATTAATTGTACTAATCTGGAAGTTGAAGGCAGGTTTAGACTGTATATACTTAACCATGACAGGAGCATATATTATATATATATATATATATATAATATTTTATTATATATAATTTAATTGTCACTTATCTGAAGTTTAGGCCTGTTTAGATATCAACAAACATGTTAACCATAGTAGGACATAATATATAATAGTGATAATATTATTTATATATATATATAATATATATATATATATATTATATAATGTGTTGTGTGTGTGTGTGTATCAACAGGCCAGAGACGTATATATATATCTACTATATATATATTATATGTATATTATATATATATACGTAATTTTCATATTGTATATTATTTTCAACATATTCATGTATATTTAAATGTCAAAGTATATATACGGAATCATATACCCACACAGATTTATACACATATGGACACACATGCCACACACAACACACACACTGCCAGCGAAAATCTAGATAAGGTAAATTACATCAAGTAATTGCGTGGCACATTATATAATATATATAATATATATATATATTGAATAATCAATAAAATAACGTACTGGATATATATGTGTGTCTTTATATTTACGTATTATATACGACAATTTTGTATATTAATGTATGTATAAACATTTTTTATATATATAATATATATATACTTATTAAATGAAGATTGTGTGTTTTCTGTTGTAACCGAAACTATAATTCCTACTCAAGTCAACAATTCTTCTTAAGTTATTGACATAACATTCTCCATTATTGCATTTTTATCAAACCTCAAATTATTAAATACTGTTAACCATGTCTACATACTAACAACATGCAATTATATTTATATAGTACAAACAAAATAGCGCTTTACAGATGTGGAACACGGAAGCTAATTTGCATATTATATTAAAAAAATCGATTTAATAAATATATGCTTAGTTTAATGGGATTTCTAACTGTTTTTGGTTTTATTTTAATGAATATAAGCAAAAATTGTCTTCAATGAATCTTAAATGAATCTTAACAAGAAAAGATAAGTGTCCATTTTTATTCTTTACTTCCTCTTTTTAATAAATACTTAAATTAGAAAAAAATAACAATGAAAGACGAGATGATTGGAAGAGAAGTTTCAGTTGTTCCATTTTTTATACCCCTGTTTTCAAATCTTTTTATCTGTATTTTTATTTAGTTTTCATTGGCCTTTCTAATTTAATACAATATTTTATTACATTAACTTAAATACTTGCACCCGGAGGGTGCATATATTTGCTTAGTATATATATATATATATATATATATATATATCATAGTATATATGTAGGTGTTAGACGTCTTATATGGATAGGTATATATGATATATGCGTCAATTACACATATGCTAATTTATACACACAACACACAGGCATAACAGACACACAGATCACACACACACACACACACCACCCCCACACACACACACACATATATAATAATATATATATAGTATATATAGTATATTAGGGCCGATTAGCTCAGTCGGTGAGAGTCCGACAAGGACACCTCAAGCTTAACTCATTGAATGTAGGTGTGGTGCTCCAAAATAATCTTCTTTGTTCTAGCGTTTTTGTATAAAGGGTATACTCCCTCGCTGTCTGTCCTGGATCTGACTTCAGGCCCCCGAACGACGTTTTATATATAGAAAACGCTGATTTTTATATTTCTTGTTTCATCTGCTTAAATCCTGATGATCGTCTGATTCCACCCCTAATTATAATCGATTCTAATCAATCCAATTTCTTTGCAATCATGCATCAATAAGTCATTATCACATTTCCCGCAAATAATTTTTTTTTTTTTTTTTTTTTTTTTTTTTTTTTTTTTTTTTTTTTTTTTTTTTTTTTTTTTTTTCCAGTTGTATTTGACGTAAAAAATCAACCATAGAACAGACAGAAACAAATAATAAATGACTCACCTTTGTTTGTGGTTGACTATGTTTGTATATAAAGAACCTCGTCACACGCCCTCGTCGTAGGAAATTCCATGTCCGATTCGTCATTGACAAAAACAGTTGGCGTGTCGTTAAATTCGGGGTCTAACATTGTTCAAATAGGAAAAATGTGTTACCTGATTCAGCATTAAAAAATACTGGAAACATGGCGCACTTGTTGGTATCCAGACGCCGACGATAAAAAGCTGTAAATCAGGACGTGTTTCGCGCTGCGTTTGCCATTTTTGTTAACTCCATGAGTTCATTCCTGCATTTTCTCCCTCTTCTCTCTCTCTCTTCTCTCTCTCTCTCCTCTCTCTCTCTCTCTCTCGTTTTCAAACTCCCTCGCTTTCTCTCTTGCTCTATCGTTTTTGGTTTTGTTGTTTTTTGTTTTATTTATTTATCTAATTTTCAGGCCACTCAAACTTAACTGGCTTTTTCTGATTTAAGACGTTTATATGTTCTCTGGTATGTAGGATTTCTTTGCAACTGGGAATTGGTAAAGCTGCATTGAGCACGCAGACAACGCTCAATGAACCAAGCTCTTTCTTTTAACAGCGGTCCACGATGAACTGATGATTTCTACTGAGCAAGGAAGTGGGAATACTCTAATGCGATTTCATCCGTTATGTTGGAAACTCCAGTGATTAAAAAAAAATCAGCGCGGAACAGACCCCACATTTTATCATTTAGCTTCAAATTGGACCCTAAATCCATATTAACTGAAATGAGGCAAAATAGACCCGGGATTATGCCGTGATACTACAGTCCATGATGATACTGCTACTCTATTGGGGGAGAATTGAGGAATACTCTACTTACTATTTTAAAGTTATATTTGTGAATTGGGGTGATTGAAAAAAATTTAGCGCGGACGCAGAATCCGTATATTTTATAATTTATCTTCAATTGAATGTAAATTAACAGATTGATATGGCTCAATGAACCAGTTTCCAATTTATAACAGCGGTTCATGATTATATTGATCATTCTATTCATAATTGGTGTATGAATTGCCCCATTTCATTATTATGTGAGAAAAATGATGTGATTTAAAAATCAGCGCGGACACAAGACCCCACATTTTATCATTTAGCTTCAAATTGGACGGAAATCATATTGACGAGATGCTCCATTGACCATTTACCGTTATGTTGAGTTTTCGAATAATTAAAAAAAAATTCAGCGCGGACACAGACCCACATTTTTCATCATTTAGCTTCAAAAAATTGGAGTTGGAATCCATATAGAGGGAGATGGTACATGAACCTGTGTTGTTTTCCGCATTTAACAGCAGTCTTGATGATGCCTAATGCTAGTGGTGAGGAAGGAATTTAAAGAAATGTCCTTAAATTGTTAACATTTTTTCATGTTTGAGAAGTCCAGTGATTAAAAAAAGATTCATTTATCATTTAGTTTCAAATTGGCCTGGAAATGTGATAGACGAGACCTGTCATAAACACGTGATGTTCCACTGGTCCATGAAGTTTCTAACATGCTTCTATTGAGGAAGGAATTAAGGAAATTGTAATTTCCTATTTCTTCGTTACTGTAGAATAATCAATACTGTTCATTACCGTCGAATTGTAAGACAAGGCAGCAAGCATCGTAAGCCCAATCGAATCTGGTTTACGCCCACGGCCTACTGCATAATGGACAGGATATTTATGAAGCCTCAGAACATCAATACAAGACCAAGTAGCCATCAGAACCTATAAACGCCAAGTTGGACCCTACAGGCACCCGTCATAGAAGTTCTCCCACATCGGCAATACCGGGTCCGAGTGGACGAATCGGGTAGGATCACAAGTCAGAAACCACGCTTCCTGAGAAAGCTGATTCACAAAACCCAAACCCACACCAATGCCTAGTGCTATGCTTGAACCCATTGTCTCCAACTCTAACAACCCACAGTTGCAACATAGGGACCTGGCCTCACCCAATGTCACTCCGCCCCAAAACCAAGGCGACGTTTTAAATACCCGGGCATTGTCACGATTGCCCTTGTAATCAGCCTGGCTGAAAAGAACTATTTCCCCTCAAAGGCCAATACACTATCGCATGGGGCGAGGGGGAGGAAGAGGAGATGTGATATCATACTAGTTCCAACACCGTCGAATGGTAAGACAAAGGCAGCAAGCAATCGGTAACCAATATGAATCTGGTTTGTTGGCAAAGACTACTGCAAAAGGCGGATATTTATGAAGCTCAGACCATCATACAAACCAAAGCAGCAATCGGCTCAAGGAATGGAATCACCCAAAATGCATGCGTGGACTATTCGAATTCCCATAAAGTACCAGTTTGTCTTGACACTGGTTCAGTTGTGTTTGGGCCAGTTGCTGTTGTTCAAAACCATAATAGACTGACTGACTGACTGACTGACTTCAATAGTTATTTATATTATTTTTTTTCATCTTTTAAAAAAATACATTGATTTATACCCTAATTTATTTTTATTTAAACATTTATTGTGAAACAATGGAGGGTAAAATGTTTAAATCCACTCTCCGGAAGAAAAGGGTGTGGATTTCATTGAACTCTCGTCTTTGCGGGTCTCAACCAATTTTCCCTTATAAAATGGAATTTCGTCGTTGTACAAACATACGGACAGTCCGACACACAGTCCCAAAAATTTGGTCGAGCTCTCTAAGGGGTGAATTTTAATTAACTTTCACTACCAAGCATATATAAGCAATGATTCGTCCTGCTCGTAAATGATCTCTCTGGTGATCGTAAAAGATATATAAACAAGCCTAAGTATTTAATACTTAAACACTTTGACAGCTGTTGTAACGGGTACAACAGCTTCAAAGTGGCCGAGAGGTTAAGGAATCAGGCTGGCATAGTCGGAGTTCGCTCTACCAGGGATAGTGGTTTGTGTCTAGCCCACTGAGGAGCGTGAAACGCGAAACACGTGTGGAGGACTTAATAAATTTATAGCTGCACTGATAGGGGTAAACCCCGAAACGACGTCCTGTAGTTGCTTTATATAATATATATATTATATATATATAATATATTATATATATATTCGGTGTGGTACAAGTTTCCTTGTAACAAGGTATTCTAGGCTGGTCCTATGGTATTTAAAGCCTTTTTATTCACATATATAATATATATATATATATATATATACCACACACAGAGAGAGAGAGAGAGAGAGAGAGAGAGAGAGAGAGAGAAGAGAGAAATTAGGGGGGACCTATGTTTCGAGTTTACACATCCCCGATCGTTCAGTTTTAGTCAGTCCACAGAAGTGATCGTAGTCGTCAATCACTTTGGACTTTCGTCAAGGTCCTCAGAAACGCGACAGCTGTTCCTGATCAGGAATATTCAGACGCTGCAAGGTGTGTTTGTCCACTAATTATTTCGTACGCTAGTTCTTCCTCCTTTTCCTATTCGAGTGAAGACCTTCGAGTGTTAAAAGCGCCTGCACCCACGCCTGTGCTTGGGGTGTTCCTGCATTCTGTAGATGTGATTCAGCTTACTGAAATAAATTTATAATAAATACTAACAAGATAATCGTTAACTTAGACAATTATTCAATCAATAGAAGCGGTTACCCTGAAATAACTGGGTAGGTGTTTTGGTTGGTTTGGTTTGTTTTACGAAATATCAACCTCAGTGGGTCTTTAATGCCGATAAAGTTTTGAAATAAAGTCATTCTTAATGATATTACAATGTTTTTTTATAACCATTTTTCTATTTAACACATAGATGGAACCTAAACAGATACTACCACTCCGGGTCAGAGTGGACCAGGGAGTAATGGGTGATGAAGGGGTGCTCCACATTCCCAAACCTCCAAAACTGGAACCTCACCATCAGATAGAGTTTAATGTCATTCCAGGACATGTAGACCCTCACCACAGCCTTCTAGCACTCCATATGATAAAAAGGGTTGGGCTTGGCCATGAAGGCAATAGGGTTGGGAAAATATATATGTGTAGGGTTGACGTGACCAGCGGATTATCGGAGGGCCCTCTCCGACCGCCTGTCTAGCCTAAGTAAGGTCCAAAGTGGAGTGTTCAAGTCATGGACGGCTCAACCACCTGGTTTCTATCATTAAGCATCACGGGTCCGCCACCACGGCCAATAGGTGCCCATGGGAGAATCTTACCCTCTGCAGAGGCGCAGTCGGTGCATTTAACGCCCCCGACAGGGCGGACCTGGGTATTGATTTGTTTAACTTTTGAGATTTACAAGGCTGGAACATTTTTAAGTGAATTTCAAATGCATTTATAACTTTTTGCACAAAAAGTAAGAACTGGTGATATTTAATGTATATTTATATATTTATGTTGTCGTTAATTGTTTTTAGTTTTCGTAATTTCATCTGGACATTAATACATAAACACCATGCCCTTTATATAGTTATAGATAGATAAATAACTTAACGTGGTCCAATAGGTTAAAGATTCTTTTGTATCTATAATGAACTGATCCAGGAGGAGGCCTATATTTGACTTCAACAATACCAATATAATTTATAATTATCTATCTATCTCATGGTAGTAATAAGAAAAGAGGAGACAACTATTTTCACTTTCTTAATCTATCATACTCCATGTAGTAAAAGCGACAAGATAATTAACTTATCACATTTATTTACTATAAACTTAGCGATGCGCGAGTTAAGGCGAAGATTCTTAGTATTTCAAGTGAACTGATCTAATTGAGACAACTATGTTTTGACTTTAGCATACCCAATCTGTTCATATCTGCTCTCTGTCTCTGTCTCTCTCTATATATATATATATACATCTCTTTTCTCTCTCCTCTCTCTCTCTCTCTCTATATTTTATATAGTAGTATACTACTATCTCACTCTCCCCTGTCTCTCTCTCTCTTCTCTCTCTCTCTCTCTATAATATTATATATATATTATATATATATATCAATGTGTAAGGATGAAATAAGTTAATTGCTTCTACTCAAGCTTCATTGAAATAACGATTCTTTAGTATTTATATTGGAACTGATCAAAGGACTACAACTATATTTGACATAAGCAAACTTTTTTCTGTCCACATCTATCTATCTATCTAATCTATCTATCTATCTATCTATCTATCTCAATTTAGTCAAAAAAGTCACAAGGTAATGGCTTTCACTCAAACTTTAAACAATATAACATACTTGGTCCAGTTAAGGGGAAGTTTAATTTTTAATATTTATGTGACTGATCCAGGGTAAGACACTATGTTTACTTTACCAATCCAATATGTTCATATCTATCTATCTATATATCTACTATCTAATCTTCTATTTTACCAACCATCTCAGTGTAGTAAAGAGACGACAAGGTTTACCTATCAAGTTTATTCAATATAACTTAACTGTGATCACTTTGATATGAAAGTTTTTTATATTTAAAATGAACTGAGTCAGGAGGAGAATAACTATTGTTTTCTATATCACCACAATTGGTTAGGACGCTGTTTTTTTTTCTTTCTAATTTTAAGCAAATAGCAAGAACTTATTATTTTTTTTTCAAAATGTAATCTATTAATCGTGCGTGTATTATCTCAGAGTTTTAGTTATTTATTTAAAACTTTTCCCCAGCTTAAACGTTGCGCATAAATTCAACTAAATATTGTGTTTTTAACAAGTTTATGCTGGTCGAAAAAAGCAATTTGGTCTTCGTCTATAAAGTTCAAATGGTGCGGACGAGCGATTCTAGATTCTGCTAACTGCTGTTTTTGGGGTAAAGAAATAATCAATCAACTAAAACTGGTCTGGTATGATGACATTTTTATGAGAATTTGGAATATTGGAAACTTTAAAAACAATAAAATCGAATTGTTTATTTATTAAATCTGTCATTTCAAAGTTGCGGTTTTTTGTATCGTGTGGCCATACGAAAAATAAAAATGTCATAAATTGAGATTGAAATATTATAATTAGAACTTTGCCATTCTGTAGTTATATTAAAAATACTTTTAATTCAAAGACAAAAGACAATCAATTTTTCTGGGCAGTATGGCAGAATTAGATTTTAGTGACCGAAATTATCTGCGGTATTTTTTCGTTTGTTCGTGTTTTTTTTTTTTTTCGAGAAATCCATTGTTAATTGTTTTTACTCTCAAATGCATTTAAAATGCAGGTCATGGCGGAATTGGTTATTGAGTGGACACGAACCAATAATAGAATCCGGTGGATAAGAAATACCTGATAATCAGGATTTACTAACATTTGCATTTCATCTGGTCCTTTTTAATCAGAGGTTTTTGCAAAATGAATAACCGATGAAAAATATTTTCGAAACAGACGAATTTTGGGCCCTTAAAGAATCGCCCCCCCAAATTCTTTGTCTTGCAGATGAAGGCTATTTACCAATATTCTATATCACGGTGGTAGATTGTTTTTGGCTTATGAAAGGTTCAAAATTTTACAATGTTATAAAAAACTATTGTTAATCTCAGTTTTAAAATGGTGGAGCGAAGTTTACACGCATAAAGAAATGAGGATCAATGCTGATATACGCGTTATTGTCTTTCCTTAAGTGGCACCATTTTAAAACGGCTAACTTAAAAACTTAAGGAACACGAGTATTAAGATATCTTATTATAATGGAGATTGGTGTGTTTTGTCTTGTGTAACCGAAACTATAATCACTATTAAAGTCACATTCCCTTAGTATTTACGTCACATCACTCAATATTATTGTTTTATTTAAACCTCAATTAATTAGATAAAATTGTTACTTATTAATATATAGTTAACCTCTACATACTAACATACATGCATTATATTATATATATCAACAAAATAGCGGTTTACAGTGTGAACGGAGAAGCTAATTTGCATATTGATATTAAGAATGTGTGATTTAATAAATATATGCTTTTAGTTTTATTGATTTCTAATGTTTTATGTTTTATTCTTAATCGATATAAAGCAAAATCTCTTTAGGATGAAATCTTAAAAGAAATCCATTAACAAAAAATGAAAAACTGTCAATTTTATCTAATACTTCCCTATATCTAACTAAATGTAAATTAGGAAAAATAAAGATTGGGAGTGATGGAAAATTGATGGAAGAGTTAGGAATTTAAACAGCTGTTCTATTTTTTGATTATACCCCCTCGTTTAATCATTTTCTAAATGTTTCTTAATTTTGATACAATATTTTAAGTTAACATCAAACCTAAATACTTCGCTCCGAAGGGTTGCAATATATTTGCAGTATAAATAATAAAACGACTATACTATAATAGCGGGTTGGTTGGTTGGTTGGTATGTTGTATTTGAACGCTTTGCCAACTCTTGTGTTATTTCATGCCGAAGACAAAAAACAAAATTTTTATTTAGTTTAAAACTACCCATTTTTAAAGTTGCATTCTTCTTTTATGGAGTGACTATACATAATACAATATCATAAAAAGATTTTATATTTTTAAATATTTTAATAGCATTATTAATACATTTGTCAATTCTGTTAGTTATGTTAAATGGAATACGGTTTAGAGAAATACGAGAAAGAACAATCAGTTTTCTGCGCAGGTTGTGGCAAATTAGATTTAGTGACGGAAATTATCGATGGTGTCGTTTTTTTCTGCAAATTTCTATTGTTAATTGTTTTTACTGCCAATCTGAATTTAAATTTCAGGTCAGGCGGATTTTCAGGCCGTCAGAAATTGTGTTGTTTATTAGATTTGATGGTTTTTAACGCATGTCAACCTTGTTGGGGTATTTTATGCCGAAGCATTTGTTTATTTATTATGTTAGGTAGAATCCGAAATTTAGTTTGGAAACTCATTTTTGACACATTTTTCAGACTCATTTTTTTCTATTTAGCCGCATAGATGGAACCCTACAAGTATGGTGGGTGGGTTGGAGGTTAAAGTTTATGAGATGTATGTAATTAGGTAAATACTTATCACAACTAAAGGACACAAATGTAAAGGCAGAAAAGACAAAGACTCAATACATTAACAAACAAAATGTATATTGAACAAAATGAAGCAATAGTACAGAATACTGGACAAAGTCCTGCAAAAGTATTTTAAATGTTCAAANGTCGGCGGAGTCCATTTCTTACCGACTCTACCATTGACCACGCGCCTTTCAGTTAAGTCCGCCGAGATAATTGTGTAAAATACATCATGTAATTTTATAGACTAGCCAGGTCATGGGTTAACCTCAGCAATCAACAGCTTTAATGTGTGCTGGTTGACTACTTAATCATTGATACTAAGAGAGAGGTCCATTTGCAATTTTGACGAAGACATGCAATACTGAGGAGCACCAAGAATAACCAAAGGATTCTTTACAAGGATTTCCGCTGGACAAGCGCTCTTGTTTGACCTAACGATGGCTACTAAATCGTAACAATGGTTGATTGATACGTTCTAAGTGAAATCTTCAGGAGCTGAAGGTTCAAGCCTCACTACAGGTGAATAACATAGAATAATTAACATAGTGTTGTAATCTAACAAAGATTACTAATGAGAAATAACCATAACGGAGGTTAAAAATGAAATTGAATCTTTATAACATTGTGGCGTTAGTTTCGTATTTGCCTGGAGAGTTTTCTGCCCGTTGAGTTTCGCTGGTTCCCGCTAGGGGCCTCGAGTGTATTTAAGCGCCTGATTCTAACTTTTTCTCTCTCTCTCTCTCTCTCTCTCTCTCTCTCCTCTCTCTCTCTCTCTCTCTCTTTGCCTGCCGACCTACGAGCACCACTATGGGTTAGACTCTGTCTACCCCCTTCTCGTTGGGGCTTCGCCCCTAACATTGGCCACTCACTGCTAGTAAGTCTATTATACATATATGACTATCCTTTAGCCATGTATCCGTAAGATTTTATGTATACATTTAGGTATTCTTTGATACCTAAATCTATATTGTTACCATACATGAATGTCGTCATTATCTCTACTTTTGTATGTATGTTTATGTTAACCTCTATGTATTATGTACCCTGTTCTTCTGTTCTGTATATAAAATGTGTGCTATCAACCTTTGTCGGAGTTATATCTGCAAGTATTATCACTTTGAATCTTACAAAATCAACAAATACAATACTCGCCAGCGGCGTGAAGAAAGGTAAACCACTGCTATTGGTATAAGACTCCTCAGTCAAAGTATAATACTCCCGCTATTTATTAGGATTGGACATACCCATTATTGTTTATAGGGAGGATATATAACACATAGCTTACTCTTGTCGGTTGGTCGATTGGTTTTTTTACGACATGTCAATCTATTGGTTATTTATGCCGAGACGTTTTTTTTTATTCATTCTTGTTGGGTATTCAATTTTCAAACTCATTTTAACCATATTTTTTAATACTGATTTTTCGATCTATTATCCGATAGATGGGACCCTAACAGGTACTACCACTCTCGGGTAAAGAATAGACCTGGGATAATGGTGATAAAAGCATACTATCACTCCTCTAAGCCCAGAATTGGAACTTTACTATTAGATAAGTTTAATGTCATACCTGGATTAAAAGGGTTAAAGGTTGCCATAAGAGCAATAGGGCATCTATAAGTGCTAGGGCTTGACTCATACCAGGACAATAAGACCTTCAGCCCACCTCTCTAACACATGTGATAAAAAGGGTTGGGACTTGCCATAAAGGCAATGGGTTGGGGAAATCATATAGGTGCTAGGGCTTGATGTGACCAGCCAATTAATCGGAGGAAACTCTTCGACCCACGACGTAGACTTAAGTAAAGACCAAAATAGAGTGATGCATGCCATTGACTGTTCAGCCACCAATATCCACCCTCAAGCATCACGGATTACCACACGGTCAACATGTGTCCTCATCGGGGTGGGTGGGGGTAACTCCTCTGCAAAGGTGCAGTCAGGCGTATTCTATAGCTCCAGCCGACAGAGCGCTATTTTTGTTTTATATGAATTCCTATACCCTTAATGTTCATATATTCTTACATTTTATATATACCATTCTTTATATTATCTATTACTAGAATTGGCTATCCGGAGTCGCCTGGGTAAAGGGAATATATCAGATATAACAATATATTAAGACGTTCATATTTAGTAATTTACATTTTTAAAAATAAGATAAAATGAGCCTGTCATCAAAATTTTTTTTCTTTTTTTTTTTTTTTTGGTTTGTTTTACGAAATATCAACCTCAGTGGGTCATTTAATGCCGATAAAGTTTTGAAATAAAGTCATTCTTAATGGATACTCAATGTTTTTTTATGAAACACATTTTTCTATTTAAACTATAGATGGAACCTAAACAGATACTACCACTCCGAGTCAGAGTGGACCAGGGATAATGGTGATGAAGGGGTGCTCCACATTCCCCAAACCTCCAAAACTGGACCTCACCATCAGATAGAGTTTAATGTCATTCCAGGACATGTAGACCCTCAACCACAGCCTTCTAGCATCCATATGATAAAAAGGTTGTGTTTGCCATGAAGGCATAGTGTTGGGAAAATATATAGGTGTTAGGGCTTGACGTGACCAGCGGATTGATCGGAGGGCCTCTCCGACCGCCTTTCTAGCCTAAGTAAGGTCCAAAGTGGAGTGTTTCAAGTCATGGACGGCTTCAACCACCTGGTTTCTATCATTAAGCATCACGGGTCGCGAGGGTCGCACCCACGCCAATAGGTGACCCTCATGGGAGAACTTACCCCTCTGCAGAGGCGCAGTCGGTGCATTATAACGCCCCATCCGACAGGGCGGAAAATGGCTAAGCAGGCTAATCAGAATTCAATGTTATTACTATGTAAATTTCAATTTTGAAGTATCTTCGAAAATATAAATCAAATCCACATATTATTTGTACAAAACCTAGTTTCGGTGATCGGGAATGTGTAGCTATATTTACTTAGTCGTGAACTGTTTTTTCATAGTTTTAACCAGACATTAATACATGCATATAACTTCACTTTATATATGTATAGGAAGCGCGTGGTTTAATTGTGAGTCATGGGAAATGGAAATGGAATCGTGGTAATTGCATTTCACTTAGAGCTAATACCCTTGTGAAAGGTATGAATCCTACTCTCCCTCTAGCTATTGGTAAATAGTAGGGCAGACTGAGCTCTTTAACCTTGGTTAGGAAGACGAAGGAAAACTCTGAATTCAAACCTGTTGGACTCCGCTTAAGAAATTGACCTTGTGTCACATCCAGCTCGTGCAGAGGGGTTGGAAAAGATATATATATATATATATATATATATATATATATATATATATATCTTTTCCAACCCCTATATTATATATATATATATATATATATTATATATATATATATATACGTATATGTTATATGTTTTTCATGTAAATTTAATTTTCTTAAGGCTTATATGTTTAGTATGGTCTGCTCATTTACATAGTTTCGTATTCGATATACCCTGTTCTTTAATGTATTCTTTTATTCTTTGATCTTTATACATTTCTGTTCTAATATTTATGTATTCTTATGTTTTATCTATTGTTGTATTCTATATATCTTTGAAAAAGATCCATGATAATATAATTGATCTTATTCAGAAAGCAATGAAATAGCTAGCATTTCATAGATACTTCTATTATATTGAAAATTAGGATGATTAAAAAAAGATCTTCAGTATGTCTGTCTGTCTGTCTGCCATCTGTCTGTGTGTAAGTATAAATTACTTACTTAAATGAGTCAGTATAAATTATAAAATATATATAGAAAATGCTAGATACACACATACATATACATACATATTTATAAGTGTATGTGTATATGTATATGTATATATATATATATAAGTGTATGTATATATATATATATATATATATAATATATATATTTATATATATATATATATATAAGAGAGTTTTATAATTTTCTTGAAGCATTGTGTATATATTGGTTAGGAGGTTGATTTTTGAAGGCTATCACAATGTAGGTGTAAAGAAAAAAGAAAATAATAATACGGTACCAATGATGTTCTGTGTTAACCTGTATTTTATTCTTGAATTTTCGAGATAAAATCTCTTTATCAAAAGATCACTGGAACTGAAGTAGTCTAGTTATGGCATTTATTTATTTATATATATAATATTATATATATATATATATATATATATGGGAGAAATATGAGAAGATTAATCCGACAGCATGTGGAGAAAGGTAGACAAACACGGGCTGTTGTAGAAAATGGATGTTTATTGTAGGTAGTGATGTCGACGATGCAACGTTTCGGTCTGTTAGACATTCTTTAGGACTTTAGGAATAGAGTTATTGCTTCAGTTGTGAAAGCTAATTCATTAGAAAGAAAATGTTCACCACTGAAGCAAGAACTCTATTCCTAAAAATTCTATTCCTAAAATACTGAAGAATGCCTAACAGAACGAAACGATGCATCGTCGACATCACTACCTACAATAAACATCGATTTTCTACAACATCCCGTGTTTGTCTACTTTTCTCCACACACACACACACACATATATATATATATTTATAAGCACATATACATATATATAGATATATATATATACACATACATATATGCATATATACTCATATATATTTACATGTATATATACATATATTACATCAATATACATATATACAAACGTACGTATATAGTCATCCACAGACACAGTGTTTCGATGTATCATGTCTCTTCAGTCAAACATTAGCAGGCTACCTCTATCTGGGATGGAAACCCGATCGATTGTATTATAATTTTAATCACTCGGCCATTAGCCCCTACACACTGGAACGAGGATTTAAAAAGATAGATACATACATATGTATATATGTAAAGGTCGCCAGAAAGTGCTCCATCCGTTTTATAGGAGAGAGTTGCCTTTAAACTGATAGATACATACATATGTATATATGTAAACTTATTTACACACACACAACACACACACACACACACACAAACACACACACATATAATATATATATATATATATATATATATTATATATATATTATATGAAAATGGTGACTTACCGGTGAAATTGGTCACAATGGTTAGTTGATGCAAGTTTCACTATGATAAGACAGCGATATAACAAATATAAAGTGCTCAATACGTGAGTATAGCAAATTTATTATTATAATGGTTATAAGGGTTAAATCCACTGAATTAATCAAGATATTGATTAATTCGAGCCGATTGTACGCGTGTATTTAGTGGTATATATATAGTTAAAAATTAATGGTAAAATGAATGTAATGAGGGGGATAAATGAAAAATCCATTCCAAGGGACCCTTCTCAAAAGTATTAAAACACTTTTTGAGAGTGGGGTCCCTGATATAAAGTTTTTCTCATCTATTATTAGACTCCTTTGAAGCATCAAGTTAATATAATTATTCCATAAGTTATTAGAGAAGATAAAATCCGTCTCTTACCTGTGTAATATCTGTTGAGTATGTGTTTGAATTTATATATATATATATATATATATATATATATATATATATATATATATAATCTTGTCTGATTAACTTCCGGTGAATATTGCTACATTGTAACTATCTTGAATTCAAAATAAAAATAAAAACGGTCAAATAGAAGAATTTATTTACTTAGCTTTTTTTTCAGTTGTAAAATAAAAT
>CM042173.1:56695060-56777560 GCA_023376005.1 Doryteuthis pealeii
GTGTGTGTGTGTGTGTGTGTGTGTGTGTGCGTGTGTATAATTCATCAGTATTACAGTCTCGGAAGGCTGTATATTTCTCGTGCCTCTGAAGTTTCAGCGCCTTCTGTGACTGTGAAGACCATTTTTCGAAAAACAGACCCGACCAAAGATGTCGCATGTGAAGGCTGTCCCCGAAGATGTTGGTGTGCCGGTGCTCTGTTGCCGTCGCATTCTTTTGGACCTCTTGGCCTCATGGTGTTTCGCCAAGGAGACTTCAGATATGAATAGTCCACTACGGAGAGCCTGCACGCCACCGAGGGTGGTCCTGAGTCAAATTTTGAAATGCCAATAAAATCAATCAGTTGGGCCAAAGTTTATCCTTTATCATTTTTTACGCTATCTAACGCAAAAACTCTTTTTTTTAAATGACTACAGAAAAATGTCATTATCAATGAATGCTATTCTCCAGCCTCGATGCATGAAATAACCCTATACAGGCTGACATGCCGATAAAATCAATCAATTGGACCAAGAGCTTATCCTTTATCATTTCTAATTTTTATCTGTTACATAATCTATTCGGTTGCATAAGATTATTGTCAATCCCCTGTAATTCCGAGGGGATGACCCTTTTCATATCATGGCCGGGTCCTTCCATGGAAAATTACAGAAGCCCACCAAATATGTGAAGTCACCTGGAACCTTTTTCTGAGTCCCCAGTTTGCAGTTAGACGTCAGGCAGAGCAGGTCCTGACTAAAACTGGAACTCACGCTCGCTATCTTAGTTAGCAGATGTCTGGGTTGGGGCTTGAAAATAAAGTAACATCAAAATAAATCGAAGACTTGTGTTTATTATCTAAAAACTAACAATGACACAGGGCTTCTGATAGAGAGAAATCCCTAACAGAAAACCAGACCGAAGTCCCCAAGTCAACTCCAGACGTTAGAAGATTCCAGACCAAGACAAGATGTTATAAGATTCCAAAGACGGTCAGAAGAATAGAGTAAGAAAGACGTAATTAAAGAAGTAATGAAGAGAGTATCCAACATAACCCCCAAAATTAAAAAAGAACAACAGAAAAATATTATGAATAATGAATGCTATTCACTAACCTCTTGGCATAAAATAACCCTATACAGGTTGATATAGATTTATTATCAATCAATCGATTCAAGTGTGGCATAATCAATCGTTTTTGGACTCTTACTAAACCCAGGAGCATGTAGAAGCTGGTCAGTCGTCAGTGGAGTCGATGTTGTCTCGATGAAATATAATTACCGAAAACGATTTTTGTCTATCACGACTTTTGTCTTTTATTTAATTACCCACATTTAGATAGCGCTATTCACTGAAATGCAATTTATATGAAAAAATTCAATTTGGCTATAGACCAAATACAGCAACGAAACTTTTCGGGTTCAGATTTTCTATGGTTTCAATTTTGTTCGTTTCAATAAAAAGCAAAAATTTTTTTAAAAAACAAAAACAATTTCCAGACATTCGTATAAAATCATTAGAAGACGGTTTAGTAACATTTTCAATTATTAACTGTGACTCGAATGTTCTTCACTATTTAAATGTTGGTTGCTTATTTTAAACACAATTGTCAGAGAAGTACCAATCTCTTATATTAACAATTATTTTATTACTAGTTTGACTCCATCCTATTAGTGTCTCAACTTTTCACTGCGCTCTGGGTCAATAAGCCACTGTTTTCAATTTATCGTCTTTTCAGTTCGCCTGATACATCCAGTTTGGTTTATACACTTCTGTGTTTGGCTGAACATTCTTTAACATTACTAGTACAAAATTTAAAAAAACACCTTCCGGGCGATGTAAAAATAGATTTTTGAAACATATTGCCTGAGGGTTGGGAGTAAAAGAGTCAATGTCAGCGAGTTTGTACCCTAAGTAAGTAAAATCATCAAATTCATTAAAGGATTAAAAAATAAAACAATTTGAAATGTATTAAGATAAAACAAACTATATATAGATATATAATACCAGTCATGTATTTATTAAAACTTGTTTTAAAAAACAATGAGGACTGTCTAATGTTTCGTGTTCAAATTTTTAAGTGTATTTATTCTGTTATGACGATTTTGGGTAATGTGACGTAAGCAGTGACGTATTTTTTGTTACAGACAAAAACCGGAAGCGAATCTCCATTATTAATAGATTTTGTTTAATTTTATTAAAGATAAAATACACCCCTTTAAATTCCATGTGATTACTCTTCATTTCGAATGATACTCTCCTCAGTTCGATTTGTGCACAATTCACTTTGGTCTATAAACTCTTCATTTCGATTGATAAGCTCTTTATTATTATTTTCACTTCTTTTAAGTTTTTCACATCAGCGTTAACTGATGGTATTTCACTGAAGGCTGGGTGACAACAAGCCTTCTCAGGTTTCCAGGAATATTCTGAGTATTCTAGCCGATTGCAGCAATTCAGTAGTCTGGATGATGTCAATTCTTTCTCATAATTCCAGATCCTCCAGTCTTTTTTCCAAGTTTATTGGACCGTTCCAAGTGCACCAACTACAATTGGTATCACTTTCACCCTCATATTCCACAGCTTTTTCAATTCTCTGGCAAAGTCCAGGTATTTATCCATCTTTTCATTTTCCTTCAGCTTCACCCTGTGATCTATTATTATTATTATTATTATTATTATTATTATTATTATTATTATTATTATTTGAGTTTTCACATCAGTGTTAGCTGATGGTCTTTCACTGGAGTCTGAGTGACAGCAAGTCTCCTCAGGTCTCCAGGACTCTTCTGAGTATTCTGGCAGATTGCAGCAGTGCAGTGTTCTGAATGGTTCCAATCCTTCCTCTGATATCCAAACTTTCCAAACCCTTTTCTAATCCTTTTGGGACTGTTCCAAGTGCACCAACTACAATTGGTATAACTTTGACTTTCATATTCCATAACTTTTTCAGTTCTCTGGCAAGGTCCAGATATTTGTCAATTTTTTCATTTTCCTTTAACTTCACCATGTGATTATCATTATTATTATTATTATATATATTATTATTATTTATTTAATCCTTTTGAGTTTTCACATTAGCGTTAGCTGATGGTCTTTCACTAGAGTCTGAGTGACAGCAAGTCCCCTCAGGTCTCCAGGACTACTTCCGTTTAAAGACCAGTCACCTACTCCTCAATTCGGTTGATACACACTTCCGTTCGGTTGATGCTGTCTTCATTTCAGCTGATACACTTTTCAGTTGTGTCGATACACTCTTTATTACGTTTTTATTTCATTAAAGAAAAATACTCCCATTTAAAGACCAGTTGATATACCGATCAGTTCGCTTGATGTACTGTTCAGTTCGGTGCACTTCAGTTCGGTTGGAACCTTTTTTATTTCGACTGGCGAATTCTTCATTTTGTCTGATGTCTTATCCATTCCAACTGATAAACTTTTTTCATTTCGCTTGGGACACTTTTCAGTTTGGTTTATACACTGTTCATTCTTAATTTTATTTTATTTCAAATAACCCTCATATCATTGGTTGCTAGACCTGTCCATCGTGGTAACCCTACTAGACAATAGCTTTGATACAATCACGTTTGCACCGCCCTGCCAAGGTCAATTTTTAAGCAGAGTTTAACGGGTTTGAATTTAGTTTTTTTTCTTTTACTACCACTCCGGGTGAGAGTGGGCTTGGGAATTCCGCGAACGAAGGGGTGACTCCACAGAACTTGACACCCTCCCGCGGATACAGTTTGATGAGGCATTGCTCCTATTCTACGCCAAACCAATACACCGATTCAACAGTGGGTCTTTCAACTTTTGAGTCGTGATAATACTTCCTATCTAATTGTTGCATTTCCTCCTACATCCCGTTTCCGAATATTCCCGGTGATGATTCCATCCATCTCTGTTAACATTCAATTGGCTTTTATATGTATTTGATAACGAATCTTTTCCCCTGCGGGTCACCTATTGTACATTAATTTCTTACGGGTTGAGGATTTACATGTAATTTATTGACATACACACAGAATATCCGAAAACTATGGATTTTACTAGCAGATTTTCAACAATGTGTGCACGGACATGGTCTTTATAATTCTTAAAAACTTAGAAACTTCAATTCTAAAGAAATGTAAGATCTTTATTAGGTTTCTTATATACCTTGGTAGCAAAATCTCATCTACAGAAAGCGATGTCAACATATAAATGGGCAAAGTATTTATTGCTATTGACAAGTTGATCGACCAAATGGAAATCTGATCTCCCTGATAAAATAAAACAGAAATTCTTGCAAGGTATAACCATGTCAGTATTATTCGATGGCTGCACCACTTGGTTGGTTGGTTGGTTGGTTGGTTCAATTGTAGTTGGGTTATATTTTGCCGAATATATTTTTTATTAATTCTTGATGGATACTGGATTTTTTAAACTCAATTTTGAAAACACATTTTTGTTAACTCATTTTCTTGTATTGAACCCATGAACGAGACCCTGACAGATACAGCCACTCCGGGTCAGTGTGGACCTGGGAGTAACGGTGATGAAGGGGTACTCCACACTCCTCAGAACTCCAGAATTGGAACATAACCATTAAGACACTCGACCACCGCATTCTAGCACATATAAGATAAAAAAAACGATTGGGACTTGCCATATGAGCAATCGGAAATAATCATATAGTTGCTAGTTGACCGGAGCAGGTCTCTCAGACAGACTGTCTAGCCTAAGTAATTTTCAAAGTGTAATGTTGCATTTCATGGACTGCTCAACTATCCTTACGCCCGCCCTGTCAGCTGGGGCGTTAGAATGCACCGACTGCACCTCTGCTGAGGGGTAAGACTCCCCCAATGGGGCCACCTGTTGGCCGTGGGTGGCGAACCGTGATGCTTAAGGATAGAGCCCAGGTGGATGCGCAGTTCATGACATGCAATACTCCACTTTGGCCCTTTCTTGGGCTAGACGGGCGGTCGGAGAGGCCCCCTCCGATCAATCGGCTGGTCACGTCAAGCCCTAGCACCTATATGATTTTCCCAACCCTATTGCCCTTATGGCAAGCCCCAATCCCTTTTTCTCATATGGGTGCTAGAAGGCGGTGGCTGAGTGTCTACATGTCCTGGGAATGACGTTAAACTCTATCTGATGGTGAGGTTCCAGTTCTGGAGGTTTGGGGAATGTGGAGCACCCCTTCATCACCATTGCTCCCTGGTCCACTCTGACCCGGAGTGGTAGTACCTGTTAGGGTCCCATCTATGGGTTAAATAGAAAAATGTATTTATAAAAAAAAATTGTATTATCCATTAAGAATTGATTTATTTCAAAACTTTATCGGCATTAAATGACCCACAGAGGTTGATATGGCGTAAAACAAACCAAACCAAACCAAACCATCCTTACGCATCACGGGTCGTCAGTCACGTGGTCCCATTGGAGGAGTTTTACCCTTCTGCAGAGGTTCAGTCGGGATATTCTTCTGTCCCTGTCAACAAGATGGTATTACCTGGACGCCCCGTTTTGTTTGGTAGGGGTGGTATAATTACCCTGCAGATGATGCATTGGACGTATTCTACCCAAAGTCAATACACCAATTCAACAGTGGGTCTTTCAACTTTCGAGTCGTGATAATACTTCCTATCTAATTGTTCCATTTCCTCCTACACGCCGTTTCTGGATATTCCCGGTGCAAATTCCACCAATAACCGCACTTCTCCATCCATATCTGTTAACCCTCAACCGACTTTTATATGTCTTTGATAAAGAAAATTTCTCCCTGTGGGTCACCTATTGTACATGAATATCCTGCGGGTTCAAGATTCACATGTAAGAAATACATTTTCATACCTACTGAATATCCGACAACTATGGATTTTACTAGCAGATTTTCAACAATGGTCCTTATAGTCCCAAAAGAACATAGAAACTACAGTTCTAAAGAAATTTCAAACCATCATTACATCTCTTATGGAATAGTAAGGCCAGTTCATATACATGTATATAATGAGTATCACGTTAAACTACATCTAGTGATAAAGTTTTAATTCTGGAACTCTGGGAGTGCCCGTTTATCGCCATGACTCCTAGCTTCACCATGAGCCGGAGTGGTAGTACCTGATAGGGTCCTATCTAAAGGGGTAAATAGATTAAAAATGAGAATTAAAAACGTGTTTTTAAAAAGTTTGAAAGAAAAGGAATACCAAAATAAAAAATACCCATAACGAATCAATAAAACAACACGTCTTCTGCATAGAATAACCCAACAAGGGTTGATATGCCGTAAAGTTGAACCAACCAAGCAACTAATCATATA
The DNA here is from genome assembly GCA_023376005.1 of Doryteuthis pealeii. Lineage (NCBI taxonomy): Eukaryota > Metazoa > Mollusca > Cephalopoda > Myopsida > Loliginidae > Doryteuthis > Doryteuthis pealeii. Next base: position 56,701,336 of record CM042173.1, read on the forward strand.
TCCGGGTAGCAAAATGACATCTACTGAAAGTTGTGGAAATCTGATCTCCCTTATAAAATAAAACAAGGTATAGCCATGTCAGTATTATTGCATGGCTGCACCACTTGGATTTTAGGGAAACACTTCAAGAAAATGTTAGATGAGAAATACACCTGAGTGCAGCGTGCTGATTTGAACAAATCATGGAAGCAAACCATATAAAACAGCAACTTGTTGGTTGGTTGGTTGGTTGGTTGGTTGGTTGGTTGGAAACCATTTCCCGATGAGTAATTTGGTTGGAGGCCATCTCGTAAACAAGAAGTTTTCATCGAAAACTTATGTTAATGTCTGGCCCTACGAAAGTAACTACGTCGGGTACTATCATTATTTCTCTCTCTCTCTCTCTCTCTCTCTCTCTCTCTCTCTCTCTCTCTCTCTCTCTCTCTCTCTCTCTCTCTCTGTGTGTGTGTACTTTTATTTTTTGTCAGCACCAAAAATACGGTGTAGACAGTAAAAAAAAAAAGCTTTTTGGGACCGTTCCAAGTGCACCAACTACAATTGGTATCACTTTGACTTCATATTCCATAGCTTTTTCAGTTCTATGGCAAGGTCCAGGTATTTGTCCATCTTTTCGTTTTTCTTCAGCTTCAGCTTGTGATCTGCTGAAACTGCAAAATACACCAGTTAACAAGTTCTTTCTTTGAAGCTGTAAATGTTTACAGATAATGACCATTAGTTACCTGAAACCATAAAAAAACTATTAGTATTAACATACGAATACTTGAAACCATATAACCGTGTACCAATTGTTAGTATTAGCTAGGAATACTTAAAACTATATAACATAGTAAAAATGATTTGCATTAAAAATAGTTACTTAAATCCATAATATTTTTACAAAGGATTATCATTATTCACTTGAAACCATATAACTGTTTGACTACCCTACGCAAAAAGACTGATTTCGGCATTAAATAACCCAATTTACTATGTATTATATTTAATTATTTAATTACATAACTATACAATTGCTTTAAAAAGATTGAATCTGGCATTTCATGACACAACAAGGGTTTAAGCCGTATAATGAACGAACAAACAAACGAACGAATGAACTGATCAAAAACCAAGCATCCAACCAACCAGCTATCCAGCAATAACAAAAAATAAAAAAATTATTTAGTTCCTGTTTTGTTTAGGGTTTTGTTTGTTTGTTTTTTGTTTGTTTTTGTTTTCTATTTTTTTATTTATTTTTTATTTTTTTCTCAGTACCAAAAATCCGCTGTAGACAGTTAAAAAGTATTAATTATTTTACCCATCGGTAAAGTATGGAAGTCATCTTATTCGTATTTTCTTTGCAACTTACTCTTTAGCATAACACAGCTTCTGTCCAGTTCTTCGACTGCGTTCATAATTGCAGCTGCAAGGAACTTCGTGTCATTAGTTAAAATTGAAAAGACTTCCAATCCATTTAACAAATGTGAATTCATTCCAGATTTTGTAATTTGCTCAAATATTACTTAAAGTCTTAAAAAAATGTTTTCCCCTAAACCACCGCTCATATTCATGAATGGGTCGATCTCCTGAATAACCAGACCTCTTATTTACGGTCATGAAATCATTAATTTGATCAATTAATTTCTTTTTGATTAAAATTATGTTTTTTTTCTCGGACCAGCTCATGATGGTCGGTTGGTTGGCTAGTTGGTTGGTTGGTTATGTTTTAAGGCACGTCAACCCTTGTTTGGTTATTTTATGCCCACGACATTTTGTTTTATTTATTCTTGATGAGTATTCAATTTTTTTAACTCAATTTTTCAAACTCATTTTTCTATTTAAATAATAATAATAATAATAATAATAATAATAATAATAATAATAATAATAATAAAGGGGAAAAAATAGACAAATATCTGGACCTTGCCAGAGAACTGAAAAAGTTGTGGAATATGAGAGTCAAAGTGATACCAATTGTAGTTGGTGCACTTGGAACAGTCCCAAAAGGATTAGAAAAGGGCTTGGAAAGTTTGGATATCAGAGGAAGGATTGAAACCATTCAGAACACTGCACTGCTGCAATCTGCCAGAATACTCAGAAGAGTCCTGGAGACCTGAGGAGACTTGCTGTCACTCAGACTCCAGTGAAAGACCATCAGCTAACACTGATGTGAAAACTCAAAAGGAGTAAAATAATAATAATAATAATAATAATAATAATAATAATAATAATAATAATAATAAGAAGAAGAGAAGAAGAAGAAGAAGAAGAAGAAATTGTTAATCACATAACAAACTGTCTCAAAGGGGATAAAAGACTAGTTCCGATTGGGTGGGAAAGTTGATTCACTGGGAATTGTGCAAGAATCGAAGATTTAACCATGCTACCAAATGGTATATCCAAAAATCAGAATATTCCCCAGAGAATGAGACGCATAACATTATCTGGGGCTTTGAGATACAGATGGATCACCTCATATCGGCCAGAAGATCAGATCTAGTGTTAATTATCAAGAAGAACAGAACTTGTTATCTAATGGATTTTGTTATCCTGACGGACCACAGAGTGAAAATAAAAGAAAAAGAAAAGAGAGGTAAATACTTGGACCTAGCCAGAGAACTGAAAAAAAGCTATGAACATGAGACTACGGTTGGTATCGATTGCAGTTGGTGCTCTTGGAACAGCCCCCTAGGGTTCGGAAAAGAGGCTGGCAACCTGGAAGGATTTGCTCTCATTTAGACTCCAGTAAAATACCACCAGCGATGGAGTAAAAAAAAGTAAAACTTGCAATAATAATCAGCAAATCGTTAGAACACAAAATGAAAAAAAAAGAGTAGCTGGGAATTTTTCATTATTCTTTTTCTTCATTTTCTTCTTTTCATTCAGCTTCTTCATCTTCTTAGCCTTTTTTCTTCATCTTTTTCTTTTTCATCTTCTTCTTATTCGTCATTTATTTTTCTTTTGAACTTCCTTTTCTTCATCTTCATCTTTTTTTTTCTTAGTCTGATTCTTCTTTATATTCTTTCTTTCTTCATATTTTTCAGCTTCTTTCTTTTCTTTTTCATCTTCTTCTTGATCTTCTTCTTCTTCTTCTTCTTCTTCTTCTTCTTCTTCTTCTTCTTCTTCTTCTTCTTCTTCAGATTCTTCAGATTCTTCAGATTCTTCTTCAGATTCTTCAGATTCTTTTTCTTCTTATCTTTCTTCTACATCTTTTTCCTCTTCATCTTCTTTTTCTTCTTCTTCTCATTATTATCCTCGTTTTCTTCTTTTTCTTCTTCTTCTTCTTCTTCTTCTTCTTCTTCTTCTTCTTCTTCATCATCATCATATTATTATTATTATTATTATCATTATTATTATTCATCCACTTTCTTCATCTTCTTCTTATTCTTCTTCTTCTTCTTCTTCTTCTCCTTCTTTTTCTTCTTCTTCTTCTTCTTCTTTACTTTCTCTTTCACTTTCACATTATTATTATTCACCCACTTCCTCATCGTCTTCTTCTTCTTCTTTCTTCTTCTTCTTCTTCTTCTTCTTCTTTTTTCTTCTTCTTCTTCTTCTTTACTTTCTCTTTCTCTTTCACATCGGCCTAAACTATCAACCACCCATCTTCACTCCACAACGCAATCATAATGCCACCTCATTTCCCATAATTCCCTGATTAATCTTTGAAACGCAAAAGACACTTCCTGATTCCCAACTCTCTTCCTCGGTTTCCGTCTTTCTTTCATGACATTAATCACCCACCTCACACCCACAACCACCACCCACCACACACCACCCACTACACACCACCCTAAATATCCAATACCAATCAATCAGACCCCAATAAAAATTAAATCTACCCCTGACCTCAACTGCCAATAAAATCCTTAGCCACCCACCCTCCGTACTTACCCTGTGCACCATCAAAGAACCTGGGTAGCTTTAATTGGGGTACGGTCGCAGAGGTTGCGTTATTAATACCGGGTGACTAGCAGAGATTGGATTTTTTTTATAAGTGTTGGTTCGAGCCTTAATGGAGGAGTTGTTTGGAAGTCGGAAATAGGAACGATAAATGTCAGGCTTCGTCTCCTTCATTTGCCAAACGATTTATTGTAAAAAAAAAAAAAGGTTTCGTTCTTCACATTTGCGAGGGAAACATCCTAAATCAATAGTGGCTAATTGAAATTGTTTCGTATATAATTGTACTTATAAGCTTGCACTATCTCTCGTTATATATATCTTTTTCCCTCTCTCTTTCTCTTTCTCTCTCTCTCTCTCTCTCTCTCTCTCTCTGCCTCTCTCTCTCTCTCTCTCGATCTATCTATCTATCTATCTATCTATCTCTAGTTCACTTTCTCTTGGTCTCTCTATTTCTCTCAATCTCTCTCTCTCTCTCCCTCTCACTCTTTCTCTTTCTCTCTTTTCTTGTCTATCTGTCAGTCTCTCTCTCTCTCTCTCTCTCTCTCTCTCTCTCTCTCTCTCTCTCTCTCTCTCTCATTCTCTCGCCTCTCCCCCTCTCTGTCTGTCTGTCTGTCTGTCTCTCTGTTTCGCGCACACAAACACTTCATACATACACACATACACACACACACACACACACACACACACATATATATATATATATATATATATATATATATATATGTGTGTGTGTTATAAGGGCCGGTTTAGCTCAGTCGCTAGAGTACTTGACTAGGAATGGCAAGGTTCCACGTTCGATATCGGTCCTCGCCAATTCAGCGTATGAGTAGTACAGGGGTCTGTGCAGTAAAGTGAGGAGCTGATGGTATGTTTGGCGCTCCATCTCAGACGCTAAAATACAATCTCCGTGGTCAAGCGCTAGTGAAAAGTGGATAGACTTCCTCGCTGTCTGGCAGATACTGACTTTGGACTATTCGACGACTTTAGGGGTTCGAGCAAAGAATCTAGAAGCAACACTAATAGACTTTTCCAAGGCATTTGATTCCATACATAGAGGGGAAATGGAACAAATACTACTAGCATACGGGCTCTCCAAAGAAACGGTTGGCGCTATAACGATGCTCTACAAAGACACTAAAGCAAAGGTACGCTCACCTGATGGCGACACAGATTTCTTTGACATCGCCGCTGGAGTCCTACAAGAAGATACATTAATACCATATATATTTATTATATGCCTAGACTATGTACTCCGAACACCATTAGATACCATAAAAGAAAAAGGCTTCACACTAAAAAAAGGCAAGAAGCAGGCGATATCCCGCACAGACTATCACATATGCAGACTACGCTGATGACCTTGCACTTCTTGCACATACACCGGCACAGGCCGAGTCACTACTGCATAGCCTGGAGAAGACAGCAAAGAATATTGGCCTATGTGTGAACTCCGATAAAACTGAGTTCGTGTGTTACAAAAAGAAAGGAGACATCTCCACACTCGACGGTAAGCCTCTAAAGCCAGTAGAACAATTCACATACCAAGGTAGTAATATCTCATCCACAGAAAGCAATGTAAATACACGAATAGGAAAAGCATAATCGGCCACAAACAAATTATCAGTCATATGGAAATCCGATCTCATTGACAAGTTAAAGCGACAATGCTTCCAGGTTGTGGTTATATCAGTACTGCTGTATGGCTGTACCACTTTGGACCCTAACGAGGCACCTTGAGAATAAGCTAGATGGGAGCTGCACAAAAATGCTCCGTGCACTCTTGAACAAATCATGGAAACAGCACCCCCACAAGGAAGAAGCTGTATGGCCACCTGTCCCCCATCTCACAAACCATTCGAGTGAGACGGACAAGGCATGCTGGACAGTGCTGGAGAAGCAAGGACGAGCTCATAAGCGACGTTCTCCTGTTGAAGCCAACACATGGACATGCTAGTGTGGGCCGCCTTCCAAGGACCTACATTGACCAACTATGCGAATATGCTGGATGCTGGATGCTACGCAGAGGACCCCCCTGGGACAATGAATGATAGGGAAGGTTGGCGAGAGATTGTCATGGATATACGTGCTCATTGCGCGATATGATGATGAGGATGATATATATATATATTATATATATATATATATATATATATATATATATATTGATCGGAGAAGGTTTCTTCGACCACCCATCTAGTCTAAGGAAGGGCTTACATGTAATCATATATATATATATATATATATATATATATATATATATATTATGTAATACGATATATTTTTCTTTTTTTGAAGGCAAAATAATGCAGATTCATGTTGAAAAAGATATTTATTCCTGTGCTCTTAATTTTCCGATAAAATCCATCTTCAGAGAGTTTATTATAGAGTTGAAAATGTTCCATCTGTGTTTTTTAAAGTCAACTTGGTTCTAATTCTATATATATATATATATTAGACTACCTATATAATTCTCTCTCTCTATATATATATATATTAGACTACCTGTAAGCACTTACTTGGGCTAAATAGGCAGACGGAGTGGCCTCCTTTGATCAACCGTCTGGTCACGTCAAGCTCAATCACCTCTATGATTGTCCCAATCCTATTGCCCTTATGGCAAAACCACAACCCATTTTATTATATATGTGCTAGATGGCGGCGGCTGAAGGTCTTAATATCCTAAGTAAAACGTTAAACTATCTGATGATTAAGTTCCAGTTCTGGTGCTCTCGAGAATAAGGAGAAACTCTTCATCTCATTTAGTCTCAGGTCCACTCTGGTAGTACCTGTTAGGGTCCCATCTATGGGTTAAATAGAAAAGATGAGTTTGAAAAAAAATTGAGTTTGAAAAGAAGATATTCTCTTGAAAAAGGCACGAACTCTTACTCTCCCTAACTATTGATAACAGTCAATCAATAGGAACTCTTCAGCTTTATAAAGGTAATTTCATTGTTTTATGGTAGGTGTCATTTCGGTTATTATTAGTGTCTGCATTGGGAAATCTATCTTATGTGTTTATACTCAATGAACTTAGTTCGTATAATATATGTAACTGTCACCCAGCAAAAAAAAAATCATAGCGAGGTGTTTATCGGAGGAATATACTTCAAATGCTCTAGATTAGAAAATAAAGAAATTTCCAATTTGATTTTCAAATTGATTTTATTTTTTGAGGTCTGTGTTAACACTGAATCTAATTCTTCTTTTTTTTCTTTCTAATATCCAAAATGTAAATTATGAAGAACGTAATTATGGGATAATAATTAGAATATCAAGTATCCTTTAATAAAAAAAATAATTTGTTCGGGTAATTAATTATAATTATTTTTGGTTTATATCTATTGAATATATTTATTAAAATGCATTGCACTTAATTTGTTTGAAGAATGAAACCGGTTATAATTATTTCTTTTTTGTAATAAATATATATTATGTACTAGCAGAGCTACCCGATATTGCCCGGGATTTAAAAAGTTAAAAATAAATATTTTATATCTATTCAGGTAATTAATGATAATGATTTTTGGTCTATATTGAATGTATTTATCAAAGTACGTTACATTTAATTAGTTTAAAGAATTAAACCGGTTCTCATTCTTTTTTGGCAATAAAAATATATTATGTACTAGCAGAGCTACCCGATATTGCCCGGGATTTAAAAAGTTAAAAATAAATATTTATATCTATTCAGATAATTAATGATAATGATTTTTGGTCTATATTGAATGTATTTATTAAAAATTGTTGCATTTAATTTGTTTGAAAAATGAAACCGGTTATCATTATTTTTGTAATAAGGATATATTATGTAATAGCAGAGCTAACCGGTACTGTCTGGGATTTATAAAGTTAAAAATAAATCAATATTTATATATAGATTAATAAAAGTTATTTTTCTATATATTTGTCTTATTATCTTTTATTATTTATTATTTTGTAATAAGAATATATTACGTACTAGCAGAGCTAGCCGGCATTGCCCGGGATTTCAAAAGTTAAAAATAAATCTATAATTAGATTTAGATTAATAAAAGCTATTTTCTATATGTTTGTTTTATTATCGTTTATCGTTATATATTCTAGTTTGAAAGTTGTATATATATTTTTTTTTATTGTTTGTATTTTGTTCTTTGTTTTGCTTTATATTATGTTTTATTCTTTCATAATTTCTTCTCTTAATTTTTAATGTATCATTGTCTTATGTCCGTCTTATATTTTTATTGGAAAATAAAGGGTAAAAAGTTGTTTATCTTGGGCTAGACGGGCGGTCGGAGAGGCCCCCTCTGATCAATCGGCTGGTCACGTCAAGCCCTAGCACCTATATGATTTTCCCAACCCTATTGCCCTTATGGCAAGCCCCAACCCCTTTTTATCATATGGGTGCTAGAAGGCGGTGGCTGCGGGTCTACATGTCCTGGGAATGACGTTAAACTCTATCTGATGGTGAGGTTCCAGTTCTGGAGGTTTGGGGAATGTGGAGCACCCCTTCATCACCATTGCTCCCTGGTCCCACTCTGACCCGGAGTGGTAGTACCTGTTAGGGTCCCATCTATGTGTTAAATAGAACAATGTATTTATAAAAAAATTTTAAAAAAAAAAAATTGTATTATCCATTAAGAATGATTTATTTCAAAACTTTATCGGCATTAAATGACCCACTGAGGTTGTAAAACACAAACCAAAAACCAAAAAGTTGTTTAACCCAGACAAAAATAGGGTTTGGATTACTACTTAAATTAGAAACTTCAATATTATTATAGCTGGTTAATATAAGTTTTGGTTGATCAGCTAACACTTTAGGAATCCATACGAGAACGTCACTTCTGCGTTCGTCCTTACTTCACCAGCAATAACCAGTATGTCTTGCTTGACTTACTTGGAGTGTTTGTGACTGTACAAATGCTTTTTTGCAGGGAACTCTAGGATGAAATGAAATAGGAATTCTTTCCAGGTGTAGCCGTTTCAGTGCTACTGTAGGGCTGTCGAACCTGGACTAACGAAATATCAGAAAAGGCAAGATGGGAACTACGCAATGATCGTATGTGTTGTTTTAAATGTAATAACTAAAGTCTGCGAAGTTGCCTATTCTCGGCATCAGCTACAGAGCCAGGAGACTATCTCCTTTTCACTAGCGCTAGACCAGGGAGTTGACTTCTATTCTGGTTTACAATAAATGCTTTTTAACAGGATTTTTTGTATTATAGAATAAAGTGGCTCTTTGTATAATGGCAAACTCGTATAAGAGTCTAAGGAACGTCTTCTTCCCTGGCAGTAGAGTACACCGACTGTACCTCTGCAGAGAGGTAGAATCCCGTCAATGCAGCCACCTGTTGGCCGTGGGTGGTGACCAATGATGCTTAAGAATGGAATCCTGGTGGATGAGAAGTCCATAACATGCGACACCCCAATTTGGCCATTACTTAGGCTATAAGGGCGGGCGGAGAGGCCCGGCTCCTATTAATCGAGTTGTCACATCAACGCTAGCATCTATATGATTCACCAAACCCTATTGCCCTAATGGCATACCACCAATCATTGTTATCATAAATGTGCTAGAAAGCGGTGACTGAGTGTACTGGAGTCTTGGGTATGACGTTAGAATATATTTAATGGTGAAGTTCCATTTCTTGAGCTCTGAGGAGTATGGTGTACCCCTTTATCGCCATTTCTCCTCGGTCCACTCTGACCTGGAGTGGTAGTACCTGTTAGGGACACATCTATGGTTAAATAGAAAAAAATTTTTTTTTAAAATTGAGTTTAATTTTTAAATATTTGAATGTCCATCTAGAATGAATAAGAAACGTCTTCGGCATAAAATAACCAACAAAGTTAACATGCCGTAAAATACATCCAACCAAGCAACCTAGCTAATGAACGTCTTCTGTGAAAAGAAATGTTGTATGATGGAGAAAAAATATGTTACATTTTTTAATTCAGCGTGTAAAATATATTTAAAAACTCAAATGAATAATCAAAAGTATTTTTCAATGTACGCGTGTTATTGATGGTAGGAATGTATATAAGATTTCTTAGAGAATATTTGAACGCCTTTGTATTATAAAATATATACAATAGGGGTCAAAAGTACACAGAGAAACTCGGCTGATGAGAAAGAACGAGGTTACAAACTAATATGAATAAAAGACTTTGTAAAAATGAAATGCTGGAAAATCTTTTTAATTCTGACGAGTACGAATATGCGCCCTCTACCGGGCATAATTATTTAAGTTTTAATGTAATTAAATATCATATTAAATTAAAAACACTTACAAAAGTAATCAAAAACGTATATGAAAAGATTACACTTATTTTGATTTTATTTTGATTGATTTCTGTTATAGGTGATATACCCTATAGACTAATGGAATGCGCCGACGATTACTATAAGTAACAGGGACAATTATTATGGCTTGGGCGTAATTCCCACTTCTCTGTACTGTAATTGTCTACTCTTTTGTTAATACATTTTCCTACATTTGTTACCCGTCGTTTTGTTTCTATTTGACCCCTTAAAACCTCCACAGCAATTTCTATATAAAATAGGATTGCTTTTCATATGCTTGGGAATAAAACAATAAGACTATGAATCAATAACACCAAGTAATTATTTATTAAACCCGGTTTGTTAAAATCTATGTGTAAATTGACCACACCATATACTATGTAAACCGTTATTTCTTTGCTGATATTGAACGCACTAATAACTGTAATCAAGCTCAGAATTTAAGAGAGCCATTGTTAATAATTAAGATACTAATTAATGGTAAATAATGATTATTAAATAATTAAGAAAATTGTGACGTCAGTGGTGGTGTAGTTTCGGTTACAGGCAAGCCATTATGATAAGATATCTGAATTTCCCGTGAATTTACACGACATGTTCAGCAAATCGCACGACTGGAAAGTCACAATAGGGCATCTTTAGCTTGGTTTAGTTTCCTTGTTTAATGGCATATCAACCTTCATTGGTTATTTAATGTCAAAACCATCCTTGTAGAAGAACAGTAGTGGTACTATTTAATCCATAACTGGAAGGATAAGGGGTTCCGACATTTCCCAAAGGTATGTTCAAAAGTGAACGTAATAGCGTGACTGGAGTTCGAACTCGCTTACTGCGATGCTACAGTCCACCACGTTAGCCACTACACCACAGAGGCTACCTCCAATACATGGATTAAGTAGATAAAAAGTGAGTTTCTGGAAAATATTTTAAAGAAAAAATGTGTTATAAAAAATTGCATACCCAACAAGAATGCAAAAAACGTCTTCGGTATAAAATAACCCATGGATTGACATGCCGTAAAATCCAACTAATCAATCAACCAATATTTTCTGTTTCTATTTCTATGAAGGCATTCACCTAGGACGGCTTTATCTAATGAATTCCCCTGTAGAAGTAACAAGGGAATAGGAAATTCACAGTAGGCCCGCAAAACACGCATGCATATCTCTTGTTTGCCGCAGATTTTCCAGTTGCATAATCTATGGTAGTATAGATTATTGACAGCAACAGCGAAAATGGAAAGATACACACCGTTGGGGACGTTTTGACCCCACAGGCGAAAAACCCCGAATCATGGGAAGTCACGTGGGGGCTGATTAGCTCGTCAGTACCAGCTAGGCAAGAAGGGTGTTCTTGCTTAGCTGGACTCATCACCTGCACGCACGTTGTGTTAGATAGGAAAGGAACTTAGTTAAATAAATAAAAGGTTTTTAAAAGAACAGTATGGAGTTGTTGGTTGATGCATACATTAGTTAGAAGACCGGCCAACAAGAAGAAGAGAGAAAATGAATCAAGAAGAAGAGATAGAATACAACATGGCGACTGGACGACCACAGATGACCAGAGAAGAAAGAAGTAAGTAATGCAATTATGCATCTCATCTCTCTGATACCCTGTTTATCTCTCTCTCCTCTCTAGTCAAAAACATTGTGTATATACCCGAAACATGTGGATATGGGTATGTAACAGTGGACCAAAAGCCGTTGATTCCTGACGATGATAGAGACGCCCTTTGGATTTTCGCCAGAGCCTCTTTGGCCGGGTTATGGTCCTAATACCACTGGATGCCAGACCAGTCCGCCTTGTGCGATCCTGTTGCATAGCGTGTCGTCACTGTACTAAATTGCAATAGTTTTATCTTCGTTGTAAGGGATGACAATAACACCAAAGTTATCCTCCTTCAAGCTTCTTAACTTCGAGAGAGAGGGTCAGTTTAATTAATATATTCAGTCTTTAGACTTTCGGTCCTTCGATTAAATTTCTGGGCGAAGTTTTTCAGTTGGTAAGTATCAAAGCTAGCTTTCCCAACACCAACTACACGTGGTCCTGCGCGGCGACTACTGACCCGATCACCTCACTCTCTCTCCGGGTGACTGCCTCCGGGGCTAACTGACGACTGACCTGTCTCGGGCCCTCGGTTCTTTTATATTCATAGCTACTCCCACGTATTTTTATCTCTTGATCTGATAACGGGCAGGTGTAAAAACTTCTTTGTTTAATAAAACCGGAAATTCATATTTCCCTTTGTACAATATATAACAATCCTACTAGGAACTTAAATTCCCGACAGCATGACTCTGACACTACCAAATTTAAACGACCCTCCCACGATCAAAAGGGGTTCGATCTTTAGAAATAATGTGCTAGATGGCCATTGAGCAAAGAGTTTCCTCTGCCTTTTTACAGGTCTTGTTCTTTGTTCTGAAGGGTATCTAGCCACCCCCCTCACTAGACAAAATCTCTGGGATTACCGGTTTAGTTGCTGATGATGGCCGTTGAGCAAAGAGTTTCCTCTGTCTTTTTACAGGTTTTGTTTTTCGTTCTGCAGGGTGTCTAGCCACCCCCCTCACTAGACAAAACTCTGGGGTTACCGGTTTAGTTGCTGATGATGGCCGTTGAGCAAAGAGTTTCCTCTGTCTTTTTACAGGTCTTGTTTTTCGTTCTGCAGGGTGTCTAGCCACCCCCTCACTAGACAAAATCTCTGGGGTTACCGGTTTAGTTGCTGATGATGGCCGTTGAGCAAAGAGTTTCCTCTGTCTTTTTACAGGTTTTGTTTTTCGTTCTGCAGGTATCTAGCCATCCTCCTCACTAGACAAAATCTCTGGAGTTACCGGTTGATGATCGACTATGAAACAAGTAGTGTTGAGTTACATAGTACCAGTAATACATTGAGCACCTGACATTAAATCAACTAAGCAGCCGACGATGTAAGAACGAGGCTATCAATTCACAAGAATAAAAATTTTCGTAAAAACGAACGTAAATGAAGGTGAAGGGTACTTGTTATCGTATAAAATGGGTGCGGCGTCACGAGTTCTAATTCTGTACGAGGTTGGTTGCATTTCACATAACGGTAATATCTTTGGGAAAGGTATGTATCCAACTAGTCTCCCCCTCAGCTTTCGATAAATAGGAGGACTGACTGGGCTCTTTAACATTGGTATGGCAACTTGTCAAGGAAAAGGAAAACTCTGAATTTATACCTAGTAAACTCCGCTTAGAAATTGACCTCGTGTCAAATCCTTCTCTTGTAAGGGGTCTTGTAAATGCATATAAATGAAGTTTGTTTAAATTGAGGAGAGAAATCATCATCATCATCATTATCATCAAATACTCTCTCTCTCTCTCTCTCTCTCTCTCTCTCTCTCTCTCTCTCTCTCTCTCTCTCTCTCTCTCTCTCTCTCTCTGGTAAATATTTTTTTAATTCTCACGTCTGAATTTCCTGTGAATTTACGCGACACGTTTTGGCGAATCGCACGACTGGAATTTCACAATCAAATATAAAAACCAGAACTGAGAAAAAAGTAAGCAAGATGTATAAAGGGTAGAGTATTAGGTAGGAATGCTTGATTTGGTTTGGTTTGATTTGTTTTACGGCATATCAACCTCATTGGGGTATGTAATGCCGATAAAGTTTTGAAATAAATTCATTCTTAATAGATACACATTTTTTTTATGAATACATTTTTCTATTTAACCCATAGGTAGGACTTTAACAGGTACAACCACTCCGGGCCAGAGTGAACCAGGGGGCAATGGTGATGAAGAGGTGCTCCATATTCCCAGACCTCCAGAACTGGAACTTCACCACCAGATAGAGTTTAACGTCATTCCCAGGATATGTAGACCCTCAGCCACAGCCTTATAGTGTTGTATACTCTTCTTTTTACTTTCTTTATTTTTCTTCTGTTCATCTTTGGTATCTTAAGTTCTTCTAGCGTCTCTTCTAACGTCTCTTCTGGTTGGTCGTCCTTAATTCATTCCTTATTCTAGATCAGTCTTGCTGCCAAGACATTCATCAACCACAAAACCATATTACTTATGTAAGCTTTTATTTAGTTAACTAAACATATTTCATCTGACTAACATAGCGCGCGTATGCAGTGAGCTCTAATTAAGGCAGTACATCTCCTCTGCCTGACCCAACCAGGTCCCACGTGACTTCACGTATTTCGCGGACTTTCTGTAATATTCCATGGAAAGTCCCGCCCGTGATATGAAAAGGGCCATCCCCTCAAAATACAGGAGGTTGACAATAATCTATGCAACCGCATAGATTATGTAACAATAGCACCCATATGATAAAAAGGGTTGGGGCTTGCCATAAAGGCAATAGGTTTGGGGCAATGATATATGTGCTAGGGCTTGACGTAACCAGCCCGTCTAGCCTAAGTAAGGTTCTAAATGGAGTGTTGCAGGTCATGGACTGCTCACCCACCAAGACTTCATCCTTAAGCATCACGGGTTGTCACCCATGGCCAACAGGTGGCTCCATTTGAGGGAGTCTTACCCCTCTGCAGAGGTGCAGTCGGTGCATTCTAACGCCCCATCCGACAGGGCGGAAGAATGCTTGAGACCATATAACTGTTTGCAAATTAGTAATATTAATGACAGTTACCTGAAGTCAAAATTATATACTAAAATACTATAATTATTTACTAGAAATCAAACAATCCCAAATACCTAAAATCATTTTTTAGAAAAGCAAAAAAATAATAAATAAATAAATAAAAACTACTTTCATCGATCAGAACTGAAACTAGCTTGTTTATTGGTTGGTTTCTGTGTTTTGTTCACGTGACCTCCCGGAATTTATCGGCTGACATAGATTACACAGCTTCAACCCTTCGGAAATATAAAGATCACACGAGTAATAAGATTTATTACCTTTTGAGGATTCACTTTGAAGATTATGCCCCCTATCTTCTGCATTAAATTCAAAAAGGGGGAGGTAATTCTTGTTTGAGTAGTAATAAGAACGCTTTAAAGAAATGTATACAGGCTATTTTTTGCAACAGCAGCAGCAGCAGCACCCGATAAATATCTATCAATTAGCCGTTTTAATATGGTTATCGGCCCTTAAGGGATTTATAATGTTCACAGACTTTTATATAAAAAGCACAAACAAAAAACATTAAAACTTTTTTAAAAATTTGCACCACATGTTTTTCTCTATGTTAATCTTATCTATTTATTCAATGTTGTTATACTTAAATTGCATTACGGTCAAGTGCACGCTGAAAGCACCGATTCCAGCTTCATCACCGAAGTTAAGCAGCGATGACCCTGTTGAATACTTAATCGGGTGACCAATTAAGCAACTTGAGTATCTTGTTTACCAAAATCACTTCATTTGATATTAAAGGACCCAAATATATATATTTACCAACCCCTCCGCACGAGCAGGATGCGACACAAGGTCAATTTCTTAAGCGGAATTTAACAGGTTTGAATTCAGAGTTTTCCTTCTCCTAGACCGGTTACCTAACCAATGTTAAAGAGCCCAGACTGCCCTACTATTTAATAGCTGGAGGGAGAGTAGGATTCATACCTTTCCCAAGGGTATTAGCGCTAAAGATGGTATATATGTCGTAAAACAAAACAAGCAACTCAAATTGCAAAATAACAGTCTCTTTTAAAAAACTTTTTAAAAAAATAATTCCTAAATTAAATTAAATTCTAAAATAAAAATTGATATTTACTTTTATTTAGAAAAAACATTGATTAGTAAAAATATTTAAAAAAAACCAATGATGACAGATAGAATGGATGACTGGAACCCACCTGAATCCTGCAAGAGAATAACTTGTGTCATGATGATCTACGCCGGCCATCAAAAATAAGGAGATTATGGTTGCTGCCCAATGCTCCCTGAACACTGTAAAAACAATCAGGAGAAAGAAAAAAATATTTATGAAAATACAACAGGATTGTTAGAACATTTAAAGAGTAAAATAGAAGTCAGAGGGTATCATAGGTTATAAATGGTTGAGAGTCAAGGTTCAAAAAGTCTTGAGATTGGTTTCATATTTTTCTCTTTAAATTGGTTCTGGTTTGGTTGGCTGCATTTTACGGCATTTCAACCATTGTTAGGTTATTTTATGCCAAAGATATTTTGAATATTCATTATTTTCGGGTATTCTTTTTTTTTTTCAAACTCAATTTTTTAACATATATTTAATACTCATTATTTATCTATATAATGCATAGCTTGGACCCTAACAGGTAATACCACTACGTGCCAGGGTGGAGCTGGGAGTAATGACGATGAAGGGGTACTACACATTCCCCAGAGTTCCAGAATTGAAACTTCTCTACTAGATGCACTTTAATGCCATACCCAGGATACTAAGACCCGCAGCCACAGCCTTCTAGCACATATAAGTTAAAAAGGTTGGGATATTTTCCATAAGAGCAATAGAGTCGGGATAATCATATAGGTGCTAGGTCTTGACGTGACCAGCCGATTGATCTTAGGGGGCCTCTCTGATCGCCCGTCTAGCTTAAGTAAGGGCTGAAGTTGAGTTTTGCTTTTCCTAGACTATTCAATCATCATGATTCCGTCCTTAAGCATCATGAGACACCGCCCATGGCACACACTGTCCGATTAGAGGGATTTTACCTCTCTGCAGAGGTGCAGTCGGTATTTTACATAACCACAGCCGACAAGGCTGAGCTATCTTATAAATGTTCGATGTAATACACTACCATCCCATAGGGGGATGGGTGGTCTTGTGTTGTTGTAGTTTGTGTCTTATCTGCATAATATTCTATGAGTTTTATTTTATAGAGGTATCGGTCCGTGTTCATATCACAGGTCGATGGGATTTAACTGTTTTCGAGAGGACTGAATGATAATACTTTGTAAAGTAGCGATAGTTTTTGTGTGAGTATGTAGTTGAATATGTTAAACATGGGACTGTTGATGCTGGGGTTTCTGCTAGGGTCGGTGTTTGGAGTGGCCCCTGCAATAAAATGTACTTTTATACTTGGGGAATGTGCTTTAAGGTAGGGTCTTCTGCGATTTTATATATATATATATATATATATATATATATATATATGAGGTTAAGTAAACAAATGTGTTTATTTTTATATGGCTTTAAGCCGACAATTTTGGGAGGATATGTGCTTATTGAAGTCATACCTAATTTTGAAAATTAATTAGTTAATAATTAATGAATTTAGGCGGGCATATATGTTCAAATGTAAGGCTAAACAAATCGAGAAAATGTCAATCCCTGAATAGGTCTAAATGAACATTCAGGGATTGACATTTTCTCGATTTGTTTAGCCTTACATTTGAACATATATGCCCCCCTAAAAATTCATTAATTATTAACTAATTAATTTTCAAAATTAGGTATGACTTCAATTAAGCACATATCTCCAATATATATATATATATATATATATATATGTGTGTGTGTGTGTGTTGTGTGTGTGTGTGTGTGTGTGTAAAATTAAACAAAAGGCAGGTCTCCTGTTTAACAATTTTATTGATGATCTTTTCAGGCCAGAATGCTTGAAAAGATCATCAGAAAAATTGTTAAACAGGAGACGTGCCTTTTGTTTAATTTTACATGTATAAATGAAAGTATGCTGCCAAAATAATACACACACACACACACACACATATATATATATATATATAGGGTGTTCGGGATAAATTTGACATATTTATATTTGGATATATTTTTTCTCCGTATGTTGGAGGTATTGACGCATACTACGCATCATTTAAAAGTTTGGACCCCTCTTCATTCATATACGTGATGACAGATAGAATGGATGACTGGAACCCACCTGAATCATGCAAGAGAATAACTTGTGTCATGATGATCTACGCCGGCCATCAAAATAAGGATATGGTTGCTGCCCAATGCTCCCTGAACACTGTAAAAACAATCAGGAGAATTACTGAATATTACGAGGATGTGACATGAAGAAAGCAACCTAACAGACGATGTGATTGCGTTCATACATTAGAATTCCTCGAAAATCAGGAGAAAGGGTATCAGGTTGAATTCAGATGCCTACGTGGAGTTGCTAAACACTGTAGTCAAGCCCTGGATAACAAGTGTAGCTAATGGTAGGCCAAACGTATGGCAGAAGGATTCGTCCAACCCCCCCCCGCCACACCTCTGTGAAAAGTCAAAAATAGTTGATACGTACTAGTTTGTGGTGGGTATATAACGGGATATAGTTCACGCTGTGGTAGGTACCCGCTGTGGTTGGTAGATTTGGGATACATTCGGTCCATTTATTAGTAACCAGTTTCCAGAGCTAAAGCCTGAAAGAACAATAGATTTAGAAGTTGGTGTATGGCCGTCTGGTAGTGAATCTGGGATTGTGCAGATTTTTGTTCACACGATGAGGAAGAGGGAACTTGATCTTGGCATCATGGAACTGCTTAATGTAAACTCTTCTGCATTTTTTAGCGGCGACAGTCTCCACTCTGATGATCTGGATAGATGAGGGTCTGGCACGATGTCTGAGTAACAGCACCAGCAGCTGACAAATCACGGTATTCCTTGTACATATTGTGGATTCCACTACGGGATTGGTAACGCAGCCAAATACCATAATTTTTAATTGGAGCAGGTTTCCTTTCAAAAATCCTGTGACGACAGACAATCTCTCCTCTTGTTTTCTTTAATGTTCTCAGCTAACTGGCAAAATACCAAAAGCGAGATTTAGCACTGCAAGGCTCCGAAGCAAAGATCCTCATTTGAAAAAGAGGAGGCTTGGGGCATTTTTCAGGGGGCAACTCACGCCTAATTACTTTGTACTCTTTCAACTCACCACGGGCTCTCATCTTTGATAGCTGAACTAAAAAGGATAGTGCCGTAATAGTCGGTTCGCTGCCACGTTGTGGGTTGATTCACATTGGGTGTGATTTAAAAGCTGCACACATGAACGTACAACGTAATCTAATTCGATGGACAGAGAATATTTGGATTCATACCTTTCCCAAGTGTATTAGTGCTATGTGAATTGCAAACAGTCACGTCCAGGATTTGAAGATATTGGTTTTTATAAAGAAAGGATAGGAAATAGAAAGAAAGACAGAGAGAAAGAAAGAAACAGAAAAAAAGAAAGAATTGGAGAAATAAATACAAAAGGAAATAAAGAAAAGAAAAAAAGAAAGAAAGAAAGAAAGAAAGACAAACAGACAGAAAGAAAGAAAGAAGAGGAATAGAAAGAAAGAAAGAAAGAAAGAAAGACAAACAGAGAAAGAAAGAAAGAAGAGGGAAAAAGAAAGAAAGAAAGAAAGAAAAGAAAGAAAGAAAGAAAGAAAAGAAAGAAAGAAAGAAGAAGAGAAAGAAAGAAAGAAAGAAAGAAAGAAAGAAGAAGAAAAGAAAGAAAAAAGAAAGAAAGAAAGAAAGAAAAAAGGAATTAGAAAGAAGAAAGAAAGAAAGAAAGAAAGAAAGAATAAGGAATAGAAAGAACGAACGAAAGAAAAGAAAGAAAGAAAGAAAAGAAAGAAAGAAAGAAAGAAAGAATAGGGAATAGAAATAATAAATAAATAAATAATAGGGAATAGAAAGAAAGAAAGAAAAGAAAGAAAGAAAGAAAGAAAGAAAGAAGAAAGAAAGAAAGAAAGAAAGAAGAAAGAAAGAAAGAAAGAAAGAAAAGAAAGAAAGAAGAGGGAATAGAAGAAAAAAGAAAGAAAGAAAGAAAGGAATTAGAAGAAAGAAAGAAAAAAGAAAAAAAGAAAGAATGAAAGAAAAAGGAATTAGAAAGAAAGAAAGAAAGAAAGAAAGAAAGAAAGAAAGAAAGAAAGAAAGAAAAAAGAAGAAAAGAAAGAAAGAAAGAAAGAAAGAAGAAAAAGAAAGAAGAAAGAAAGAAGAAAGTAAAGTAAGAAAGAAAAAAAGAAGAAAAAAAGAAAGAAAGGAAGAAAATGAATAGAAAGAAAGAAAGGATAGGGAATAGAAAGAAAGAAAGAAAGAAAGAAATAATAGGAAATAGAAATAAATAAATAAATAAATAAATAATAGGGAATAGAAAGAAAGAAAGAAAGAAAGAAAGAAAGAAAGAATCAAAGAAACAAACGGTAAATGATTGATTGGTTTGGTTTCTTTGTTTAATGGCATATCAACCTTCCTGGGTTATTTAATGCCAAAGCCATCCTTGCAGAGGAACAGTGATCGTATTATTTAACCCATAGGTGTGAGGATGAGGGGTTTCTTGTCTTTCCCAAGGGTATTAATCCGAAACAGGGGTTCGAACTCGCTTACTACGACGTCGCAATCGAGATACAACGCAACAGGAAGAATTATTAACGGATTGAATGTGACCAACTTCAGATTTCTTCTCAAACTAAATCCTTTGTACATAAACAATACTGATTTTCACACATTCAATGTTATGTTAAAATTCTGGAGGCGTAGTCAAAAGAAATAGCTGGATTTTTTTATCGAAGAATGTAACACGAATTCTATAACGTTTTGTAATGGTAAAAAGTATGGCTTTCACAGAAATTAACTTTTTTTTTGTTTTATCAGCTGAGTAAATAATAGGGTATAAAAAGTTGTGTCGTTCCTCCGGAAACACAGATTAAAAATATTGGTTTTTATCAGGCTTAATCTAGAAGAATACTCAGAGACAATTTTAAAAAATGATACCAATCTCAATAATTTTTTAACAGTACTTTTTTAACAAAATACAGGATTTGTTCAGGAGTATTATGTATTTACTAACGCCTCCGCAGGATTTTTTTCTCTGATTTTTTTTAGATGAGGTTTAGATTATTTGTATTATTCGGACTATTTTCCACATGTAATGGTTACAGTCATAGGAAATGGACTCGTCGACCCGAGTTCAAATCCTGGACGAAGCTACAGTTCACATAGCGCTAATACCCTTGGAAAAGGTATGAATCTAACTACTCTCCCTACAAATATGGGTAAATAGTAGGGCAGACTAGGCTCTTTAATCTTGGCTAGACAACCATTCTAGGAGAAGGAAAACTTTAAATTCAAACCTGTTAATTCCGTTTGGTGTGGTCACTACTAGAATTGACTCAGTCCTAACTATTTCACTAATAATAATTTTTCTAACTAATCTTTAATGATACAAACCCTCTGACACTGAATTTTTACCTCTCACCCCTTCATGCAAAATCTTTCAAAAATTAATTAGATTTTTTCTGGCTGTTGTCCTCATCTTCATTGTTATATACAGATGGCACAATGGATAATTGAGTTGATACAGTTATAAGTGACACACATCTGAAGTTGGCAGGTTCGATCCTTATTTACAGATGACCTTAAGACTTGTACCTGGTCATGATTAACGCAAGGAAACCCATCTACTCCATTAAATAAGTTTTGGTTCAAAGTTCCATGAAGGCTCCTGATTATGACATGAATGTCTCTAATCTTCATTGTTATCTGTACAACGTTTCGGCTGATGTGCCCTCCGGCCTTCTTCAGGTATTTCTTGTCGGACTCGGGAACCTTCTTGGATTCGGGAATCATCTCGGGCTCGGGAGCCATCACGGAACTTTGAACCTAACATTTATTCGGTCCACGGGGGTATCCTGTTCTCATTCCGCTAACCATAGCTGGGGTAGAACCTACAGTCTAGAGATAACTCTCTTAACCTAACTCCTTTATCCACTAGGCCATGTGTCTAATGTTACATATTAATTGGATCCCTATTACTTTTTAAGGTAGTATAGAAATCCTTATGGCGATCAGTACAGCTGATGGCCTTGAGAGTGAGTGACAATGTTTGACCTCACTCTGACCTTGCCTTGCGGGAAGGGACCGTGAGAATCGGAAGGCAACAGAAGCCCTTCCGGTTTAAGGAACTCAGTCAGTTAGTTGCAGTTAGTCAGTTGCAGAGTTAGAAGCTAGCAAGATGTGACTCTTTGCGCGCATTTGTCTGGTCTTGGGGATCCAGAATAAAACTAACATCCAAAGTAAATCGAAGTCTTGTTGTTATTACTAAAAGCTAACAATGACACAAGGCTTCTGATAAGAAATGATCCCCAGCAGAACCAGACACGGAATCCCCATACAAGAAGACCAGACGAGACCTGTAGAAGACCATTAGAAGATAGAAGACTAGACAGAGAAGAAAAGAAAAGGCGCTACGTAACACTAATTGGACAATCCAATGTGAATTTTGGGCACTTATAAACCTTAAGTCTTGTGTTGTCTCGAATATCTACCTATTCACTTATGTATGATCTTTTACCTAGACTCATATTGTTTTTTTAATTGGACTGGATTTGTGCAGGAGTATTAGGAATTTACCAACGTCTCCACTCCTCATGAGCAGGACGTAACACAAGCTCAACTTTTAAGCAAAGTTTTGAATTTTCCTTCCTCTAGACTTGATACCATACCAAAATTATAAAGTTAATGTATCTACCAACGCCTCAGCTCCACACGAGTAGGATGTGACACAAGGTCAATTTTGAAGCAAAGGTTTGAATTCAGAGTTTTACTTCTCCTAGACTGGTTGCCATACCAAGTTTATAAATCTGATGTTCTTTACCAACACTTCTGCTCCACACGAGCAGGATGTAACACAAGATAAGTTTTTAAACAAACTTTACAGGTTTGAATTCAGAGTTTTCTTTCTCCTAGACTGGATGCCAATATGAAAATTTGGTCGGGTTTCGACCCCCGCCGGAGCTAGCCTGCTAAGTCTAGACACACTGAGGAGACTTGATACGTCGAAATACGGTGCCTGTGGATGATAAAATATATGCTCCCAACCTTGTTGGTTGAGCTCTCAGGAGTAAAGATTTTACTGTCACTGGGAAAGACTCTCCTATAAAACAGATGTGAGCTCTCTAACAGCAGTAATATATACATACCTATATATGCATTTATCAGTTAAAATCTACCCTTTCCCCGCAAGTGGCTAATGATAGCCCAATGGTTAAGAAGCCTGACTGATGAAAATTTGGTCGGGTTCGACACCGAGATTGCTAATTATAGCAGTGAGGAGACGTGATACGTTAAAATATGGTGTCTGTGGATGACTATATATATATATATATATATATATATATATATATATATATGGACGCATTTGTGCGCACCACACAGAAACACAGAACATATTATATATATATAATATATATATATATATATTTGTGTGTGTGTGTTGTGTGTGTGTGTGGCTAGCTCCAGCCGGGATCGAAACCCGACCGAATTTTCATATTGGCATCCAGTCTAGGAGAAGGAAAACGCTGAATTCAAGTCTAGTGGTATTTATGCTGCTTGGAACGTCCTTAAGTGAGTCGTAACGATTTGAGCTCCGAAACCACGTTTGAATTCATGGGTAATCGTCTGAAGATAACTTATTTTAAGGTAATTAAAAAAAGACATCTGAACAGTGCCCGATGTTACTGTGGTCTGAAGGTTATGTCTATACACAATAAAGCTGAGGTCAACAGTCTGAAATTTCAAAATTATTCAAAATACGTTTTGGTCTCACCTTTCTGATTACTTTTGCCGTCCCCTGTGTGTTGAAAAGGTTAATAACCGCTGCTTTATAGAACTGGGAAATAATACCGTATCAGCATTTTAAAATTTTAAACGGACAAAAAAATGACATTCGTAGCCAAAACAACAGAGCAAAAAAAATTAATCTTTAGATCTGCCCCGAGTAATAACAACAGCTGACTTTCACTTATAAAGCGGAAAAAATTGCACAAATGGTTTCACAGTTCATCGTATATAAGGTAAGACTAATAATCTTTTGTAGTTCGTTTGATGTTTGTTTTCGTCTACCGCAGGGTTCAGCAAAGAAAGCTGATTCTCAATAAATATTTCGATTTTTCAGATTTTTTTTCGCCTTTGAAATAAAACATATTTTTCTTTAGTTTTTTTGCGTAAAAGTTTTGCAATATGTTGATAAAGTTAGATAGCTTCGATGCAGTGGAAATTGGTAAAGAATAACACCTAAATATATCCGTTTTTATTGTATACAAGATTATTTTATAAACAGTAGCTAACATGAAAAAATCGAAAAGAAAAAATTGAATGCTTTTTCTCCTTTTAAATAAAACATTTGGCGGACCTGAACTTTCAGAACCCCACCATCTAAATTTTTTTTTCTTCTTTCAATGTATTATTATTAACCGATCCCCCATATCGGAACCGCTCGAAAGGAAACTGGCGCAAAGGTGTCAAAGTTAGGGTGGCCCAGAAAAAACAGAACCCAAATTATTTATTTATTTTCCCATTAAACTAACCTTAAACCCCAACACTAACCCCAACCCCTAACCCTAACCCTAACCCCTAACCCTAACCCCTAACCCTAACCCTAACCCCCCTAGTTAATATTAACAGTTTTATTACAAAATTTGTGGGTTCTGTTTTTTCTGTGTCACCTTAATTTTGACACCTTAAAGCAAATTCAGACCAACTGTTAAGATAGAGCGATTCCGATATGAGGGATCGATTTACTATAAACTTATACGGGGAAATGAGCACCCTTTAAAACTCGAAAAATAAAGAACGTTTTAGAATTATTTTTTTTTTACAATCTGATAGATTAGTGTGTAAACGATAATAATCCATTGAAGAAAAAGAAAAGAAATTACAAAGAAAATTTTTTTTCAGCGGTTCCGATATGAGGGATCGGTTTACGATAAACTTATACCGGGAACTGAGCACCCATAAAAACTCGAAAAATAAATAACTTTTTTAATTTTTTTTTTTACAATCGGATAGATTGGTGTGCAATCGATAATAATCCGTTGAAAAAAAAATTAAAAAATTAAAAACGAAAATTTTAGAT
Source organism: Doryteuthis pealeii (assembly GCA_023376005.1). Lineage (NCBI taxonomy): Eukaryota > Metazoa > Mollusca > Cephalopoda > Myopsida > Loliginidae > Doryteuthis > Doryteuthis pealeii. The sequence goes on from CM042173.1 coordinate 56,726,264, forward strand.
GGGGGGTTCTGAAAGTTCAGGTCCGCCAAACATTTTTCTTTAGCTTTTCGTGCTAAAGTTTTGCAATATGTTGATAGAGTTACAAAGCTTCAATACAGTGGATATTGGTAAATAATAACATCTAAAAATATTCGTTTTGATTGTATATCATTGTAACACAATAGAATGCAAAAAGCCAGCAACATGGAATGTTTTTTGAATGAGTCAGCACAACGCCACATGTCGAATTTTTACTGGTCAATAGATGTCACGTGGTAAAGTGTGGAAGAGGAATAGTGATAGCAGAGAATGTAAGCTGATATCTCTATTAATAATGGAGATTGTCTGTATTTCTGTCTGTAACAAAAACTACGTCATAGCTCTACGTCAAAACTTACGTCACAATATTCTTATGCTATATACACCCAAAATTTGAGTAAGCAATTTTAAAAATTGTTTTTTACTCTCGTCCCTTTTTTTACAGTAACAAGAAGTTAACTAAAAAGTTTACAAATAAATAAATACTTACGATTTTGTGTAAAATTGATGTGGAAAATATTCAAAATAATTGTTTGATTATTACATTTACGCAACATTTTATTTGAGAGGGACGGGGCTCAGTTTCCATTTCAAATTGTTTTATTTATTTATTTTTACTCCTTAAATAAATATGAGGATTTGTCTTACTTATGATACAAACCCTCTGACATTGAATTTTTAACTCCCACCTTCTCAGGCAATGTCTTTCAAAAATTAATTTTTACGACGCTTGGAGGTTGTTTTCTGTTGCTAGTATTCTCAATAAATATTTCGATTTTCCGATTTTTTCTCCTTTGAAATAAAATTTTTTTCTCTAGCTTTTTGTTCTAAAGTTGTACAATATTTTGGTAACGCGAGCTATGATTCGGAAGCGCTGGATGCTTTTGCCAAGATGACGAACAACTCGGAACTGTGAGATGCCGAGATCGTCGGAAATTCTCCGTGTGCTTTTCGCCGGATATGCCTCTATGTCTCATGGTCTCGAAACCTAACTGGACTTTTAACTAAAACATATTTTTATCTAATTCTTTTGAGCTAAAGTTTTGCAATATTCATATATATAAAGCTGTCTGGGCGGCCTAAAGTCGGTATCAGCCAATTAGCGAGGGAGTATATCCCCTTTTCCCAAGCGATAGACTAAGGAGATTGTTTTTAGCGTCTGAGGTGGAGCGCTACACCTACCATCAGTTCCTTACTTTAACGTACTGATCCCTGTGCTACTCATACACTGAGTTGGTGAGGGTCGGTATCGAACTAGGAACCTTGTGGTTTCTAGCCGAACGATTTTGATTAATTTTAAAGTTTTGCAATATTTTGGTAACCTAAGATATGATTTGGAAGCTCGGGATGCTTTTTTTAAGATGAAGAACCACTCCGAACTGTGAGATACCGAGGCACATCTGTCACCTTCATTTTCTACAATTTATTCCACTTCGTTGACAAGAATTTGATATTTTTTCAAATTTATTACTTTCTTTTCGTTTTACTTTGAATTTTTTTGTTTGCTTTTTTGTTTGTTTGTTTATATTGTTTGTTTGTTATTTTTTTGTTTCTCCGGAAATAACATCCATTAGTCGACATGTCTTGTTTATTGGAAACTACGTCACCGCTTACGTCACAGTGTTCTTCTATAGTGTATTTATCAATAAAGGGGATTATGTCTCTAATTTTCTGTAACCGAAAGTACGTCACTGCTTACGTCACAGTTACTTCCGGAATTAAGTAAGTTTATCAGTGAGTATTTAATTTATAGTCAGTATCATTACTACATAAAATACTAAGATTCTATGAAAAATCAATTGATTGTCAAAATTTTTCCGAAATTTTCGATACTTATTCACCTTTAGATGAATTACTAGGTCTCCCCCATCCCCCAACTTTATTTGATTTTTATGAAATCCGAAGAAAATATATTTGACTCCTACGATGTTTTAATTTTTTTCTAAAGGTAAGAGTCTGAATAATTAAATCATAAATTTTTAGAAACTTTTTTTTTTTGGGGGGGGGGGCAATATGTTTGTCGTAAAACGAAACACATATCTCAGTGGAGTGAATATGATGCTTTTTAAGTAAGTAATTTATCCTTTAAAATATTAAACGTGTTATTTTTATTTATTTAATTAAAAAATTTCCCCATCCACGTCAAAAATCAAAAAAATATTTTACACCCCCGGTGGCGTTTATTTTGCTAGTATTAATAATATAGTCGTATACATTGATTTGTTTCTATATACTTTAAGTTATAAAAATAATAAACTGTTATTACTTTAAAAATGCTCCTACTCACGGTTCTCTTTCTATACGGCTTCATCATTTCATTTTCAAGCAGCTATTTATTGATATGTCTATATTTATTATTCAATTCTTAATACATTGAGGCCTAGAAATATAATCAGATGTACGAATATTGTCTTTGAACTAGAAAATTATATAATAAAAAAGAAGGAAGGTTACACTCGTCAATTACCAGAAATTTGCCAAGATCGTGAAGATAACGAACTAACGTTTTCTGGGAGATGCCGAGCTCGCCGGGTTTTCTCCGAGTGCTATTCGACGGAGATGCCTTGGAGCTTTGGGGCACAGTCTCGAAATTTGACTGATTTTTTTAAACTAAAACATATTTTTCTATAAGTCTTTTGTACTAAAGGTTTTCAATATTTTGGTATCGTAAGGTGTAATTCGACAATCCGAGATGCTTTTTGTCAATATCATGAACATGACAAACCACAAAGAACATATGACCATTACTATTTGGTGCAGATACCGTCGCCTGAAGTCAAGTGGTCTACGAGCGATCCCTCGTCTCACGCTCCACGGGGCGTTCGAAACAAGACGGCGACGGCAAAATCCCGCCTGTCGCGGATGTCAAGTCGGTTGGCCCGTTCGCGCACGCCGCCGCGTATGCAACGACGACGGAGACGCCCGACGGAGACGGCGAACCGCCCCGCCGAATGCAACAGCCACCGCTACTAGCGACAGACGACCGCTATGGCAGGCTCCAGCGGAACGAAAAGAGACGCCTTTCGTAATACCGTGGCGACACCGGTCGCGGTTCCGGCTTAGAGGCTTTCAGCCGTTATCGCGCGGAGGCAGCTTGGCACCGCCGCTCGTTCGAGCGGGCACGCGAACCGTTTCCCCGATCCCGCGGTTCCTCTCGTACTGGACGGGATAGCCGTGGCCATGGCCGACGTAACACATCGGTAGGATAAAACTAACCTGTCTCACGACAAAAGTGCTGGGGTAAGCCATAAGGGCAATAGGGTCAGGAAAATCATTTAAGTGCTGAGGCTTGACATGACCAGCTGATTAATCGGAGGCGGCCTGTCTGACATACCGTCTAGCCTAAGTAAGTGCCAAAGTGAAGTGTTGTATGTCATAGACTGTTCAGCCTCCAGGATTCCGTCCTTAAGCATCACGTGTCACAACATAACACTCAGAGACTCACCTGATCATTGAGGGCATCTTATTCTTCGTTACATTTTAAAATTGTAATATTTACTCCGCACTTTCAAGTCAATTGAAAACGTTTTATGATAACATCAATCAAAAGGTTTCAAGTGATCAGTTATTCTCATGATGATTGGTTGGATTTTACGGTATGCCAACCCTTGTTGGGTTATTTTATGCCGAACACTTTTTTATTCATTCTTGTTGCGTATTCATTTTTTTTTCAAACTCAGTTTGTAACCACATTTTAATTCATAAATTAGAAACCAACCTTATTATTTGTATATTTATTTCTATTATACATTCTTATAGTAACGTTACGTTTAAATTCAAAAGCGACAAATGGAATTATTTGGCAGATTGTTACATACGGTGCGTATGTAACAATCATGTAACGAAAATACTTAATATAATTTTGATGCACGTATTATGAAAATATTCAATTTTTTATCTATTCAACATATAGATGGGATCCTAAAACGCACTACTAATCCGGGTCTGAGTGGACCTGGGAATAATGGCATTAAATGTGTACTCCACATTCCACAGTTCCAGAATTTAAACTTCACCCCTAGATTCAGTTTAACCTCATATGCATGGAACTACTACCCTCAACAACCGCCTTCTAGCACATATATATTAAAAAAATGGTTGTGGGTTGGCATAAGGGCAACAAGGTCGGGACAATCATATAGGTGCTAAAGCTTGACGTGACTGGTCAATTGATTGGATGGGCCCGGCTAGCCTAAGTAAGTGTCAAAGTAAAGTGCTGTGTGTCATAAACTGCTCAGCCTCCTTGATTCCGTCATTAAGTATCACGTGTCACCCTTACTTATTTCACAACATAACACTCAGAGACTCACTGATTGAGGGCATCTTATTTTTAGTTACATTTTAATATTGTAATATTTACTCCGCATTTCCAAGTCAATTGAAACCGTTTCATTTTAGCATCAATCACCGTGAAGAACTACAGAGGAATCCAAGAGAATGGTAACACAAGATTTCAAGTGATCAGTTACTCGGATGAATGTTATTGAGATTTGCAAATCGCTTATTCATATCAAGGTGGATTACAGATCTTCAAGTCTCTCGAGACGAGATTTGATATATCACAGTTAACTTTAAATCCAACAAGCAAACAAATATATTTACTGCTGGATTTTATTAAAAACCGATTTAAAAGTGCTCAATATAAAGAGCTAAATATACGTTTTAAAAACGAATGGCTTAACATTTCCGACTGCAGTTTCTCGCCGTAGCGCGAATCTTCAGGGAATTATTTGTCCTACCATCGGCCTTTATTTATAACTGGATTGTACCCATTTTCAATACAGCGGATATGCTACATACCCCCCTTTACCCCTATGTAATGCCAGAACTTACAAGGCAGAGCCTATGCTTGTTTTCGTGCCTACATCTATTTGTTAACTCTGATCGTGAGTTCAATATCCACTCTGGCTCCCTGCATTCCGCTATTTTTTAGTTTTCCTTGTAGGCACAGCATGCAACGGTTATCATTTCCTTTGTGTGATGGTGCTTTCTTAATAATTCTCCACTCCACCTCTGGATCACCCTTATGATTTTCTTTCAAAGACCATACGTGTTTAGCGAGTATTGTAGTTTCACTATATTTTTTATCCCTAAATGATAGCCTGTGTTGCGCTATTCTGTATTATATATATATATATATATATATATATATATATATATATATATATATATATATATATGGAGAAATGTAGACATAATATATATTTGTCTACATTTCTCCATATATATATATATATATATATATATATATATATATATATAATTGATATACCAAGCGTGTTGATAAATCCTCGCGGTGAGAAAAAAACCAGCAAATAGTTTGATTGTAAAATATACTACCAAACATCAACCGGGGAGAAAAAAATTTTGAAAAAAAAAGAAAAGACCAAGATAGTCGTACCAACAAAAAGTAATCTATTGGTATAGTATTTGGCCAAAAGAAAAAACAATTTATATCTATATATATGCATATAAGATATATATATATATATATATATATATATATATATATATATATATATATATATATATTCATATAAACGCTAGGAGAATAAGCTAATAAGTAAAAAGTGCTCAATACCTAAGTAGAGCAAATAATAAAGATAAATCTAATGAGTCAGACTATTAGTTTCGCTTAATGATCTTCAGGGCTAAGATCTGACACTCTCTCTATATATATATAGACAGAATAGCGCAACACAGGCTATCATTTAGCGATAAAAAAATATATAGTGAACTACAACACTCGCTACGGGTGTAAAATATTTATTTATTCAAGTTGCGATTGTTACCATTGGTTTCAAAGCAGCATGTTGGCCACTTATCGTCAAGACAACTCGCCCGTTAAGAAATGCAGGGAATATAATGTATATGTGTGTGTGTGTGTAGATGCGTGGGCACATCAGGTTGTGCGTGTGAATGACCATATACTCACTACTTTCAACTTAAAGCGGAGAAATACAAGAACTCGGCTCACACAAGTATACACATATATAAATGAATTGGCATTCACTTCTTAACGGGCGTGTTGTCTGGACGATAAGTGGCTAAGATTCTCCTTTGAAATCAATGATTAAAATCACACCTTAAATTTATTGTAGAAAATAATGAATAAATAATATATACAAGGTGTGTCAAAAGGTGTATTCTGAAAAAATTAACGTTCCATTTATTCTTCATTTCTATCTTGGTAAATACAGCTTCAATCTCGATACTTTTTAACACACCTTATATATATATATATATATATATATATATATATATATAGGTAATTTTTATTTTTTGTGGAGAGAAATTTTATTTATAGGGGTAGAGTCTCTGACTTTGCGTCCTGGGTTCGCCGGTTCGATCTCTGTCGGGGGGAGATCGTAGGTATACACTGCTGATGAGACCAAAATTAGGTCGAAACAGCTGTACAGTGTTCCTCACGTCGCACATGGTATTCGCCGAATTTGCTTGTCATGATTAATTAAAATTATATATATATATATATATATATATAATGGATAGGAGTAACCTACTCGAGTTTCATCGATTGATTCTTCAGGGTTACATCCGTTGAATTAATCGGGTTTTCGATTAATCTCAGTTGGTACAATACATGCCCGTTGGAATGGGACTTATCTTTTATAGACGAACGCTTATTTATATTTTCAAAGATTCATCGTGAACCGTTTTTGTTTATTGGATTAAAAATTTGAATTAATTTATGGGGATTACTTTTTCAATTACTATTTAATGAAAGGTAGTAACCCTGAAGAATCAATCGATGAAACTCGAGTAGGTTACTCCTATCCATTGTATAAATAAATTTTTGCTCTACATTGTATTGAGCACTTTGTATTTATTTTTTCTCAGTCTTAACCCCTGGATACTGTTCGCTTCCAACGATCGTACTCATACCCACCGGTAAGCTACTACTCATACATTAACATAAATATATTATATTATATATATATATATATATATATATATATATATATATATAGAGAGAGAGAGAGAGAGAGAGAGAGAGAGAGAGAGGGAGGAGAGAGAGAAATAAATAAATAAATAAATGAAAGGATTATCTTTTTCTATTATCATTGGAACAATTATTACAACCGTTCGATTTCTTGCTATGACATTCGTCAGGTAAACGAAATTGCTTTTGAAAATGATACAAATGGTATGAATATGGTTAAATATCTATTAACGGTCTATCACAGATATTGAGCACTCTTTTAATAAAACTATATATATATATTATTTTTTTATTTTTTTTCCGTCGCCAGATCCCAGTATCACCCGACGTAGAATCTAATTATCAAATTTGTTTTATCATCAACTTTAGAAAACCGCGGGCGATTTTTATTGAGATTGATGGGTTTTTGTTGTTTTGTTTTCGTTCTTTCTTTTTTACCCCAAAGAACCGAAGAACGGTAATCAAGCAACTAATGACTAAGCACTTTTTACAAAGGAATAAAACAATAATCAAAGGCATTTAAATGGCGCTTGGGAAATGAGATCCTAAAGTGATTTGATGCAGAATTCAATTGAAAAATGATAATCAAATGAAAGACGAAAGGAAAATGCAGACTGATGCATTTTATCAAATAAGGAAGAGATAATTCCTTTGTTGGCAATATGCAAGTATTATTGCAATCAATTTTGCTTTGAAGAAAACATTAATGCCGACATTCGGGCGTGTAGTTGTATCGAATAAAACAAGGTTTTCATTTAAATATCTCCTTAATTGTCTCCATGTATTTGAAATTCTATTATTCAAGATTTATTTTTAGACACAAAACGTACACACACACACACACACACACACAAAACACACCCACCCACAACACACATATATATATATATATATATATATATATGATTACTAGTCTGTTATCTTCTCATATATATATATATATCTATATATATATATATATATATATATATGATAGGAATGTAAACACGGTGTGTTTGGATATGGCTTTTTGCCGACAATTTTTGGGAGAATAAGTGCTTAATTGAAGTCGTACCTAATTTTGAAAATCAATTGATTAATAATTAATTAATTAGGCGGGAATGCCTATTAAATGTAAGGCTAAACAAATCGAGAAAAATCAATGTCTGTATGTACATTTCGGCCTATTAGGCCTCATCAGCAGACCTATAGATAGGAAGACCGCCCTGTGCGTGATTCGAAACCGGACAGTCAAGCTGACAGGCCAGTGTCATAACCTCCGCAGTTAGGATATTTCCATGTGTGGTTTAACCAAGCTGATGCAGGTAGACCATAAGGAGAGCTCAATGTGAGTAAAAGGACAGAGCAAGATATTTAGTAAATGAAGAAAAATTCTGCTCATTTTGTATATACACTTTTACAACTATTTCGCTAAGGAATCTGTTCCCCATCAAAGCCACACCTCATCCAAAACATAGCCCTCCCCGCCTCATTCAAAGAAACTAATCCTGCCCATTCCAAACTAAGACACCAACCCTTCCTCCCCTAAATTGATAGATTTAAAAGAGATGTTACTTTGGGAAATTCTCAGTAAGTGTCATGTTCTTGTGATTACCTGAAGATGCCGTATTAATACGGTTGAAATAAATTATTGTAATGAAGCAAGCTTAGAGTTTTTTGTTCATTTACTATATATATATATATATATATATATATATATATATATATATATATATATATATATATATATATTAACCTACTGTAAACAAATCATAAAATCTAAGAAGTTCGTTTAGTGTAGGGGTTATGAGATCGGCCTGTCAGCTTGGCAGTCCGGTTGCAAATCACGCACAGGGCGGTCTTTCGATCTATAGCTCTGCTGATGAGGCCTAATAGGCCGAAATGTACATACAGAGATTGATTTTTCTCGATTTGTTTAGCCATACATTTAATAGGTATTCCCGCCTAATTCATTATTAATTAATTAATTTTCAAAATTAGGTACGACTCCAATTAAGCACTTATTCTCCCAAAAATCATCGGCAAAAAGCCATTCTAAACAAACCTTGTTTACAACTTATCATATCGTCGTGTAATAAAAGTCACTAGAAGAGGAATATTAACCTACTCTAAAACAAATCATAAAATCTAAGAAGTTCGTTTAGTGTAGGGGTTATGAGATCGGCCTGTCAGCTTGGCAGTCCGGTTTCAAATCACGCACAGGGCGGTCTTCCGATCTATAGCTCTGCTGATGAGGCCTAATAGGCCGAAATGTACATACAGAGATTGATTTTTCTCGATTTGTTTAGCCATACATTTAATAGGTATTCCCGCCTAATTCATTATTAATTAATTAATTTTCAAAATTAGGTACGACTCCAATTAAGCATATATATATATATATATATATATATATATATATATATATATATATATATATTACAGAATGAATGGAGAATGAATGAGTATAGTATTGGTATATGAAGGTGCTCAATGCTAAAATAGCAAAGCAGCTTTACAATCAAATATTATATATTATCGAAATTTGTCCGTCTGATGATGCATTAGATATAATGCACGAGCTATTTTATCTAAAGACTTTTACATTTTTTCAGCTCAGTTAACTTTGAACCGGGTATCTTTGAGAATCTGTTGCGCCTCAAATGATATTTTTCATTTTATGTTTCATTTTTTTTTCATTAATTCTTAACTATATATATAATATATATATATATATATATATATATATATATATATATATATAATTACGCAAACAGAGGAATGAATTAAATTACCATGACCAGGCAACTCGGCAATCACCATGTGCGACATCCGGAGCACTGAACAGCTGCTTCGACCTCCTTAGGTCTCATCAGCAGTGCATACCACAATCTCCGCCACTAGAGATTGAACCAGCGACCACAGAGTGAAGAACTGAATCTCTACATTTATATATATATATATATATATATATATATAGATATATATATAGTTGATAATACAAAAATACTTCATACTGACAATGATATAAAAGACTTAGAAATACTTGAAGGTATTTATATAAAATTTAGAGAGCCCACTATTAATAGAATTAACTCTGAAACTAAAATGTTTGAAATCGAATTGATAGAATATTTATTCTAAAATTGTAACATCAAAATAATTGTTAGGATGCTTGAAAGGAAAAAAATCAAAAAGATGAAATGATACGGATTCAGTTTTGTTTAATCAAATTTGTTTGATTTTATATATATATATATATATATATGTGTGTGTGTGTGTGTGTGTGTGTGTGTGTGTGTGGAAATAGGGAAAAACAAACATTTAGAGGACTTCTTTATTTAGGAATGAATTTACTGAATATATTAACCAACAAGTGCAATATTAATGAGTGATGTCATCAAGATCCTTCAAAAATATTTATTTCTGAAAGATCCTAACTACGGAAATATATATATATATATATATATATATATATATATATATATTATGTCAGGTCGCATATGGCGCTACTGGTACTATGTAACCCAGTACTACCTGTCTCATAGTCGGGTTATCGGTGACTAAACCGTTTACCCCACCAAGCCTATCTGGTGAGGAGGATGGCTAGACATCCAGCAGGACGAAAAACAAAACCTGTCAAAGGGCGGATGAAGCCTTTCGCTCAACGGTCATCTAGCAAATAACATACATGTGGACGTAGAAATACTTGGATTGGTATCCAGGCGCGTAGCAAAACCACCGGGAGAGATGCATTCCTCAGCCTTGTCAAGGCAAGTGTCTAGGAGAAGGAAAACTCCAAAATTTAACCTGCGGCGGCTGCTGCAGCCAAGGATGTTGACTTGTTCTTCTTTTTGGCTCAAATGTTGCAGTCACTTAGAGAGTGGGATTGGTTCTGTACAAAGCTTTTCCTCACTTAAAAAAGCTTCAGGCACAGGCATTGCTTGATATGCAATACATGTCTTGTCCTTTATATGTTTTTAAAGCTCACCATTATATTGTTTGAACTGTTGAGCTTTTTTTTTTTATTATTATTATTATTATTATTATTATTATTATTATTATTGTTACTATATCAAGCAATGGCAATACTTGAACGCGAGTTTGCTGCCATCATATATATCAAGATAGCTCTCATTCAAATTCAACCATGTTTCTTTATATCCACGCTCGTCGTTTGACAAGAGTAATATCTTTATTTTTATAATCTTGGATCGTTTTATTGCGATATCATCTTTAAGTTTCAGAAATGAATCATGTCATTTCCCATTCTCGAAATAGTATCAGTTGCATCTAAACTTTTATGTTTTTATGTCGACGTTCTGATCCCAAAGTGCAAATCGTTCCTCACCATTTTAGAAATCGAACGTCTTTGGTTCCATTTCCTTTCTCGGCAGACTCAACGACGCCTTGGACAACAATAGCAAGATCGATAAGATGACATTTTAACCCCTTTTTTAATAACAGGAATCGTTGAGGAGTTTAGCGACCAATAATATTTTCAGTGATTAGGTTTCTAAATAAAATTGACCAAAGTTCAGTATTTTACGAATGAGCAGTTATTAAGAAAACGAATTTATTCACTGTGTTATATAATGAATAGTGTAGCCTATTCATTTCGTAATGCAGTGTAAAAATGTTAAAATTTAACTCATATATGAGACCCTAACATGCACAACCACTTTGAGTCAGAGAATGAGAAATTATTATAAAAACTGATGTATATTTCTATGTATATTTATGAGATGAAGTTCAATATGAATAAATGTGATATATTGAACTGTAGTCCTAATCTTCATAGTGTATAATCCCAACGCTCAGACCACTGTAACTGCGCTTGAATTCATAGGTAGTCGTCTGAAGATGATGTATTCTAAGGCAATTAAAATAATAAATAAAAAACACCTAAATTATCATTTAAGTTATCATTTAAATTCTATTTTTTAATTATCTTCATATATATAAATCAAATCTCTATTATCTTTTCTCAAAAACCAAGCCTGGTGATATTTAATGTATATATATATATATATATATATATATATATATATATATATATATACTTTAACGTTGTTAATTGTTTTATTGTCGAAGTTTCCTCCGGACATACATATACACACAACTGCTCTTTATATGTGTATAGATGAACACAACATTCAGGCCACCGTAACTTCGGGCTATGTATCAGATGGGTTTTTTATTTATATTTTTAATTACCTTAAAATAATTCATCTTCATGAGTCCAAACGTTGAACGTTGTATTTATACATAATAAAGATGAGGACAACAGTCCGATGTATCATAATTATTCAAAACTGATGTCAATGAATTCAATCAGTGTGTTACATAATGAATACGGAGGCATATTCATTTTGTAATGTACTGTAAAAATGTTTAAATTTAACCCCTAAATGGAACACTGACATGTATTCCATCTTTGAGTCAGATAGTTCTGGGAATGATGGTGATGAAGGGGGACTCCACACTCCCTAGAGTTCCAAAAATTAAAACTTCACCATTAGCTGCAGTTTAACGTCATACCCAGGACACTAAGACACTCAGCCATCGCCTTTGATCCCAAAGTGCAATGTTGCAACCATTTTAGAAATCGAACGTCTTTGGTTTCATTTTCTTTCTTGGCAGACTCAACGACGCCTTGGACAACAATAGCAATGCCGATAAGTGGACAGTTTAACACCTTCATAAAAACAGGAAACGACGAGGAGTTTGGTTACGACAAATATTTTCAGCTGTTACGTTTCTAAATTAGAACAGATCAGAGTTCAGGATTTTACGAATGAGCAGTTATGAAAACTGATGTATATTTTTATATGTATTTAGAAAATGAGGCTTAATATGAATAATTATGATATATCAGACTGTTTTCCTTAAGGATATAACCCAGGTGGTTGAGTAGTTCATGACATGCAATATTCCACTTTGGTCCTTACATGGGCTAGACAGGTGATCGGAGAGGCCCCCTCCGATCAATCGACTGGTCACGTCAAGCCCTAGCACCTATATGATTTTCCCAACCCTATTGCCCTTATGGCAAGCCCCAACCCTTTTTATCATATGGGTACTAGAAGACGGTGGTTGAGGGTCTAAATGTCCTGGGAATGACGTTAAACTCTATCTGATGGTGAGGTTCAAGTTCTGGAGGTTTGCGGAATGTGGAGTACCCCTTCATCACCATTGTTCCCTGTTCCACTCTGACCCGGGGTGGTAGTACCTGTTAGGGTCCCATCTATGGGTTAAATAGAAAAACATGAGTTTATAAACAAAATTGATTATCTATTAAGAATGAATTCATTTCAAAACTTTGTCGACATTAAATGACCCACCGCGGTTGATATGCCGTAAAACAAACCAAACCAAACCAAACGAACTGCTGTCCTCATCTTTATTGTGTATAGACAAAACATTCAGTCCACTGTAACTCCATTAGAATTTATGGGTAATCGTCTGAAGATGACTTATTTTAAGGTAATTAAAATGATAAATAAAAAAAACACCTAAAACAGAACCCGAGATTACAGTGGCCTGAACGTTGTGTTTGTATAAAATAAAGATGAGGACAACAGTCCGATATATCATGATTATTCAAAATTGATGTAAATGAATCTATTTAATATGTTACATAATGTACACGGTAGCCTATTCATTTTGTAATGTAGTGTAAGAATGTTTTGATTTATACTACATTACAAAATGAATCGGTTACCGCATTCATTCAGCGGTTGCTGAGAGTCTTATTGACCTGGGTATGGCATCAAACTTCATCTAGTGGTAAAGTTCCCATTGGAACTCTGAGGAGTGTGCAATACCCGTCAATTGCCATTGCTCCCTGGTCCACTCGTATCCACCGATGAATGAATACGGTAGCCTATTCATTTCGTAATGTAGTGTAAAAATGTTTAAATTCAACTCATAGATGTGACCCTAACATGTACTACCACGCCGGGTCATAGGACACTAAGACACTCAGTCACCGTGCAACGTTCCCCATAATTTTAGACATTGAACATCTTTGGATCCATTTTCTTTCTCGGCAAATTCGACGCCACCTTGGACAACAATAGCAAGATCGATAAGTGGGCATTTTAACCCCTTTGGAATCGCCAAGGAATTTAGTGATGACGAATATTTTTTTAAGTTAACTGATTAATTTTCTAAATTTGAATTGACAAGGGTTCAGGATTTTACGAATGAGCAGTTATGAAAACTAATGTATATTTTTATGTGTATTTATGAAATAAGGCTTAATCTTATTATAATAGAGATTGTGTGTTTGTCTATCTGTAACCGAAACTATATCACTACTCAAGTCACAATTTCCTTTGTTATTTATGTCCCATTCTCCAGAATTGTATTTTTATTTAAACCTCAATTATTGATAAAATTGTTTTACATTAATAATACTGTTAGCCTTATCTACATGCTAATATTATGCGATTGTATTTATGTATAAAACAAAATAGCGGTTTACTGTGTGAACAGGAAGGCTAATTTGCATATTCATATTAAAAATTTGATTTTAATAAATATGTGCATCGTATTATTGATTTCTAATTGTTTGGTTTTATTATAATGAATATGAGCAAAAATCTTGGGGATAAATCTTAAAAGAAATCCATTAACAAGAAAAAATAACCGTAATTTTATTCTTTACTTCCTATTTTAACTAGATAGTTAAATTAGAAAAATTTAGCAATGAATGACAGGAATGATTGAAAAGTAAGCTTCAGTTGTTCTATTTTTCGATTATACCCTCCTCTGTTTCAAATCTTTTTTATCTGCATTCTTATTTAGTTTCATGAACCTTTCTAATTCAGCATAATATTTTATTACATTAAAACCTAAATACTTGCACCCGGAGGGTGCATATATTTGCTAGTATGAATAATTATGATATATCGGACTGATGTCCTCATCTTTATTGTGTATAAATACAACGCTCTGGCCAATTGACTGTAATGCAGATTATAAAATATAATAGAATGTTGTAAAACCATTGTAAAAACAATGTCTTGTTGAACTATTTCTCGTAGAACTCTCAAACTATGAATATTTAACTGCTGCTGGCTAATGCGGAAAGAAAACGCCTGTGGTTTCATACTGATGTTATTAAGTTTATTTTATAAACACCATGAAAACATGTTGCCTCTTGGCCAGCAGTAGTAAAACTAAAAGTAGGGTTATTCACTTACCTATTTCTACTTTGATAAACCACAATGAATTTAAGGGGTAGCAGCAACTGATAGAATGGGATTTATAAAATACAACTAAATTATTGTAAGACTAGGTATTGTGGTGGTAGTTAAATTAGTAAATAACAAAGAAAAACTATATAAAAATAAAGCTGCGTTTTATTCCTACTCCTACTAATTGCGGTCCATCGTATTGTTACATATTAATTGGATCCCTATTACTTTTTAAGGTAGTATAGAAATCCTTATGGCGATCAGTACAGCTGATGGCCTTGAGAGTTGCAGTTAGTCAGTTGCAGTAGTTAGAGTTAGTCAGTTAAGAGTTAGGACTGAAGCTAGCAAGATGTGACTCTCCGTGCGCATTTGTCTGGTCCTGGGGTTCCAGAATAAAATAACATCAAAAGCAAATCGAAGTCTTGTTGTTATTACTAAAAGCTAACAATGACACAAGGCTTCTGATAAGAAATGATCCCCAGCAGAACCAGACGCGGGACCCAGATAAGAAAGACCAGACGAGACCATTAGAAGACCAAGATAGAAGACTAGACGATCAGAAGACGGCCGGAAGAATAGAAGACCAGAGTAAGAAGCAGTAAGAAAGTACGTAACAAATGTATCTATTTGGTACCGTGACGAAACGGCTACGCAACAGTATCCGATGATGACATCACGCGAATCATTTTCCTCCAATTTAATCGGTCTCTGGTTGCGTCTTGCCAACTGCCTATGGGCATATTCAAGTCCTTTAGGTTTCTTTTGATTTTGTCTTTGTCTCTGAGCTTTGGTCTACCGATTCTACGCGATCCCTCTCTCAGTTGAGAGTACAGAATCTGCTTTGGTAGTCTGTCATCCCCAAGTCTGTTTAAGTGGCCAGCCCATCTCAGGTTGCGTTCGACAAGTATTTCATGCATGCCAGGGAGTCCAGTTCTCTATAGGATGGTCCTGTTTGAAACATGTTGCCACCACCTGACATTTGATATGCTGCGCAAGTGACGCATGTAGTAGACATGTAGTCTATGGGCATCTGCTTTGTATATCGTCCAGGCTTCTGCACCGTACAAGAGGGTTGAGAGAACTATGGCGCGGTATACTGCACATTTAGTTTTAAAAGAGATGTCTCTGTTGAATCAGACTCGTCTCTTCAGCCGACCAAATACTTTGGAAGCATTTGAAATTCGGAGATCAAGCTCTGCATTGAGTCTATTGTTGATGGCAACTGTGGAGCCCAGGTACCTGAAGGTATTTACCTGAGCTAGCGTCTGACCTAGCACTGGAAAAGCGTCTGACATAACACTGGAAAAGACATAAGGATAGATCCTTATGTCTTTTCCAGTGTTATGTGATATCGGAGGGGGTGGTATATAACTTCGTTCTTATTGAGGTTTATTTTCATTCCAAATGCCTTTGCAGAGTCTGTGAATCGTGTGATTATGTCTTGGGTGTCTTGGTGGTTGTGTGCCAGGAAGGCAGTGTCGTCTGCATACATGAGTTCACGCACCAGGATGTGTTTGGTCATTCTTGAAGATCTAAATTGTTTGATATTGAACAGGTCTGCCCCTGGTCTAGTCTGTATCCATACTCCTTGGGTGGAGTTAGTGAAGGCATCAGATAAGACCATAGGAAGAAAAATTTAGAACAGGGTGAGTGCAAGGACAGAGCCCTGTTTCATTCCGCTCCTAACTTCAAATGCTGCGTTTTAATTCATAGATAATCGTCTGAAGATGACTTATCTTAAGGTAATTAAAATGATAAATAAAAAGAAACCAGCTAAAACAGAACCCAAGGTTACAGTGGCCTTAGCGTTGTGTTTTTACACAATAAAGATTAAGACAACAGTCTGATATATTATAATTGTTCAAAATTGATATAAATTAATTTATTCAATATATTAGATAATGAATCGGGTAGCCTATTTCTTTTGTAATGTAGTGTAAAAATGTTTGAATAACTCATAGATGGAACCTTAACAGGTACTATCACACCGGACCCGAGTGGACCTGGGATTAATTGTGATGAAGGAGGACTCCATACTCCCCAGTGATCCAGAATTGAAACTTCACCATTAGATGCAGTTTAATGTCATACCCTCAACCACTGCTTTCTAGCGCATATATGAGGAAAAGGATTGAGATTTTTCATAAGTGCAATAGGATCGCGAAAATGCTAAGGCTTGACATGACCATCCGATTGATCAGGTCTTGCTGAGAAGAGGAAGGCATAGAAACGAATAACTGATACTACACTTGTGGCTTCCCCCGCGTACACCAAGCCACCGAGAGACAGGTGACGTCACGGGTTGGAGGAAGGGAAAGCGATCCCTAGTGTCAGCAGCAGTTAGTATTCGGGACTCGGTCAGCGAACATCTCGTGGGAGAGGGAAAGAAAAGAGAGATTAGTTGGATGCATACCTTTTCCAAGGGTATTAACGCTATGTAAAATGCAAACAGCCTTTGTTCAGGGTTTGATCTCGGGATCGACGAGTCCATAACCTACACCACGTGGCTCCAACACCCACATATATAGATCAGGTATATACTCAACCCGTTTGTCACTATTAGAATGGGACGCAAGGTTTGCAACGATTAAATTGGGATGCAAGGTCGTAAGTATGGGGCTTGCAGCAAGGATCGAACTTTCTATTCAGTTTTAATAGATCTATGAGTCTAGCTTGTTAACCATTACACCACAATGGGACGCCCAGATGCTGAATTATGTATCAATTAATCATTTTAAATTAAATTCACCATTTCTTTTTCAAAGCGAGGCTGGCCACATCCTAGGGGGAAACCGAAGAATGTTGCATCGAATTTTCAATTCATTTATTTTTAACTATCACCCGTTAACGAACGCTAAACCAGCGCCTCTAGTCAATAACATCTGCTACAGAAATGTTTGATTAAAGATATATTTATTTTCCCTTTCTAATTAGTGATTTTTAAATGAACATTTCCGTTGCTTTATAACAGAGGGAGTTTTAATTAATTTTAGCGGGCATTTTATTATGTTAATTAAAGGATGGTAATAAAGTCTCAGGGCTACAAAATAATATAAACATGGAAGTTTTTCTTTAGTTATTTAACAGTAATATATATATATATATATATATATATATATATATATATTATATATATATATATATATAAATGCGTGTGTGTGGGCGTGCGCGCGTGTGTGTCTTTTTAACGGGTATATACCTGGGGTTTTAAATTCCCTAATCAATAGGTAATAGAATGTGGAGCTTTCTCTCTGAACAGAAAATATTTTCTCAACAAAAATAATATAAAAGATCTATTTGAAAATTTTAAGATACACCCATGCGCTAATTAATTAAAAACAAGTGCTTTAGTTCCCTTTCTTTCATCATAAGGTTAGTTTTAGACCCACTGGAGTTACAGTGTGTAACCGATTTCTATTTTTCTTCAGATTAGGTTATTTGCTGAGATGTGCAGTAATACGAATCAATTCTCGGAGTGTAAGATGAAACGTGTTTGCCCATTGTTACGTTTAATCAAATGATAAACAATTTAGAACTTTTTAGAATATTCTTATAGACTTTCTGACGCCAAAAGCTGAGGTTGAAAATCACAGAATTTGACCTCAAGTGAAAAACTGCTTAGCCATGGCAAGCAGCCGGCCTTGCTGAGAAGAGGAAGGCATAGAAACGAATAACTGATACTACACTTGTGGCTTCCCCCACGTACACCAAGCCACCGAGAGACAGGTGACGTCACGGGTTGGAGGAAGGGAAAGCGATCCCTAGTGTCAGCAGCAGTTAGTATTCGGGACCCGGTCAGCGAACATCTCGTGGGGGAGGGAAAGAAAAGAATGTCTCCCAAGAAGAAAATTATCATGATTGAAAATGCTATATACAGAACTAATGTCCGGAGTAGTCATTCACACAAAAGTTGAATTAACACGTAAAAAGATAATTGCAAACTTCTTTCGTTATGAACATTTATAAATTGATTTGAAGAAATAATTCCACCAAGTGACATTATAAATCCTAGCCTGTCGGCATCCGTATCATGATCCTCCGAATCTATAAATTTGAATTAAATGTTATGTTATAATTATATGTACGTTGTTTTGTTATTTATTGCCAAGTTCTTATATGTATCCTCTCGTAGGAAGCGCGTGGTGTAATGGTTAAAGTCATGGGAAATGGACACGTCGCCCCGAGTTCAAATCCTGGGCGTGATAATTGCATTTCACTTATCGCTAATACCCTTAGGAAAGGTATGAATCCTACTCTCCTTCCAGCTATGGGTAAATAGTGGGGCAGACTGGGCTCATTAACCTTGGTTAGGCAACCAGTCTAGGAGAAGGAAAACTCTGAATTCAAACCTATTAAACTCCGCTTAAGAAAATGACCTTGTGTCACATCCTGCTCGTGCGGAGGGGTTGGTAAATATATATATGTATCCTCTCATATTTATTTGGTAAACTCTGATGGAAAGCGCTGTATAGCGTTGAAACGATAGGCGTATGTAACATGCGGGCTAGTCCCGGGATATATATGTAACACCTTGAAAAATATTGCGTCATCTGTGATTGCATCAGATTTTTATTACACCCAGACACTATTGTCTTGATTATCGATCAGTTGTCCTATGGCCATTGTCTGCGATGGACGTTACTTCAAGGAAGCGTACTAATATTGAAACGTTACAAAATAAGAAAAACATTAAAAAAATCCTATGCAACACAGGATTTGAACGTGACTCACTGATTTGGTTTGGTTTGGTTTGTTTTGTTTTACGGCATATCAACCTCAGTGGGTCATTTAATGCAGATAAAGTTTTGAAATAAATCAATTCTTAATGGATAATACATTTTTTTTATAAATACATTTTTCTATTTAACCCATAGATGGTACCCTAACAGGTACTACAACTCCGGGTCAGAGTGGACCAGGGAGCAATGGTGATGAATGGGGTGCTCCACATTCCCCAAACCTCCAAAACTGGAACCTCACCATCAGATAGAGTTTAACGTCATTCCCAGGACATGTAGACCCGCAGCCACCGCCTTCTAGCACCCACATGATAAAAAGGGGTTGGGACTTGCCATAAGGGCAATAGGGTTGGGAAAATCATATAGGTGCTAGGGCTTGACGTGACCAGCCGATTGATCGGAGGAGGCCTCTCCGACCGCCCGTCTAGCCCAAGATAGGGCCAAAGTGGAGTATTGCATGTCATGAACAGTTCATCCACCTGGGCTCTATCCTTAAGCATTAAGGGTCGCCACCCACGGCCAACAGGTGGCCCCATTGGGGGAGTCTTACCCCTCTGCAGAGGTGCAGTCGATGCATTCTAACGCACAAGCCGATAGGGCGGACTCACCTGGTGCCCCAAATTAAAAAGTACATTGAATAACCTATGCATTCCTATGGTAAAATCATCTCCAATACATTCTTATTGTAAAATTATCTCCAATGTATTCCTATAGTAAAATCATATTCAATGCATTCATATAGTAAAATCATCTCCAATACATTCCTATAGTAAAATCATCTCCAATGCATTTCCTATACTAAAATCATCTCCAATGCAATTCCTATAGTAAAATCATCTCCAATGCATTCCTATAGTAAAATCATCTCCAATGCATTCCTATAATAAAATCATCTCCAATGCATTCCTATAGTAAAATCATCTCCAATGCATTCCTATAATAAAATCATCTCCAATGCATTCCTATAGTAAAATCATCTCCAATACATTCTTATAGTAAAATCATCTCCAATGCATTCCTATAGTAAAATCATATTCAATGCATTCCTATAGTAAAATCATCTCTAATGCATTCCTATAGTAAAATAATCTCCAATGCATTCTTATAGTAAAATAATCTCCAATGCATTCCCATAGTAAAATCTTCTCCAATGCATTCTTATAGTAAAATAATCTCCAATGCATTCCTATAGTAAAATCATCTCCAATGCATTCCTATAATAAAATCTCCAATGCATTCCTATAGTAAATCATCTCCAATGTATTCCTATAATAAAATCATCCCAATGCATTCCTATAGTAAAATCATCTCCAATGCATTCCTATAATAAAATCATCTCCAATGCATTCCTATAGTAAAATAATCTCCAATGCATTCCTATAATAAAAATCATTCTCCAATGCATTCCTATAGTAAATCATCTCCAATGCATTCCATAAAATCATCTCCAATGCATTCCTTATAGTAAAATCATCTCCAATGCATTCCTATAGTAAAATCATATTCAATGCATTCCTATAGTAAAATCATCTCTAATGCATTCCTATAGTAAAATAATCTCCAATGCATTCTATAGTAAAATAATCTCCAATGCATTCCCATAGTAAAATCTTCTCCAATGCATTCTTATAGTAAAATAATCTCCAATGCATTCTTATAGTAAAATAATCTCCAATGCATTCCCTATGATAAAATAATCTCCAATGCAATCCCTATAGTAAAATTATCTCTGACGCCCCACCGACAGGGCGGGTGACTCACTGAGTCGATTTTCCACGACGATAACACGTCACACCAGGAGCGCCTGTCCCCGACCAAAAGCAAATTGAATATATCTTCCACCCTGGTGATTAGCTATTAGCAATACAGCTGTTGTCCGTGATTATGCAACACCTTGTGCTATCGAGTTAGTGAATGACATTTTTGCTGCTTTAATTAGAATCGTGTTAAATTTGAAAAAGTTTTCTTAGTTGTGAAGGAGTTGATAAATTTGAATTAATTGCGGCATAGGCGATTCCAAGTATCAAATGTTCCACAAAATTTTGTACATTTTATGGCGGATTACACAGCCTAGAGTTAGTATAGGAAATGCATTGGAGATGATTTTAGTATAGGAATGCATTGGAGATTATTTTACTATAAGAATGCATTGGAGATTATTTTACTATAAGAATGCATTGAGTTATTTATTATAGGAATGCATTGGGAGATGATTTACTATAGGAATGCATTGGAGATGATTTTACTATAGGAATGCATTGGAGATGATTTTTATATCATTGGAGATGATTTTACTATAAGAATGCATTGGAGATGATCTTAGTATAGGAAATGCATTGGAGATGATTTTACTATAGGAATGCATTGGAGATTATTTTACTATAGGAATGCATTAGAGATGATTTTACTATAGGAATGCATTGAATATGATTTTACTATAGGAATGCATTGGAGATGATTTTACTATAGGAATGCATTGGAGATGATTTACTATAGGAATGCATTGGAGATGATTTTACTATAGGATGCATTGGAGATGATTTTAGTATAGGAAATGCTTGGAGATGATTTAGTATAGGAATGCATTGGAGATGATTTACTATAGAATGCATTGGAGATGATTTTACTATAGGAATGCATTGAATATGATTTTACTATAGGAATGCATTGGAGATGATTTTACTATAGGAATGCATTGGAGATGATTTTACTATAGGAATGCATTGGAGATGATTTTACTATAAGAATGTATTGGAGATGATTTTACTATAGGAATGCATTGAAGGTTATTCTATGTACTTTTTAATTTGGGGCACCAGGTGAGTCCGCCCTATCGGCTTGGGCGTTAGAATGCATCGACTGCACCTCTGCAGAGGGGTAAAACTCCCCCAATGGGGCCACCTGTTGGCCGTGGGTGGCGACCCTTGATGCTTAAGGATAGAGCCCAGGTGGATGAGCAGTTCATGACATGCAATACTCCACTTGGGCCCTATCTTTGGCTAGACGGGCGGTCGGAGAAGCCCCCTCCGATCAATCGGCTGGTCACGTCAAGCCCTAGCACCTATATGATTTTCCCAAACCTAGAAAAGGCAGCACGAAATGTCGGCCTGTACGTGAACTCTGATAAAACTGAGTTCATATCTTTCAAAAACAAAAGCGGTATCTCAACCATTGATGGCAAACTCCTAAACTCTGTAGAACAATTTAGATACTTAGGCAGTAACATCTCCTCCACAGAAAACGATGTTAATGCACGCATAGGAAAAGCATGGGCCGCTATAAATAAATTATCGATCATATGGAGGTCCAATCTCACAGACAAGTTAAAGAGACAGTTCTCCCAGGCCGTTGTCGTGTCAGTATTGCTGTATGGCTGCACCACCTGGACCCTAACGAAGCGACTAGAGCATCAACTAGATGGGAGCTGTACAAGAATGCTGCGGGTGATCATGAACAAGACGTGGAAACAGCATCCTACGAGAAAGCAGCTGTACGGCCACCTACCACATATCACCCAAACCATCCGAGTGAGACGCGGGACACTGCTGGAGAAGCAAGGACGAAGTCATAAGCGACGTCCTCCTGTGGAAGCCAGCACATGGACAAGCCAGCATGGGCCGACCAGCAAAGACGTACGTTGATCAGCTCTGTGCGGATGCAGGATGCTGCATAGAGGACCTCCCGAGAATGATGAGCGATAGGGACGGATGGAGAAGATTGTCATGGGTATCCGCGCTGAAAGTGCGACATGATGATGATGATGATGATGATGATGATGATGACCTTATTATTTAGTATGTTGAAGTGCCCAATGATTTTTCTAAGGTCATTTGGTTTAAACGGTATAACCACACTGATGAAGAGTGATATTCCGAAACACGTGTCTGTGGATTACTTATTTATTATATATATATATATATATATATATATATATATATATATAGTCATCCACAGACACGTGTTTCGACTTATCAAGTCTCTTCAGTGGGGCTAGACATTTTGTAAGCTACCTACAGCCGGAATTCAACTCCGGTCGGTTGGTTGTCAGTCCGGCACCTTAACCATTTGGCTGTCTTCACTTACAGAATGGGAAGGGTATTTTAACTGTTTTAATACACACATCGCTTTGTGTGTAAAGGCCGTCACAGAGTGCTCCATTCAGAGAAGAGCGTTATGGAAATACGACGAGGAAATTAATCCGACAATACGTGAAGTAAATATTTTCAAAAAATATAACAAACACAGGATGTTACGATCAGAGGAAACAATTTTATGTGTCTATACTTAAGTATTTCGGTATCAAACCATCATCAGGACACTGTTATAGAAATTTATGTGAGGGAGAAAAATGAAAAATGTTAAACAAACGCACATACAAAAATTAACGGTTAATAACATTATATTCACGCATTCACTATACACTTAACATTTTTCATTTTTCTCCCTCACATAAATTTCTATAACAGTGTCCTGATGATGGTTTGATACCGAAATACTTAAGTATAGACACATAAAATTGTTTCCTCTGATCGTAACATACTGTGTTTGTTATATTTTTTGAAAAAATTTCTTCACACCACACACACACACACACACACACACACACACACACATATATATATATATATATATATATATATATATATATATATATATAATATATAATACGAATAATATTACTGTTAGATGGAATATAAAGGGTCTACCATGGTTTCAATCAAATTAAAATGATTTCCTCAGGACCCTAATCTACGTTAACTAAGTCGATATAGTTAACGTAGAGTAGGGTCCTGAGGAAATCGTTTTAATTTGATTGAAACCATGGTATACCCTTTATTTTCCATCTAACCGTAATATTATTAGTATTATTACTGCTCTATATTTTTCATGTATTGAGCACTTTTGGATTATTTACTGATGCCACTGCGACGGAAAAGTTAAATCGGCAATTGGATACAATATATATATATATATATGTGTGTGTGTGTGTGTGTGTGTGTGTGTGTGTGTGTGTGTAAAACCTTCCTGCTTGTCCATATGTTGCAGCTGCTGTTATTGAGCGATCAAAGAACAGCTACATGGTCAGCGTAGGGTTACATCTTGTCAATTATTTTACAGGAATTTTCTATGACTATGAATTACCAGGTACATTTTGAAATCTATACTATCACACATAATTTATAGGCTACCTATTAATTATGTAACAACAATTTTACTTAATCGATTGTGATTTAGTTTTTGGATTGACCAATCGGAGAACAGTTAAAGAAATGTCAGCTAAAGTCTAAGTTTTGTTTATTATTTTTCGGGTATTTTCCATGATGCAGAAGTACCAGTTACATTTCGAATGTTATACTAGCGTACATAATCAATAGGCTACCTATTATTTATGTAACATTAATTTTACTTAATAGGCTGTGATTTAGATTTTGGATTGACCAATCAGAGAACAGTTAAATAAAGGTCAACTAAAAGCCAATCCTTGTTTATTTTCCGGGTATTTTCCATGACTCAGAATTATCAGCTACATTTTGTATTCTATACTACTGTATATAATCAATAGGCCACTGATTGATTATGTAACACAATGTATGACCCATCAGAGAACAGCTATAGAAAGGTCAGCCAAAGGCTAAGCCTTGTTTATCATTTTTCGGATATTTTCCATGACCCAGAATTACCAGTTACATTTCGAATTTTATATTACCCTACATAATAAATAGGCGACGATACACTTATGTAACATTTGTTTTTTGGGTTTTTGTTTTGTTTTTTTTTTGTTTTTTTGTTTTGTTTTTATGTATGGGGGTCTAAGGATTGTCAATTTTTTGAGAGTCAGATGAGCTATTAAAATGTCAGATTGCCCCGAAGGACATAAATCACTCGATTTGAGTAAATCTGGAAAGCAAGACCTTCACCGGTCAGAAGTTAATTGAGTTCATGTGGTGGAGTTTCGCTTTGATAACCAGGGGAAGGTGGTATGGGTTAATGGAAATAATGGTTCGGGTTTAGGGGAGAGTTAAACACCTTAATAGAAGTGATGAGAACATCGTAATAACCGAAAACTCTACACAGCCATTTGTCGAATAGAAATCGACAACAATAATTAAATCTCAACTAAGGGTGAAAAAAAAAAAAAACATGGCCATAAAGATTTCGCTCGTTTTTTAATTAGAATTTCTTTTTTATTTGTTTTTGTTTGTTTAGGGGTTTTCTTGGGGGTTTTTTTGTGTTTTTTTCGTTTATTTACGTTTTTGTGTCTTTTTTGCTTGTTTTCTTTATCCTTTGCTTTTATTTTGCTTTATTTTTTATCTTCTTTTTGCTTCGTTTTAACTTTTTTTTGTCTCCTTTTCTTTATTTTTTCATTTTTTGCTATGTTTTTACTTTTTTATCTTTTATTTTAATCTTTGATCTTTTTGTTTTGTGTTTTGCTTTTTTGGCATTTTTAATCCTGTTTTTTATGGAGAGTCTTTTATAGATGTGCATGGAAAATGATTTTTACTATAGGAATGCATTGAAAATGATTTTTACTATAGGAATGTATTGGAGTTGATTTTACCATAGAAATGTATTGGAGATTATTTTACTATAGGAATGCATTGGAGATGATTTTACTGTAGGAATGTATTGGATATGATTTTACTATAGGAATGCATAGGAGATGATTTTACTATAGCAATGTATTGGAGATGATTTTACTATAGGAATGTATTGGAGATTATTTTACTATAGGAATGTATTGGAGATTATTTTACAATAGGAATGCATTGGAGATTCTTTTACTATAAGAATGTATTTGAGATGATTTTACTATAGGAATGTATTGGAGATTATTTTACTAGAGGAATGCATTGGAGATGATTTTACTATAATAATGTATTGGAGATGATTTTACTATAGGAATGTATTGGAGATTATTTTACTATAGGAAATGCATTGGAGATTATTTTACTATAGGAATGTATTGGAGATCATTTTACTATAAGAATGTATTGGAGATTATTTTACTATAGGAATGCATTGGAGATTCTTTTACTATAAGAATGTATTTGAGATGATTTTACTATAAGAATGTATTTGAGATGATTTTACTATAGGAATGCATTGGAGATTATTTTACTATAGGGATGCATTGGAGATGATTTTACTTATAGGAATGCATTGGAGATGATTTTACTATAGGAATGCATTGAGATTCTTTTACTATAGGAATGCATTGGAGATTCTTTTACTATAAGAATGTATTTGAGATGATTTTATATAGGAATGTATTGGAGATTATTTTACTATAAGAATGCATTGGAGATGATTTTACTATAGGAATGCATTGGAGGATTATTTTACTATAGGAATGCATTGGAGATTATTTTACTATAGGAATGCATTGGAGATGATTTTACTATAGGAATGCATTGGAGATGATTTTACTATAAGAATGTATTTGAGATGATTTTACTATAGGAATGTATTGGAGATTATTTTACTATAGGAATGCATTGGAGATGATTTTACTATAAGAATGTATTGGAGATGATTTTACTATAGGAATGTATTGGAGATTATTTTACTATAGGAATTGCATTGGGGATGATTTACTATAGGATGCATTGGGGATGATTTTACTATAAGAATGTATTGGAGATGATTTTACTATAAGAATGCATTGGAGATGATTTTACTGTAGGAATGTATTGGAGATGAGTTTACTATAGGAATGCATAGGAGATGATTTTACTATAGCAATGTATTGGAGATGATTTTACTATAAGAATGCATTGGAGATGATTTTACTATGGGAATGCATTGGAGATGATTTTACTATAAGAATGTATTGGAGATGATTTTAGTATAGGAATGTATTGGAGATTATTTTACTATAGGAATTGTATTGGAGATGATTTTACTATAGGAATGCATTGGGGATTATTTTACTATAAGAATGTATTGGAGATGATTTTACTATAGGAATGCATAGGAGATGATTTTACTATAGCAATGTATTGGAGATGATTTTACTATAGGAATGCATTGAAGATGATTTTACTGTAGGAAAACATTGGGAGAGGATTTTACTGTAGGAATGCATTGAAAATGTTTTTAATATAGAATTGCATTATAGATTGTTTTACAATAGGAATCCAGTGTAAATGATTTTACGATAGGAATATTAGATACGATTTCATAATCTATCTATCTATCTATATATCTATGAACAGCTGGATCGTTAATATCACGACTCTGTTGTTTCTCGTGAAACACTATTCACTTAAAACAGATACTATTAGGTATTTGTGATTATTTGGGTATAGAAGTGCATTTCAAATTATTTTAGTTTAGAAATGAATTGAGTCACGTGAATCCGTGCTATCACCATGACAATGATAATGATGATGATTTTTAACTTCCCATCTATATATTAATACTCGTGTTCCTTAATTGTACGACCCTTAACATCTTGAATCACACTCTGATTAAAATGACAGCTGCCAAATCGTCCAAGGGGAAATGCAAAAATGTAAATCCTGATTATCTGGTGTTGCTTATCCGACGAATTCTTATTTCTTATGAGTGTAGTCACCTCAGCTAAATAATGAACCATTCTGTTTTTATTATCAAGAGAGAAAAGAAAAAGGGTGTGCCAAACAGGAAAATAATATGAAAGAAAGAAAGAAAGAAAGAAAGAAAGAAAGAAAGAAAGAAGACAAAGATAGAGCCGATGACCTAATCTATTTCAATCGAGCGTAATGAAAAGATGAAAAGAAGGAAAGAAAGGAAAAAAGGAATCTGAGAGAGTTAAATCATGATAATTATACTTTTTACATATTGAACTATATAGCAATAGTTCTCAAATAAATATATCAAACGTTGTAATAATTCAATTATCATACTGTGGTATATCTACAGATCCTGCTAGTGTTATAATTATTTATAATAACGTCTGGGTAAATGGTGATCTTAATTAGGTACATGATTTCTGAAAAACGGATTTTTCTTCGTTTTTCTTTGTAAATTCCTGTGGTGTTTAGTCTTTCTATTTTATCCAATTTCCGTAAAAGCCGTCTGCGATTCCGTTATTGAATTTCCTTGAATGCATAAAAGTTTCTTTGTTTTTTGTTTGTATATTTCTTTCTCTTTCAGTTTTCTTTATTTATTTGTATTTTTCTTCCTTTTTTTCAGTCATTATTTTCTTTCTTTCTTTCTTTCTTTCTTTCTTTCTTTCTCTTTCAATTGTTTTTATTCATTCATTCATTATTTATTTATTTATTTCTATTTCTATTTCGTGTATTTTTTAGTATCTTTCTTTCTTTTTTCATTTATTATTTCTTTCTTTCTTTCTTTCTCTTTCAATTGTTTTTTATTCATTCACTCATTCATTCATTATTTATCTATTCATTTCTCTTTCTATTTCATGTATTTTTTTAGTATCTTTCTTTCTTTTTTCATTTATTATTTCTTTCTTTCTTTCTTTCTTTCTTTCTTTCTCTTTCAATTGTTTTTATTCATTCATTCCTTCCTTCCTTCATTATTTATTTATTTCTATTTCTATTTCATGTATTTTTTAGTATCTTTCTTTCTTTTTTCATTTATTATGTCTTTCTTTCTCTTTCTATTTTATTTATTCATTTGTATCTTTCTTTCTCTTTCCGTTTCCTTTATGTATTTGTATCTTTCTTTTTCATTCAAGATTTCTTTCTTTTTCTTTTCATTTCTTTATCCATCATTTTTATTTATTTATTTATTTCTCTTTCGATTTTCTTTTTCATTTGTAACTTTCTTTCTTTCTCAATCCGTTTCCGTTATCTTTCTATTTTCATTCAATATTTCGCTCTTTCTCTCTCTTTCCATTTCCTTTATTCATTAGTACCTTTCTTTCTTTTTCATTCATTATTTCTTTCTTTCTTTCTTTCTCTATTTGCTTTATTTATTTTTAATCTTTCTTTTTTTTTTCATTCATTATTTCTTTCTTTCCTTCTCTTTCCATTTTCTTTATTTATTTGTAACTTTATTTCATTCTTTCTATTTCCGTTCCTTTATTTTTAGTACCTTCTTTTTTCATTGATTTTTTCTTTCTCTCTCTTTCTGTTTCCTTTATTCATTAGTACCTTTCTTTCTTTTTTTTATTCATTATTTCTTTCTTTCTTTCTCTATTTTCTTTATTCATTTGTATCTTTCTCTCTTTCTTTCTCCCTCCGTTTGCTTTATTT
This sequence comes from Doryteuthis pealeii, assembly GCA_023376005.1. NCBI lineage: Eukaryota > Metazoa > Mollusca > Cephalopoda > Myopsida > Loliginidae > Doryteuthis > Doryteuthis pealeii. The sequence continues at coordinate 56,756,370 of CM042173.1, forward strand.
ATTTGAATCTTTCTTTCTTTTTTCATTCATCATTTCTTTCTTTCTTTCTCTTTCCATTTTCTTTATTCATTTGTAACTTTCTTTTATTCTTTCTATTTCCGTTTCCTTTATTTTTACCAGTTTTTTTTTTTCATTCATTCTTTCTTTCTTTCTCTTACCATTTTCTTAATGCATTAGTATCTTTCTCTCTCCCTTTCCATTTCCCTTATGTATTTATATCTTTCTTTTTTCAATCACTTTTTCTTTCTTTCTTTCTCTTTACATTTTCTTTATTCGTATATATCTTTCTTTTTTTCTCTCTCTTTCCGTTTCATTTATCTACTTGTATCTTTCTTTCATTTTCATTTATCATTTCTTTCTTTCTTTCTTTCCATTTAATTTATTCATTAGTATCTTTCTTTCTTTTTCATTCATTTTTTTCTTTTGTTTTCTTTCTCTTTCTGTTTCCTTTATTTATTCGTATCATTCTTATGAGCAGAAAGTTCCGTTCGTCTTCGACCAAACTATTAACTTTTTCAATGCCAACGTCCGGCAGCGCAATTACCGACATTTTACCCAATTTAACATCGTCTATTAGATAATAAAAAAGTTTAAGCATTCACTTCCGACTAATACGAATCATTGACAATTTTAATGCAGAGCGAATTTCAATGGACACCCTCTGTAGTATTTAAATTGCCGTCAATAGTTGTACGTCTTCAATTAATTAAGGACTCGTTGTTGCTCTGAGTCTCTTTACGGGGTTACATATATAATCTAATGATCTATCTATCTATCTATCTATCTATATATATATATATATATATATAATATATATATATATATATATATAAAGGGTAAATGGTATATATGTATGTAAGTATATATGTATGAATGTAAGGGTGGATTTCCGGGTGAATGTACGCAAATAAAACAATTAAAGACAAAGTACAAATATATACACATTAAATATCACCGGTTCTTGCTATATATACCAATTTCAGCTCCGAAAGCACGTTTGAATTCAGGGTAACCGTCTGAAGATTACTAACTTTAAGGTAATTAAAAAAACACCTGAACAGAGCCCGAATTTACAGTGGCCAGAACGTTGTGTTTAAACACAATAAAGATGAGGACAATAGACTGAAATATCATAATTATTTTTTTAAATGTGTTTTAAAAAATTAAGTTTAAAAAAATTGAGTACCAATCACGAATGAATAAAACAAAATGTCTTCGGTATAAAATAACCCAACAAGGGTTGACATGCCATAAAGTCCAACCGACCAACCAACTAGCCTAATTAATTTTACTATCATCTTCGACAGGTTGAGAACTTTTCAGTGCCACACGTACGTACTTTCCTCTAACTGGGAATATCCATTTTCCCAATACAAGGATAGCGCATATAGTTATTTACTAAGGTAAGCTTAGACGTGGCTCAAGGCCAGAAGTATGGGGCGTCCAATGGGAATCGAACCCATTAAGAATGGTCTGCAAATCTAGCTTGCTAACCATTACACCAAGTGAGGAACTTTATACTTATTTACTATGGTAAGCTTAGATATGGCACAAGGCCAAAAGTATGGAGCGTGAGATGCACGGATACAAGTATAGCGTATATAGTTATTTACTAAGCTAAACGTAGATGTGGCACAAGGCCTGAAGTTTGGGGTACCCAATGAGAATCAAAACTCACTAACAATGGTCTGCAAATCTAGCCTGCTAACCATTACATCACGTGAGGTGCCCATAGTTATTTACTAAGCTAAGCTTAGATGTAGCTCAAGGCCTGAAGTATGGGGTACCCAATGAGAATCAAAACTCACTAACAATGGTCTGCAAATCTAGCCTGCTAACCATTACATCACGTGAGGTGCCCATAGTCATTTACTAAGCTAAAGCTTAGATGTGGCACAAGGCCAGAAGTATGAGGCGCGTAATGAGAATCGAGCTCACTAACAATGGTCTGAAAATCTAGCTTGCTCACTATTTCACCGAATTAGGAAACTTATAGTTATCTACTAAGGTAGGTTTAGATATGGCACAAGGCCAGAAGTATTGTTCACCCAGTTCGGTATCGAACTCACTATCAATGGTCTGTAAAGCTAGCTTGCTAACCATTACATCATGTGAGGTGCCCATAGTCATTTACTAAGCTAAGCTTAGATGTGGCTCAAGGCCTGAAGTTTGGGGTACCCAATGAGAATCAAAACTCACTAACAATGGTCTGCAAATCTAGCTTGCTAACCATTACATCATGTGAGGTGCCCATAGTCATTTACTAAGCTTAGCTTAGATGTGGCTCAAGGCCTGAAGTTTGGGGTGCCCAATGAGAATCGAACTCACTAAGAATGGTCTGAAAATCTAGCTTGCTAACCATTACATCACGTGAGGTGCCCATAGTCATTTACTAAGCTAAGCTTAGATGTGGCACAAGGCCAGAAGTATGAGGCGCGTAATGAGAATCGAGCTCACTAACAATGGTCTGAAAATCTAGCTTGCTCACTATTTCACCGAATTAGGAAACTTATAGTTATCTACTAAGGTAGGTTTAGATATGGCACAAGGCCTGAAGTATTGTTCACCCAGTTCGGTATCGAACTCACTATCAATGGTCTGTAAAGCTAGCTTGCTAACCATTACATCATGTGAGGTGCCCATAGTTATTTACTAAGCTAAACTTAGATGTGGCACAAGGCCTGAAGTATGGGACGCCCAATGAGAATCAAAACTCACTAACAACGGTTTGCGAATCTAGCTTGCTAACCATTACACCACGTGAGGTGCCCATAGTTATTTACCAAGCAAAGCTTAGATGTGGCTCAAGGCCAGAAGTATTGGACGCCCAATGAGAATCGAACTCACTAACAATGGTCTGCGAATCTAGCTTGCTAACCATTACACAACGTGAGGTACCCATAGTTATTTATCAAGCAAAGCTTAGATGTGGCACAAGGCCTGAAGTATGGGACGCCCAATGAGAATCGAGCTCACTAACAATGGTCTGCGAATCTAGATTGCTAACCATTACACAACGTGAGGTATCCATAGATATTTATCAAGCAAAGATTAGATGTGGCACAAGGCCTGAAGTATGGGACGCCCAATGAGAATCGAACTCACTAACAATGGTCTGCGAATCTAGATTGCTAACCATTACACAACGTGAGGTATCCATAGTTATTCATCAAGCAAAGCTTAGATGTGGCACAAGGCCTGAAGTATGGGGTACCCAATGAGAATCGAACTCACTAACAATGGTCTGCGAATCTAGCTTGCTAACCATTTCACCACGTGAGGTGCCCATAGTCATTTACTAAGCTAAGCTTAGAAGTGGCTCAAGGCCTGAATTATGGAGTACCCAATGAGTATCGAACTCACTATCAACAGGCTGGAAATCAAAGCTTGGTACCAATTACACTACGTAAGGTGCCCATATTTATTTACTAAGCTAAGCTGGCACAAGGCCAGAAGTATGAGGTGCACAATGAGAATCGAACTCACTAACAATGGTGTGCAAATCTAGCTTGCTAACCATTTCACCACGTGAGGTGCCCATAGTCATTTACTAAGCTAAGCTTAGATGTGGCACAAGGCCTGAAGTATGGGGCACCCAATGAGAATCGAACTCATTAACAATGGTCTGCAAATCTAGCTTGCTAACCATTACACCACGTAAGGTGCCCAATCAATAACGCATATATTGCTCGATCAGATTTTGTACATTTTTCACGTCCCTAACATACGCCATTGAAGTCCCAAAGTTCTCGTTAATTTTAAAGCCAGGATTATCCCTATAACTTTGAAGTGTGGATACAAAAGTAGCGTATAAATCGGGATTCGAGATTAACTTTAATCGTGGACAATAGTTAAGATGCGTACTAAAAGACCTAAGCCACCAGTCGACTGATCTACCAATGTGGAATAAAGCAAAATAAATATCTACTTTAACTATATCTCTTGTAAAGAGATTAGAAAATGTGTGCCCTAACACATTGCCCATTTCCACACAGTACGCTCACATTGCCGAGTAAAAAGAATATCTATTTCAACGACAGAAGATTACTAAAGCTAGTGTCGTAGATCATAGGTCGTTTCTCAATGAATATAGCGTTACTCAAAATAAATATCTAATTCAACGGTATTTCCTCTTGTGAGATTAAGAGTTCTAGTGTCGTATACCATAGCTCACGCGATAAGTCTGTACTCAGTGAAGCCCCCCCCCCAATGTTACATGGTTTTATAATTATTATTTTATTCCTTAAAAGTTTCTCATATCTGCCTTAGCTGGTGGTTCTTCACTGGAGGCTAAGTGACAGCAAGTCTTCCCAGGTATCCAGGAATCTTCTGGGTATTCTAGCCAGTCTTAAAACATAAGTAAATTGAAAATATCACGTTACAATATAAAAGAACAAATTAAAGTAACTAGCAAGAATATGCACCCTCCGTGCGTAAGCATTTCAGCTTTGATGTAATGAAATATATTAAATTATAAAGACTAACGAAATTAAATAAGAACGCAATAAAAAGATTAAACTTATTTTAATTACATTTTAATTGGTTTCTATATAGAAATCTTTCATAAGATTGATTTTAATACATTGGACAATCAAACAATGATATTAGATATCAATAACACCAATAATTATTTAACAAACCCGGTTTTGTTAAAACCAGTATGTAAATAAACCACACCATATATTATGTAAACTTTAATTTCTTGGTGATATATAACACATTGCAGCTATAATAATATGGCCTGTTTTGAGGAAAATCATGGGTTTTCATGGAGACATTGTTAATAAATATGATTTATCGTATGCATTAGTGATTTTGACTATGACAGCTCAGTCGGCAGGGCGTTCGGCTAGAAACCACAAGGTTCCTGGTTCGATACCGGTCCTCGCCAACTATGTGTAGCACAAGGATCTGAGCGTAAAGTAAGGAGGTTATGGTAGGTGAGGCGCTCCACCTCAGACGCAAAAACAATCTCCTTGGTCTAGCGCTAGTGAACAAGGGATAGACTCCCTCGCTGATTGGCTGATACCGACTTTAGGCCACCCCGACGACTTTACTTATAAATCAAATATTTATTGATAAACTTACACAATTCCTAAGGGTATTTTGACATAAGCAGTGAAGTAGTTTCAGTTACACACAGACACTGAATCTCCATTATAATAAGATATAATTTTTACAATTCAACTGAGATTTTCAACAAAAATATAATTTTTTACTGGCAGAATAATTTCAAGGAATTCAAAATTCAAATGACCTCCTCATTCACTTTGTCTGTCTAACTTTTTTGTGGGGTTATTTAAAAGATTCTGTATATTTGAATAAGCTTAAGACATTGCTACAACTCAAGAATAATATTTGTGCGGAGATAAGAAGATTGGCCCTAGAAACATTGCGTAAAGTCATAGATCGAATTAAAGAGCAACATTGTATCCGTAAAAATGGTTGGTTGGGTGGGTGGCTGGTTTGATATTACGGCATGTCAACCCATATGGGTTATTTTATACCGAAAACGTTATTTTTTTATACATTCTTGAATGGTATTCACTTCTTTTTCAAACTAAGTTTTTTAAACATATTTTTAAAATTCATTTTTTATCTATCTAGCCCATAGATGGAACCCTAACAGGTACTACTACTCGGGACCTGGTAGTAATGGCAACGATGGAGTACCCCACATTCTCCAGAGCTCCAGAATTGGAACCTCGTCACGAGATGTTTATGGTCATACTAAGGACTCTAAGACACTCAGCCACCGTCTTCTAGCACATATATGATAAAAAGGGTGTGTGGGAAGTGCGTGGTGTAATGGTTAAAGTCATGGGAAATGGGCTCGTCGCCCCGAGTTCAAATCCTGGACGTGGTAATTACATTTAACTTAGAGCTAATACCCTTGGGAAAGGTATGAATCCTACTCTCCCTCCAGCTATGGATAAATAGTACGGCAGACTGGGCTCTTTAACATTGGTTAAGCAACCGGTCTAGAAGGAACACTCTGAATTTAAACCTGTTGAAAACCGCTTTAGAAATTGACCTTGTATCACATGCTGCTCGTGCGGAGGGGTTGGTAAATATATGTATAAGGTAAAAAGGGTTGGGGTTGTCATAAGGGCAATAAGGTCCGGACAATAATATAGGTGCTAGGGTTTGACGTGGTGTGAAGATTGGTCGGACGGGGCATATCATACGGCTAGCCCATGTAAAGGTGCTAGTTTTGAAATGACAAGCAAATTGATCGCCCGTCGAGCTCAATTTAGGACCGAAGTAGAGTGTTGCATGTCATAGACTGCTCAGCCACCAGGATTCCATCCTTAAGCACCATTGCCAACAAATTTGGGGATCTTACCACTCTGTAGAGGTACAGTCGGTGTATTTTTAGCCTCAGCAAATAGGGCTACCGGAATAATGGAGTGAATGTACAAGTTATTACAGTCAATAAATTTTTTATCATTTTCCGTTATTGTCGACATTAGCCGGACAGCGAGGGAGTCTAATCCCTTTTCGGTAGCGCTAGACCTGAGAGATTGCTTTTTGTTTTTTGTTTGTTTAGTTTGTTTTTTGGGGGGTTTTTTGTTTGTTTTTTTTTAATATTTTATTTATTTATCTTTTTTACTGAGATGAAGCGCTCCCCACTTTACCGCAGATCAGATTACCCAATCTGTGTCACTCCCTGATCAATCGGCTGGCCACGTCAAGCCGTAGTATCTATATGATTGTCCCGAACCGATTGTCCTCAACACTTTTTATCAGAAGGCTGTAGCTGAGTGTTTTAATGTCCTCTGTATGACGTCAAACTCTATCTGATGGTAACGTTTCAATTCAGGAGCTCTGGGGAATGTGGAGAATCCCTTCATAATCATTATTCCATTGTCTACTCTGACTCGATGTGGTAGTACCATCAATTGGTTAAATAGAAAAATGTGTTTAATCAGAATCTGTACTACTCATCCGCTGAGTTGGCGGGGACCGATATCGAACCAGAATCCTTGCGGTTCCTACTCCCGAAGCTCTACCGACTGAGCTAAACCGGACCGGTATATTCAAAAGATGAAATTTTTATGTTTTCGTATTTTATGGGCCAGCCTGAATATACTCAATGCCCCTATTGAATTCTTTTAAAGAATACATTTATTTTTGTCTAGAATCATTTTAATAGCATATGTAGTAGAAGGAAGATTATTAAGCCGGTGTTGTAGACCATAGGTCGTCTGTACTGACTTCTCCAAGAATTAATCCATATAAATATCTATTTCAACTGTATTTCCTGTATAGAGATTAGAATTCTAGTATCCTAGAGAATATATCTTAAGCAATAAGTCTGTACTGGGTGCTCCCTCTCAACATTATGGGCCGTGCAATGTTCGACGTAAGTTCAAAAGTAAAGAAAGGACATTAAAAAGAATGTGTAGACTGAATCGATGAAAAAGTTTCGATTTGTATTTAAAAAGAATACACAATGAATACAACTTCAGTTTTCAATTCTCTAATACAAAATAACTGCATATATTATAGCCCCTTATTTTTTGTTTTCTGTGATCTGTAGGTAAGCCATCATCATCATCATGAGTATCCTAGACTACCTTGCTATACATCCAGTGCTTAATTCAGCTGAAATCACAGTGTGGGGCAGTAGAGCTTGAGAGAAGCATTGGGTGGTGAGGAATTGGCCTCCAAGACCTAACCTCAAACCTGTTGATCCCAAAATTCTACATGAGCCATTTGTTGACATAAAGAAAATTATGTTGACACCTTGCACATGAAACTAGGTCTCTTGAAGCAATTCATTAAAGCATTGCCAATTGAAGGCAAGTGTTTCCAGTACCACAATTTGGCATTTTATGACCTGTCATTTGAAAAAATCAAGGCTGGTGTGTTTGATTTTATTTTCCTAGTACCCCACTCGTACCAGGTCAAGCACAAAGGCCCTATTAACGTGGGAACCACCCACAAACCGAAGTTCATGGGATGGCGGGTGAAAAATTGAGTCTATTCCCTCGGCATTCCTCCTCAAGGGAACGCCTCAGGCACTGGGTAATAAACCCAGCCCTGCCCCATTAAATCGAGGGGGTAGGTGTTGCCTGGGGGGATGGCCCCTGGAATCGACGCTATTAATTCAACACATCGGTCCAGCGGCCGAAACTCACCGGACCCCCGATCGAAACCGGGTGGGTTTGATGGTCTACATATTCTGGAAGTTATCAAAGATGAACATTTCATCAGCATAATGTCAGAACTTGAAAAGAATTCTTGGTTCTTGACAAGTTCTTTACCTTGCCAAGAAAGTTCTTGGAAATGCATGAGCAATGAATTACAGTGAAATTTAATTGCTACAAAATGATTGATTGCAACATGAATATCAAGTTCTATTTCCTGCATAGCCATCTTGCTAACTTCTTGGAAAACCTTGGTGTGGTCAGCTATGAGCCAATGAATGATTCCACCAAGATTTGAAATTCATGGAGGAATGGTATCAAAGTATCTGGGATGTAAATATGATGGCTGACTATAGAGCATAAAAGGGAATTGTCCACCTATTGAACTTCTAGAAAAAAAAGCTATGTGTACATTTTTACTGTGTAAATGTTTACCTAAACTACTTGCACATAATTTGACTTATAGTAACAATATCCTTTCTATGAACAAGATGAATTTGTACAAACATTACAGTCAATAATTTTTTTATTATTTTTCATTGTAAATTTTTTGAACATTCTATAAAATAAGCTCAAATTTGTCCCATGCTGTATTTTAATGTTTTTGAGACCAAGCGAGGGTATCCCGTTACTTAAAAAGTTGATGTTATAGAGAAAAAATGAGGAAATTTTTGGATTCAGAGTCCAAAAGTTTGTCAAAAACAAGTGTCATCTGACTAGCTCTACAAAATTTGTGATGCCCAGTGTAATGTTTTATTATTTCCCATTATATATACATTTTTAAACCTTCTATGCTATTCGTGCAGTCATATAGAGGTCCGATCTCTCTGGCAAGCTGAAGCGACAGTTCTTCCAGGCTGTGGTTGTGTCGGTGCTGCTGTATGGCTGCACCACCTGGACCCTGACAAAGCGTCTAGAGAATAAGCTAGATGGGAGCTGCACAAGAATGCTGCGTGCAGTCTTGAATAAGTCGTGGAAACAGCACCCCACAAGGAAACAGCTGTACAGTTACCTGCCCCCCATCTCACAAACTATCCGAGTGAGACGGACAAGGCATGCAGGACACTGCTGGAGAAGCAGGGATGAACTCATAAGCGACGTTCTCCTGTGGAAGCCAACACATGGACATGCAAATGTGGGGCGCCTGGCAAGGACATACATTGACCAGTTATGTGAAGATGCTGGCTGCTCCGCAGAGGAGCTTCCAGGTGTAATGAATGATAGGGAGGGTTGGCGAAAGATTGTCATGGATACCCGTGCTGCATGCGCGACATGATGATGATGATGAAACCTTCTATAAAATAAGCAAAAATTTGTTAGATGTTGTATGTTTTTTGAGAAAAATAGAGGGTATCCCATAGCTCAAAGAGTTGACGTGATATAAAAAAACTGGGGTCATTCAGTGGTCAAAAATAGTCAAAAACAAGTGTCAGATCCAATCCAACAAAAATATTTTTCCCTAGTGTAATTTATTCGAAAGAAGCGTCAGATCTAGCGTTAAAACCTTCCCTAAAATAAGCAATCTTCACACCACGTCAAGCCCTAGCACCTATAACCTTATTGCCCTTATGACAACCCCAACCCTTTTTATTAATTGTTAGATGCTGTATTTTTACGGTTTTGAGGAAAATTGAGGGTATCCCGTTTTTCAAAAAGTTGATGTGATATAGAAAAACAGGGGTCATTTTTTGGATTCAGTGATCATAAAATCGTCAAAAATAAGAGTCAGATCCAATTCAACAAAAATGTTCCCCAGTGTAATCAACATCTTCGTCCAGAATTTTAACTCAGGTCACCGAGTCCATTTCCTATAATGATAACCATTACACCACTCGCGTACAACAGAATTTCTTGGTTACTCCTCTAAATGTTTCTCAATTAAGATTAGAAAAAAACAGTTTCAGGCTTGGTGCACAGACAAAACAAAAGATGACAGAGGTGTTCACTAAGTAATTTTTAAATGTAAACAAGTGGGTATTTGCCTCATACCCCACCTGTATGGGCTGGGCACAAGGCCTCGTTTTAACGTGGGCCCACCCACAAGCTGAAGCTCATGGGTTGGAAAGAACAAAAATTGCGTCGATCCCTTTGGCATTCCCCCACAAGGGGGGGGGGGCCTCAGGAATCGACGCTATTATTACACTCTCGGCAAGTCCAGCGGTCGAAGCTGACTGGACCCCCGGCGTTAACCGGAAAACCGAGTGCAATGAGTTCATAAAAATTTTTAAAAAAGATTTAAATGTAAACAAGTGACACGTACGAGAGCCGCTGCCAGTTGTTTACGCTAGGATCCCTTAAAATCTGTAACCTAGCAGTTATTAATTGCTTATATGATAACCATGTGTGAATCTATCTATCTGTCTCAGTCTATTCATATCTATCTATCTATCTATCTTGGTTCGGTTATATCTATCTATCTAGGTACCTATGTATTTATCTACCTCAGTCTGATCATCTGTCTGTCTGTCTGTCTCTGTCTCTATCTGTCTGTCTCTTTCTCTCTCTCTCTCTCTCTCTCTCTCTCATATATATATATATATATATATATATATATATATATATATATATATATGTATGTATGTGTGTGTGTGTGTGTGTGTGTGTGTTTGTGTGACATTAAACCAAAACCCCAACCAAACCAGTATTTTCTTTTGTGGCCATAACAACAGAAATAACCGTTTAAAGAAATGTCTTGTTAAATAACCCCTAAGCTGCACATTCAAATCAGAGTTGCTTTAACCGTGTGCTTACTCACTGGAATGGTTGAGAAATGGGAAAGGTCCTTTAATTGAGATCCGGGTAAGCCTGCTTTGGATTTTTTTAAAATCGAACACAAGTCATTTTGTTTCTCCGTTGTCCACAAATTGATTTTTGCCTATTTTCGCCGTCTGATCAATGATAGCAGCAAACTGCCACAGAGAGAGAGAGAGAGAGAGAGAGAGAGAGAGAGAGAGCAAGGGGAAAGGTCTTTTTCCCTGTGGCTTGTCACCCTAGAAAGAGAAAGAGAAGGGGAGGGATTTTTTTCGAGCAGCTGTGAACTCTCTGGCAATTGCGTCTAAGCGCAGTATTTGCGTCGCGTGCGTATCCTCCTCGCATTGCATCCTTAATCGACAGACTCCGACTGCCACTTGAACACCGGGCGCCCCTTTTTATAACTTTTGTTAATTATCTACGAGTAATCTGATTCTTTTCTGATCTATTTAACCATATCATTTTTGCTTATTGTTTATTATCTCACCAACACAATGATTTTGTTGACTGAAATCTAAAACAATAGAAATATATTCAGATTTTTCTTTTCAAAATATTTTTCTTTCTATCCTCTTCTCTCATTTTCATTTACAAAAATTAATTGTTCTGAGACCCCTAATTATATTAAGTAAATCCTCGGGATGGCCTAAAGTCAGTATCAGCCAGACAGCGACGAAGTCTATCCTCTTTTCACTGGCGCTAGATCAAGGAGATTGTTTCGATATATGAGAGGAACCCTCACCTCCTCACTTTACTGCGCCGATTCAAACTGTGCTACTCATACACTGAGTTAACGATGGCCTGGATCGAACCCGAAATCTTGTGGTTTCTAGGCGGACGTTCTACCGACTGAGCTAAACCGGCCCTATAATGAGACCCATAATTATAATTATTATATTATTGAAATAATAGGCAAAGGGTTAAAGTTACGTTTTCTTTTCTTTTTCTGGTTTCTTTTTTTTTTCTTTCTTCGTTTTTATAAAGACATCACGCTTGCATGAAACGACAATAGGCTTATTAATTCTTCTCTATTTCTGGAATATTTGAAGGGTTTGCGTGCATCTCACAAACGACAGACTCTCACCAGGTACAAATCGTCCGATTGGCTGAATGTTGTTCGGCAGAGGGGAAATGAAAAATTGTTTACTGTCACGACAGCCGTTAGACACTAGAAAAAAAGTTTTTCTAACAACATTTTCAATTGCTTTCTAAAATCGCGACATTTAAAAACTTTTATATTATTTTGATTTTTCGCACTGTGGAGGAAGCCCTTTGGCTCCAAATGCAGAATAGCACGCAAGAGAAATCTAATGACATTATCTCTTGCACACTATTCTGAATTAGTAGTAAATAAACTTCCCTCTTCGAGACGGGGTCCGTTGGCTTCAGCCACTGGACCATTATTGAAATTAACAGTTTCATCCCAGGGCCATCCCTCTAGGCAACACCTGACCCTTGAATTAAAGGGGCGGAGTTGGGTTTATTGACTAGTACCTGGGGTGCCACCCTTGATGGGGAATGCCGACGGGATCCACGCATTTTTGTGCCTGCCATCCCATGAGCTTCGGTTTGTGGGTGGTCTCATAATAATAGGGCCTTGTACCTGACCGGCATACGGGGAATGCGTGGTAAATACCTATTCTGCATTAGTACCGGGTTAGGGTTAGGGTTAGGGTTAGTCTACCTGCGGAGTTTCCGTAATCTAATGCTATTTATACATAAAAAGTGATTCTATTAATATTATCTCTTATGGTCTATTCTGCATTTGTACCCTCTAATCTTAACACTGACCCTAACACTAACCCTAAAACTAACCCTAATCCTTACCCTTACCCTAATCCTAGCGTCTTAAAGTTTTCGGGTATTTCCGCGAAATATAATGAAATTTGATACTTTTCAAATGTAATCTAATGATATTATCTCTTGTGTGCTATTCTGCATTAGTACCGCTGTTTGCTCAATGGCCATAGAGTACATTATTTTTATAATCCAACCCGGCAGAGCTGTGTAAACGTAGTAGTGTCAGAGCCATGCGGTCGGAAACTTAAGTTCCTGATAGGGCCACGCAAGGCGGACAGGTCTGACACCCAATGGTATTAGAACCACAACTCAGCCAAAGGGGCTCTGGTAAAAATTCCTAGAGGCGTTTGCACCGGAAACCGGCAGTTACTTTTGGTTCTCTCTTCCTTCTCGACTGCTGGATAATTCACAGCAAACAAGCGTCTCTGCGGGGTTTGGGGACCGGTTGTTTAATTCATATTCCTATGACACCCTATCTTTGAATGGATGGAGCCGACTCAACGCACCCTGGGTGATTGCTGTGACAAAACAACTAATTTCTTCATCTTTAATGTTCTATACTGTTAAAATCTTTTTGGTCACCGTGGAGCCCTCAACAAAGAGCGCTTGTTCATTGGAATTGGATCCTTGGTAAAGAGTCCTTTGATAATGAATCCTTTTGTTCCTCTGGTAAAGAGTCCTCAGTCCCTGGTAAAAAGTCCTTCGATAATGAATACTTTGGTTCCTCTGGTAACGAGTCCTCAGTTCCTGGTAAAGAGTCCTTCAATAATGAATACTTTGGTTGCTCTGGTAAAGAGTACTCAGTTCCTGGTAAAGAGTCCTTCAATAATGAATCCTTCGGTTGCTCTGGTAAAGAGTACTCAGTTCCTGGTAAAGAGTCCTTCAATAATGAATCCTTTGGTTCCTCTGGTAACGAGTCCTCAGTTCCTGGTAAAGAGTCCTTCAATAATGAATCCTTCGGTTCCTCTGGTAAAGAGTACTCAGTTCCTGGTAAAGTGTCCTTCAATAATGAATCCTTCGGTTGCTCTGGTAAAGAGTACTCAGTTCCTTCGTTAATGGTCGCAAGTATACTGTGAAAGAATCAGTGCTTATGTATGTTAAGTATCTGGTCGGCATCCTTAGTTCCAGATGTAATAAGTAAGTAAGCAAGCCAATAAGAATCCGGTTTTAGAGTATTCTTTGTATGTCCTACGTCCAAGGGAATCCAAGTGTCAATGACATAAGTTTAGAATGGTGCCTCTATTAATACAGCAGAAGCAGCAGCAGCAGTGCCAGTGATTGGACAATAGAAATGCCTTCGGTGGTCACGTGGTAGTCAACGAGTCTATATTTAGGAGTAGGCTTCTTTCACCCGCCTTATATCTAAAAAACTGCAACAATGTAATGTATCAGCCACGCAGTATTGTTAGTGATTGGCTAATGAATAGACCACATGACCTGTCCTAGTCTATACATCCTGGTGGGGGATTAGAGAAACATATACACATCACCATTTCATGCAGTTTAGGACAATGACCCTCAGTCAGGGCCTTCTAGCACAAATGTGGTTAGGGATTGCCATGAGGGCAATAGGATTGGGACAATCATATAGGTACTAGGTTCCCATCTATGGGATAAAAAGAAAAAGATTTGTTTAAAGATTTAGTTTTAGAAATAGAGATTCAACAATAATGAATAAAACAAAACATTTTCGGCATAAAATAACCCATCAAGTGTTGACCAGCCGTAAAATCCAACAAACTAACCAACCACCCAACAAGACTAACGCAGTCCTATATACTCAAGCAAGAATAAAAACCACAGTGTAAAAAATGTCAAACACCTTTGACTGTTAAACACTTATTCATGCAGGATTTTTGCTCACATCTGAAACCGTTATTTTAATGTAAACAATATGAAAGATCTATTTGAAAATGTCAACATAGAAGACATTCTGTCCTTTTTAAAGGAAATAAAATTATACCATAGAATATAGACATGAACCAATCAATACCATACAACATTATCTCTAATGATGCTAACACGTTGTTAAAACCAATTACAACAAAACTGTAAATATAGATACACAATATATATTACTTCCTAAGGGCTAGTCATGACATAATCCCGGACGGGTTAATATGCCGTTAAAATCAATCAACCAACCGACCAACCAACCAATTGTGTGGAATAAATGACATCGGTGGGGTTGCCTCCGAAGTTTTCCTTTCAAAATGAAGAGTTCGACCCTCCGTGGTTCGATTGCTTTACAACTTTTGTCCGAACTTATCGATTTCCCGTCAACTGCTCCCAGTTTTTGTCTCGGATGTTTGCTAATTATAACTTTGGGCATATATATATATATATATATATATATATATATAAGATTTTTGGATGTTTGTTTATTTAGAAACGTTGCTGATAAAGTATATATTAAATTTTTACTTGAAGGCACTTACAACGCATGTATCGCATAAAATTCGATACTTTTTCTTATAGCTTAATTCCGCTAGGATGGTCAGCTGTGTACTGTGGCCGAGGCGATAAAAGTGTTTCACTAGTGTTTCACTGCGTCTGCTGAAGTCCCGGTTTCGATTTCTGTCGGAGGGAAATCGTTAGTATATACCGCTGATGAGACTTAATAAAGTCGAAACAGTCTGTACGGTATTCTACACATCGAGCCATCCTTTACTGGGATTACACTTGTCAAGTTTATTTTCTATAAGAAAAAGTATCGAATTTTATGCGATACATGCGTTGTAAGTGCCTTCAAGTAAAAATTTAATATATATATATATATATATGAGGGGGTGGATGTGGGTGTGCTCCCTGTCCCCTAGCGGGTTAGCACTTTGGAGGGATTTCGCTGACGACCGCCAACGAAGCTTAAAAATGAGACGCTTTCGTATAAAAGGGATGGAGCACTCTCTGGTGGCGTTTACGTATACACAGATGTGTGTGCATTTATCAGTTAAAACTACCCTACCAATTTGTTGGTGACGATGGCCGAGTGATTAAGGAGCCTGACTGATGATGAATCGATCGTTATTTCCATCCTGGCTTGAGGTAGCCTGCAAATGTCTAGCCACACTGAAGTGACGTGATACGTCGAAATACGGTGTCTGTGGATGGCTATATATATATATATATATATATATATATATATATATACATATATATATATCCGGTTTATCTCAGTCGATAGAGCGTCCACCTAGGAAATACAAGGTTCCGGGTGCGATACCGGCTCTCACCAACTCAGCGTATGAATAGCCCAGTGATCTGTGCGCTAAAGTGAGAAGCTGATGGTATGTTTGGCGCTCACCTCAGACACCAAAATAATCTTCTTAGTCTAGCGCTAGTGAACAGGGGATAGACTCACTCTTTGTATGACTGATACTCCCCACCTGAGAGAAAAAAGAAATTCTCCTACGACCAACCTCTGCAACCACCAACAACTGACAACCCCCCCTTATTCACGACCTCCTAATTCACCAGTAAGAAAAGTTCATACGTCCCGAAGAAGGTCTAACAGACCGAAACGTTACAACGTTGACATTACTAGCTACAATAAACATCCATTTTCTACAACATCCCGTGTTTGTCTACCTTTCTCCACATACTGTCGGATTAATCTCCTCTTATTTCTCCCATTTTATATATATATATATATATATTATATATATATATATATATAATATATAATATAAATAAATATATAAAGGTATTACATATCTATTTATTTAATGGCAAATAAATAGATATGTAATAACTTTATATATTTCTTTTATTATATTATATGATAGCTCTATTCTTTATATCGAGCACTCTCCTAATACTACTGCAATTTGGTTCACCATTCCAGTGAAAGATGAAGCGGTGACTATCCCAGACTATAGTTATATATATATATATATATATATATATATATATATATATATATATAAATGTTGTTCTGTTTCCAACGGAGAAAATTCAATATTTTATAAAAAAAAAAAAAAAGAAGGTCCGCAAAATGTATTTTGTTCTCAGAAAAAATTTTAAATTCTTTTTGTTTTACATATGCAACACGTGTTTCAGATCTTCTGGCATCTTCTTCAGGCTTTGATTGATATATATATATATATATATATATATATATATATATATATATATATGAATAAGTACTGCATGGAAAAAATAGAAAAATATAAATGAAAAAAACATCAGAATCAATCAATTCAATTAATCGTCTTTTATTTATAACAGAGTGAATCGACAAACTACAATTTTTAAATCAGGGAAGATAAAAGGATGGAGGGAAACAAGAAAAAAAATACACTGTTTCCTTATATATATATATATATATATATATATATATATATATATATATATCTTATTATAATGGAGATTGTGGGGTTTTATGTCTGTAACCGAAACTATATTACTATTCAAGTCACAATTCACTTTGTTATTTATGTCACATTCTCCATGATTTTATTTAAACCTCAATTATTAATAACATTGTTTTACATCATTAAGGCTGTTGACCATATCTACGTACTAATAACATGCAATTGTATATATATACAACACAATAGCGGTTTACAGTGTGAATGGGAAGGATAATTTACATATTGAACTTTAAAATTTGATTTTAATAAATATATGCTTAGTATTATTGATTTCTAATTGTTTGGTTTTATCTTATTGAATATGAGCAAAAATCTCGGTGATAAATCTTAAAAGAAATCCATTAACAAGAAAAAATAACTGTAATTTTATTCTTTACTTCCTATTTTAACTAAATAGTTAAATTAGGAAAAATTACCAATGAAAGACGGGGGTAAGTGCAAATGATGGAAGAGTTAGTTTCAAAGTTGTTCTATTTTTCAATCATACCCCCTCTGTTCCAAATATTTTATCTGAATTCTTATTCAGTTTCATTAGCCTTTCTAATTTAACATATTTTATTATATTAAAACTTAAATACTTGCACCCGGAGGGTGCATATATTTGCTAGTATAATTAATAATACAAATGAAAAGTCGGTCCTACCATTGGTTTCTGAATAACACTTTTTCGGTGTTATTCGTCGTCAGAGGCGTTGACTTTTGAAAAAATGGACAGTTTTAAACTTTTGGCACGTTTTTACGTGATCCGTTAATCGTTCTTGCATTTTGCTTTCGTCATTCATCGGCATCACTATTTGTCATCATTGGGTTTCGTGTTTTTATGGTGATTTTAAATTTTTCCGTTTTTATTTTTTATATTATTATTATTTTTATTTTATTTTTATATTTATTTTATTTTGTGTGTGTTTATTTATATGTGAATTCTTAATTATGGCGGTCTGAGGTTTTGGTTAGTCCAATTCCATATTAAAATGTTTTTCCTGTGTGGGCATGCTCGAAAAATTTCCGTTTTATTGTTTAGGATATATATATATATATATATATATATATATATATATATATATATATATATATGGTGGACTCTCCTATCGAGAACGATAGATGAGGGTTAGCAGTGAGTGATTTGATTCCTCCCATGTTGTGCATGCTGTCAAGAAGACATTTTATGTTTCCTCGAGTGTGACAGCAGCCCAGCCCTGCTGCGAGCCATGAAGCCACACTGACAAACGAAATGATCCAAGGCAGGAGTTGAATGTTTTTCTTTTAAAGTTATGCAGAGCCGATCTCTATGCTTCAGTCTATTTTGTTCAAAGCTCTTTAGTTTAGCGAAACAGGTGTTACGCCATTCCTTCCGATCCGATGCTAGATATTCCCAAGCACTCAGGTCAATATCGAGGCGTTTCAAATTGTCCTTCAATTTGTCCTTGTAGCGTAAGAGAGGACGTCCAATGGAACGCTTAGCATTTGGTAGTTGCCCGTATAAAAACTTCTTTGGAAGCCTGTTCTCATTCATACGGAGAACAGGCTTCCAAAGAATATATATATATATATATATATATATATATATATATATATATATATATATATGCTACCTCAGGAGTTTCCGTAATCTAATGGTATTTATATATAAAAAAGTGATTCTATTAATATTATCTCTTACGGGATATTCTGCATTTGTACCCTCTAATCTCAACACTGACTCTAACATTAACCCTAAAACTAACCCTAACCCTAACCATTACCCTAATCCTAGCGTCTCAAAGTTGTTGGGTATTTCCGTGAAATATAATGACAATACTTTTCATATGCAATCGAAATTCGCTGAAGATTCGCGCTACGGCGAGAAACTGCAGTCGGAAGATTTTAAGCAATTCGTTTTTAAAACGTATATTTAGCTCTTTATATTGATCACTCTTAAATTGGTTTTAATAAAATCCAGAAGTAAATATATTTGTTTGCCTCGTGGATTTACAAGTAACTGATATATATATATATATATATATATATATATATATATATATATATATATATATATATATATATATATATTACTTTGTTCCTACGAGGAATAAGTTCAAGGTGAACACTTTTATGATAACAATTTTAAATATTGTAATATACCTATAATAATTAGATTTATCTTTACATATAGTTAATTCTTTAAACAGTAATACCCTCTTAAAATTACGGTCAGTCTAGAGCAGTTAATATAAGGAAAAATAACACTTTGTCTTTTTTAATTTAAATATCTAATTTATAATATTTAATCTATTTGAAATTTAAAAATACTCATAAAATATAGTTTTCTTAAATTATTCATCAATTTTTCTTACACATAATTAAAGATTATCTTTTTATTTATTTACTGATCTATCTAATTAATTTAATATATTTTATTTTGTTTTACAACTGAAAAAAAAGCTAAGTAAATAAATTCTTCTATTTGACCGTTTTTATTTTAAATTCAAGATAGTTACAATGTAGCAATATTCACCGGAAGTTAAGATTAGATTATACATATATATATAAAAATTCAAACCCATTCTCCACAGATATTACAAAGGTAAGAGACGGATTTTATCTTCTCTAATAACTTATAGAATAATTATATTAACTTGATGCTTCAAAGGAGTCTGATAATAGATGAAAAAAACTTTCTATCTGGGAACCCTCTCTCAAAAAGTGTTTTAATACTTTTGAGAGAGGGGTCCCTTGGAAAAGATTTTTCATTTATCCCCCTCATTTCATTCATTTTTATTTCATCTATTCATTTATTTTACCATTCATTTTAACTAAATACTTTAGAAACATACGCGAAAACTTAATATATATATATATATATATATATATATATATATATATATATATATATATATATATATATATAATTTAAGTTTTACCACGCGCACACGCACGACATCACATACATACGCACAAACAAAAATACGCACACACGCGCGTGGACACAATCATATCATCACAGCCTTCATGCATTTCCATGCGCAGGCGCATGACATCATACACATACGCACAAACAAAAATACGCACACGTAGAAGCAAAAAAAAACATTCCGCATCACGTAAACACGCAAACACGAGAATACAGTTAAAAAAACGCACACATTTGACCATTTACACAATTTCTCTCATTTTCAAAGGAACGGTTTCGTCTTACCTGATGAATGCTTTCAGCAAGAAACCGCTGGTTGTAATACCGTTCCCGTAATTAAATAAATAAAAGCAAAAACTTTTATTTGTTTTGATTTCTCATTGAACTATATATATATATATATATATGAATAAGATATAATGAAAAAAACAAACGATGTTTACAACTGAAATAGGCTCATCAGAAGAGAAAGTGTGCAAACCGTTTCGGGGCCCAATTCTCTTGACGGTTTAAAAAGCAACACTCGGCCCATCCTCAACTAATATGAGGACCCTAACTCAACTAATATGAGGACCCTCAACTAATATGAGGACCTTTTTTTTTTTTTTTTTTTTTTTGATTAATTCCAACGTTTGACTAGCAGCGTTCTGTTTTTACTAACGGTCTTTTTCCCGTCTTATATTTTTGTTGATGACCGACCCACGTGCGGTTGATACATTATAATGCAATAGGGTCCTCATATTAGTTGAGGATGGGCCGAGTGTTGCTTTTTAAACCGTCAAGAGAATTGGGCCCCAAAACGGTTTGCACACTTTCTCTTCTGATGAGCCTATTTCAGTTGTAAACATCGTTTGTTTTTTCATTATATCTTATTCATACTGTCGGATTAATTTCCATTTTATTTTCACATATATATATATATATATATATATATATATATATATATGTAAAGATAAAATGAATAGATGAGTGATATTTTCATAATAAATCTCAATACAAAATCGAATTTGATTTTAAAACTCGGTCAATCGACCCAGTACAATTTAAATTTCTAGAAAACTATCTTCCCTTAAAATTAGTCTGCATTGACCGATTAACTCATTCACCTTTGAGAATCTTTTTGACTAAATTTGTTTGGGGTTTTGAGGGTGAGTTGGGTCTTGTGAGTGGGTGGGGGAGTCATTTCAATGGAAGTTGAGTAAAAAAAAAACTTTGCAAAATGCT
>CM042173.1:56782560-56785060 GCA_023376005.1 Doryteuthis pealeii
TTTCATATCTTTTGTTGTTGAAACTTAAATTGTGGTTATACCACCGACTTTTCCAATTGTTTTCAGTGGCACCAATGTATGTTTTTTCCTCGTTGTTATTTACATTGTCCTTGATTGTGGCTTTGTAAATGATGTTGTTAGCCAAACAATTGCCACTTTATTTATTCAGTTGAGCACTTTTAGAAAAGTACGCTAAACACATATTATGGAAGTGGCTACTTTCAACTACTCTACAAAAAACATTCCGGCACCAGATGAACACTATTACAAAAAAACACTATTGGATAAAATTGAAAGCCTAATTAGGCGCATGAGATGGAAATTATATTATTCCACATCCAATGATACCAATAAATCAACAATCTCCTATGGTTTTAAAACAACAAAATGTCCACCGCAACACCCTGATTTAGTAGCCCCTTTTGAAAAAGACATGTTTGATATTGTCAATAAGTTAAAATTCAGAAAAATCAACGGTAATTTTCAAAACAAAATACAAAAAGACGCAAAGAAAATCAGGAACTCTAAAAACATTTTCATGAAAGCGGACAAATCCAACAATTTCTACAAAGTGGATATAAAACAATACGAAAAATTGATGAAAGATTCAATAACGAAAATCTACAAAAAAATACCAAACACTTGGGAAAACCACTTAAACACGGAAGCTAGTAAAATCGCAGCTAAATTAAAGATCGACAACCGGATTAATAAAGTAATAAAAAAACCAGCTTTCATCACCATCAAAGATCATAAGGAGGATTTTCGTAACAACCCAAATTGTAGACTCCTTAACCAACGAAAAACCAAATTGGTAAAATAGGTAAAACCATATTATCAGAGATTTGTTACAAACTAAGGAGAATTTTAAATCTAAACCAATGGAAGAACACCAAACATGCTATCAATTGGTTAATGGGATTACAAATAAAAGTAAGTGCACTTTCATTCAGTTTGACATAAACCAATTTTACCCATCTATCACGGAAGACTTACTCAACAAATCCTTACATTTGGCTCAACTTTATATCAATATAAATGACGATGATATCAAAATTATCAAACATTGCCAACAGTCTTTTATATATTACGATAACTCTATTTGGGGTAAGAAAAGCACCAACAATTTATTTGATGTTAGTATGGGAAGTTTTTGTGGCGCTGAGACTTGCGAAATTGTAGGAATATTCCTACTTTCGGAAATAGCTCAAGATTTCAATAAAGAAAATTTTGGAATTTATCATGATGACGGTTTGCTATATTTACATGATAATAATAACCGTAATATAGATTGTGCAAGGAAAAAATTAATAAAAACTTTCAAAAATTATAATTTAAAATTAGACATAAAGTCTAATTTGAAAACAGTTAATTTCCTGGACGTAACTTTCGACCTAAACAAAGGGACGTGGAAACCGTACAGGAAAGAAAATAATACACCATTATATATTAACATAAAATCAGACCATCCTCCAACAATTACTAAACACATTCACAAGTCTATAGAACATAGACTCGCCACTAATTCCACCAATGCCGATATATTCAACAAATCAAAAACGATATATGAAAACGCCCTAAAAAACAGTGGATTATACTCCAAACTAGTATACAAAAATAATAACAACTATGAAAATAATAATAATGACAAATCAAGAAAGAGAAACATCATTTGGTTCAAACCCCCTTTCAGCAAAACGTGATAACGAATGTGGGTAAAATATTTTTCCAATTAAGGAAAAAACACCTAGACAAATCGCCTACATTAAACAAACTATTTAACAAAAACAATCTCAAAATAAGTTATTGCTGCATGAACAACATTAAAAACATTATCGATAAACACAACTTTAAAATATTAAATCGTAACAACAAAACCAGATTAATAGATGCAACTGTCGCCTTAAAAATGAATGCCCATTAAGTGGCAATTGTTTGGCTAACAACATCATTTACAAAGCCACAATCAAGGACAATGTAAATAACAACGAGGAAAAAACATACATTGGTGCCACTGAAAACAATTGGAAAAGTCGGTGGTATAACCACAATTTAAGTTTCAACAACAAAAGATATGGAAATAGTACCACCTTATCAAAATATATATGGCAGATCAAGGTAAAAACGGGCAGAACACCTACAGTAAAATGGGAAATAATAAAAAAAGCCCAGGCATACAAAGGCGGACAACGTTGCGATCTTTGTTTAGAAGAAAAGTTGTGTATATTACAAAATGCAAGCAATAACTTATTAAATAAGAGAAGTGAACTCGTTTCGAAATGTAGGCATTTAAACAATTTTTTACTGTGTCACTTACCACCTGACACTAATTGATCCCTGAATTTTCGCTCTCCTTTTTTTTTTTTTTTATTTATTTATTTTAAAAAAAAAAAAAAAAATCATCTGAACACCGCGTGCATTAACACCAATGCAAGTTTGTTTGATTATAATGTTTTTTAAATACAAATTTAACGTCATGACATTACATCACGTGAATACA
>CM042173.1:56790060-56823201 GCA_023376005.1 Doryteuthis pealeii
CCGTAGTAGAATATCACATTCATTCGTTCTTGCTTATCCAGCAGTATCCAGCATGTCTTGCACGTTTTACTCGGATAGCATGTGTGATGGGAGGCTAGTGGTCATACAGCCGCTTTCTTGTGGTGTGGTGTGGTGTTTCCATGATTTGTTTAAGATCACACACAGGACTACTCAGTTACCAGGACCCCAGCCCAAGTATATCATGAAGTCAAAGGACATATGACCATTTTGGAATCTGTGTCATGGACTACTCAGTTACCAGGACCCCAGCCCAAGTATAGACAGACAGACAGACAGACAGACAGAGAGAGTGTCGGTTTTTTAACGCCGGGGAAATCCCCAGCTATCGGTAGTCCCGAAAAATTACCGACTTACGGGTAATTAAAATTGATAATACTAAAGAGCAAAGCACCCCAAACACAAAACGAATTCAAAAATCGAACACCTCACTTAAAAAATAACACACTCTTTATGGTAATAAAGGACTATTTGCTCGTAAATTCCTACCATAAAATAAACTGAACCCCTATTTTATGTCCGTGTTTTTGCAATAAATGTTTTATTTTTCTTGCACCCATTATGTTACAATACAAAATATATTTTCTTTATTTATTTTAATATTCATTTCAATGTGCATATTCTAAAAGTTTTTATTTTGTGAGAATGTTTAGTTTTAAAGTGGGGGCTCGTTTTACAATTTAGGCATAAATTGGATCCTCCTTTTATGACCGTAATTTTGTTTTTTCGTCAACGATGATTAAAATCTGACGTTTTCATTTTAGAGTAGCAAAGCCAAAAAGAAAAGAAATAAAAACAACAAAAAGTAATATTCAACTTTTTACTCGTAAATTCCTACCCTAAAATTAGGCTTGGGCATTTATCGTATCCACTAGGCACTTCGTTAGTGCTCAAGTGGTGCAGCCGTCGTAAGGCACTGATACAACAATGGCTTGAAAGAATTATTGCTTTAATTTGTAAGTGAGATCTACCAAGTTTTAAAAAAAAGCACATTCTGCCCTACTATTTACTTATAGCAATAAGTTAGTTGTTTGATTGTTGTTTTACGACAATTTTACGATTGTTTTCTCTCTCTCTCTCTCTTCTCTCTCTCTCTCTCTCTCTCTCTCTCTCTCTCTCTCTCTCTCTCTCTCTCGTTACCTTTATAAAAATATATTTTTCTTCTCTCCCTCCTTTCTGTCTGTCTTTTCTGGTTTATCCCTCTTTCTTTTACTCACTTGCTGAAATGTGAAATCCCCCTCCTCTCTCTCCCCCCCCTTTTCTCTCTCTCTCTCTCTCTCCTCTCTCTCTCTCTCTCTCTCTCAATGTATGTCTCCTCTCTTTCAATGTATGTCTCTCGTTACCTTTATAAAATATCTTTTCTTTCTCCCTCCTTTCTGTCTGTCGTTTCTGTTTATCCCTCTTTCTCCTTCTTTACTCACTTGCTGAAATGTGCAACTCTCTCCTCTCTCTCTCTCTCTCTCTCTCTCTCTCTCTCTCTCTCTCTCTCTCTCTCCTCTCTTTATTTGATTGTTTTGTTTTGCGACATGTCAACACATTTTGGGCCATTTAATATCGAATCAAACATTTTTTTTTTTAAACAAAGGAGTCGGGTTGCTTACAGCACCTGTTGTTGTATAAATGGTCATCCAATTATGTATTAAACATTTAAAAGGACAAGCTATTTTTTTTTAATTCTAGTTATATTTTATTTGTTTCATTTAAAAGGACAAGCTATTTGTTTTGAATATTGAAATTGCTAAATTTTCTAACCAATTTCTAGGCTGAATGTTGCGAAAACGAGGATTTTTGGTGCATTTTAGTAGACGATCTTTGATGCTATTTCCTCAAACAATGGTTCTTTCTTTCTTTCTTTCTTATTATATTTTTCTGTGTATCATATTCTTTTTCTCCCTTTTTTTTCTTCATAATAAAAATGGAATTGTCCATTATTTAACTGAAGTGATGTCACTCATAAGAAATAAGAATTCTGAGGATAAGCAACACCAGATAATCAGCATTTACATTAGACAATTTGGACGGTGTCATTTTTAACCAGAGGGTGTTACAAGACGATAACGGTCGTACAATTGGGGAACACAAGTATTAATACATAGATCTTTTTTTAAAAAACTCAGATTTTATATTGTGATTTTTTTAAAACTATAAACTTCTGTGATATTAGATGTATTTAATGGTGACATCATTTAGATATAAATAATTATTGATTATATATATTTACCAACCCCTCCGCACGAGAAGGATGTGACACAAGGTCAATTTATTAAGCGGAGTTTAACAGGTTTGAATTCAGAGTTTTCCTTCTCCTAGACTGGTTGCCTAACCAAGGTTAAAGAGTCCAGTCTGCCCTACTATTTATCCACAGCTGGAGGGAGAGTAGGATTCATACCTTTCCCAAGGGTATTAGCGTTAAGTGAAATGCAATTACCAAGTCCAGGATTTGAACTCGGGGCGACGAGTCCATTTCCCACGACTTTAATTATTTTATTATTATTGATTATAGCATACTTTTTATCAGTACTCATTATACCAACACAACTTTCGCTGTTTGAGAGAATTTGATATATCGCTGCTTAACTTCAGTGATCTTACTGAAACTGAATACTATAAATAAAAGAGGTGATTTCTTGTATAACTTATACCTATAGCTCTTCCAACAACCACAGTGGGAACATGGCAATTTTGGGGAAGTCTGTAAATAAAAGAGATGATTTTTCTTACATTTTCGGGAAAATAATATAGGTGCTAGGGCTTGATATGACGAAGTGAGTTAAAACCGTTACCTACAAAAGTGTATATATATACTGTTATAGGTGATATACCCTATAGACTAATGGAATGCACCGACGGTTACTATAAGTAACAGGGACAATTATGGCTTGAGAGTAAGCCAATGCTAGTCAGCTCATAACTCTATTGTCGGACGTATTTCCTACTTCTCTGTACTGTACTTGTCTACATTTGTTAATTCTCTGTATTTCCTACTTCTCTGTACTGTATTTGTTAATACATTTTCCTACATTTGTTACCCGTCGTTTTGACCCCAAAAACCCCCACAACATATACCTACACCGTACATTATTCTGTAACCTCTAGACAGAAAATAACCCCTGATGGGGTGACATGTCATTGAAATCCATTAACCAACCATCCTACATGATGCGTTTTATTCGGGAAGAAGCTGGGTACCGCAGAGCATATTCTGCTCGACTGTTACCAATTATATACCCGCCTAATGCATTGTATCCCGACCATAATATATACTTGCAGGACCTGTGAATATAACAGAGTATGCTAATGTAATCATTACAACGTTTAATATGTTTACTTCAGAGCTATTGTTAATAGTTCAATATGTAAAAAGTATGACATACTTCTTTTTTATATTTTTATTTTGTTCGATTGAAACAGATTAGCGTTATCACTTCCATGCACTCACTCCCTCTCTCTCTCTCTCTCTCTCTCTCTCTCTCTCTCTCTCTCTATCTATCTATCTATCTATCTATCTATCTATGTTTACTCTACTCTCTTTCTTTCTTATTATTTTTTTCTGTATCACATATTCTTTTCCTTCCCTTCCTTTCTTTGTAATAAAAATGGAATGGTCCATTATTTAGCTGAAGTGACAAGAAATAAGAGTTCGGTGGATAAGCGACACCAGATAATCGGGATTTACATTTTTGCATTCCATCTTGTCAAATTTGGACGGTCTCGTTTTTAACCAGACGGTATAGCAGGATGATAATGGTCGGAAGATTAAGGAACAAGAGCATTAATATTCAAAAGATTGAAGATTGATTTTCGTTTGTAAAGCCAGATTTTGTATTCACCTTAGAATGATTTTCGTTTGTCCCCAAGGAGGATTAGCTACAAAAGAGGCATACAGTGCTTGTTGTTGTAAAGAGGCTAAGTGCTATAAAAAGGACAATGATCTGTCGTCTGAGTGTCTGGATCACGAGACACCTTTTTATCCAATCAACAAATGTCTTAATCAGGAACTGAAATGTCAGATGTTAACATAAAGGTTAATTGGTACACTGTTTATTTCCAGAACATTACGACCTCAAATATCAATGCGACCCACAGGTTTTTTTCCTCTAATAAGCAAGATACACTATGTAAAAATGTCAATTCTTTTACACTAACACGACTACAGCGGACAGGTATAAATTAGAGATAGATAGATAGATAGATAGATAGATAGATAGATAGAGAGATTGAGATAGAGATAGATAGATAGATAGTTTTTCCCAACGAATTTTTTCATAAAAATAAATGTTCACTCTGATGAAGGTCGATTCTTGTATGTGTGCGAAATATTTTCACACACATAAACTGACCGAAACACATGTGTAAGTGATATCGATTAATGTGATATCGATTAAATTCATTTTATCCATTTACTTTTCTTTTCTTTACTCATTTTTCCTCATAGATAGTTAAATAGATAGATCGATTGATAGAGATAGAGAGATAGAAATAGAAATAGATAGATAGTGAAATAGATAGAATTGAATGTATATTTGCGTGTGAGTGTATATCAGTTGAAAAACGAGTTGGAACATCAGCTCGTTTTTCCAACTGAAATAACCGTAACGGCCAGCGTCCTGATATTGTCATTTGGTCTGGCAATCAAAAGAAAGTTTTTATCATTGAGTTGACAGTTCCATTTGAAGAAAAATCTGGATTGGGCCCATCAGCGAAAGTTGGAAAATACGAAGACCTACGTGAACAATGCGCCAGAAACGGATGGATCAACAGATGTATTTTCCCATTGAGGTCGGATGTCGGGGGTTTATTGCCAACTCAACCTCGGCATTTTTGTCTAAACTTGACGTTCTCTACCAGACAAGAGGAAATACCTAAATAAGATCCAGGAGAAAGCTCTAACCGCATCAGCGTGGATATGGCAGTCCTATATGTGACATCAAACCGACAAAGTTGGTGGTATCGTGAGATACTGCTGGGGCGCTCTGGGTTAGTGGTAATGATGCTTCGGCCCCGAAACCATGCCTGAACCCAGAGTCATCATCTGATGAAGGCTTTGTTGGTTGCAATGCTACTGTGTAAATAGCAGTCATTGTATGAAGATTATTTTTTTCTATGTGTATATTGATATTGAGAGTGAGTCAAAAGATAATGTCATTTTGTTTAGGACAGGTATAAATTACCAGCAACAGGAACATGTATCATACATCAAAATGAAGCTGCTCCTCTGTGGATCACATCCCTACTTCCCATAGAGTCACCATAGCAATGTTCAATCGAACGAGGGTGAGTAAAAAAGTAATGTCATTTTGTTTAGGACAGGTATAATTACCAGCAACAGGAACATGTATCATACATCAAAATGAAGCTGCTCCTCTGTGGATCACATCCCTACTTCCCCATAGAGTCACCATAGCAATGTTCATCTTCGAACGAGGGTGAGTAAAAAAGTAATGTCATTTTGTTTAGGACAGGTATAATTACCAGCAACAGGAACATGTATCATACATCAAAATGAAGCTGCTCCTCTGTGGATCACATCCCTACTTCCCCATAGAGTCACCATAGCAATGTTCAATCTTTCGAACGAGGGTGAGTAAAAAAGTAATGTCATTTTTGTTTAGGACAGGTATAATTACCAGCAACAGGAACATGTATCATACATCAAAATGAAGCTGCTCCTCTGTGGATCACATCCCTACTTCCCCATAGAGTCACCATAGCAATGTTCCATCTTCGAACGAGAGTGAGTAAAAAAGTAATGTCATTTTGTTTAGGACAGGTATAATTACCAGCAACAGGAACATGTATCATACATCAAAATGAAGCTGCTCCTCTTGTGGATCACATCCCTACTTCCCCATAGAGTCACCATAGCAATGTTCAATCTTCGAACGAGGGTGAGTAAAAAAGTAATGTCATTTTGTTTAGGACAGGTATAATTACCAGCAACAGGAACATGTATCATACATCAAAATGAAGCTGCTCCTCTGTGGATCACATCCCTACTTCCCCATAGAGTCACCATAGCAATGTTCAATCTTCGAACGAGGGTGAGTAAAAAAGTAATGTCATTTTGTTTAGACAGGTATAATTACCAGCAACAGGAACATGTATCATACATCAAAATGAAGCTGCTCCTCTGTGGATCACATCCCTACTTCCCCATAGAGTCACCATAGCAATGTTCAATCTTCGAACGAGGTGAGTAAAAAAGTAATGTCATTTTGTTTAGACAGGTATAATTACCAGCAACAGGAACATGTATCATACATCAAAATGAAGCTGCTCCTCTGTGGATCACATCCCTACTTCCCCATAGAGTCACATAGCAATGTTTCATCTTCGAACGAGGGTGAGTAAAAAAGTAATGTCATTTTGTTTAGGACAGGTATAATTACCAGCAACAGGAACATGTATCATACATCAAAATGAAGCTGCTCCTCTGTGGATCACATCCCTACTTCCCCATAGAGTCACCATAGCAATGTTCCATCTTCGAACGAGGGTGAGTAAAAAAGTAATGTCATTTTGTTTAGGACAGGTATAATTACCAGCAACAGGAACATGTATCATACATCAAAATGAAGCTGCTCCTCTGTGGATCACATCCCTACTTCCCCATAGAGTCACCATAGCAATGTTCCATCTTCGAACGAGGGTGAGTAAAAAAGATTAGATACATAATATATAGAATATATAGGACAGGAGATAATTACCAGCAACATCTCTCTNGGAGTACGGTTAGCGGTCCCACCTATAGAGTAAATAGATCTGTTTGAAAATATTAGTATTATTGATAGAATTTGGATAACATATAATTGTAATTATTGTATTGAGAATATTTATTTGAAGCTGAATAATTGGTCTAATATATTATTATTATTAGTTACATTTTTTCTATATAACTGTGTAACAAATGGGGTTGGAGGTGCTGACTTATCGAAGACTTTGAGACTGTAGGCAAACAAGAGGCATAAGTGATTCATGGATGTATTGTGGCCCTTATGCACTGATATTCTCTGGGTCGTATCTTCAGAATAGGTGCCAAAATTGTGACCACACTTTAGTTTACAGTACTGGATGAGTGAATTAATCCAGTTTGTGACTTTTTGTTGTATCAGTCAGCATCTCTGCCCTGTGGCTGGGGTGCATTAGACTCACCTCTGGCAGAGGGTAAGACTACCCCAATGGGCCACTGTGGCCGTGGTGTGACCCGTGATGGCTTAAGGATAGAACCAGTGTGCACTTGTCAATAACCAATTTGCGACTTTCTGTGGTAGCACGATGGTCGGCAGGAGACCCCCTCCGATCAATTGCTGGTCACGTCAACCCTAGCACCTATATGATTTTCCAACCCTATTTCAACCCCAACCCTTTCTATCATATGCGTGTAGAAGCGTGCTGAGGGTCTACATGTCCTGAATGACGTTAAACTCTATTTGATGGTTGAGTTCCAGTTTTGGAGTCTGGGGAATGTGGGGGTTTGATAAATAGTTTTATGAACAGCCTTGTAATTTATAGATGTTCTGCTGGGCAGAAATTGATGTTCAATTTTTCAAAAGGGTGTTTTGATTTGTGTTACTTTGAGATTACAAATGCTGGGACATTTTAAGTAGAATTTCAATCGCTATTTCTTAGTAATCTGATAAATCAAAATCTCATTAATTTTTTGCCAAAAGCAAGAACTGTGATATTTAATGTGTATATATATTTCTTTGTCGTTAATTGTTTTTATTTTCATAATTTCCTCTGGACATACATACAACCTTGCCTCTTTACATATAACTAGAAGCCGGCTACCCACATCAACTGGGTAGAGGCAGGGAAACAAAGCCCTGTGTATTATTTGTTTACTTTTGAGATTTAACAATGCTGGACATTTTTAATAGAATATCCAATGCTTATTTCTATGTATATTTGATTTTTAATATCTTTAATATTAAATCAAATCTTCAAATTTTTGCCAACAAAGCAAGACCTTGATATTTAATGTGTATACTCTGTTGTTAATTATTTTTTTATATCGGATTACATGCAACAACTGACCTTAGATATTATAATAGATATGGTGAATAAACTTTAGATCTTTTGACCAACTAAGAAAAAAAATAAATAAAAAAGTTTAATCAATTTATATAAAAATGCTTTTTTTTTTGTTCTTAACATTTACCATTACTCCTGACCTTCTGTGGGCGAATTATTTTGAAGGGAGAAAATTAAAAAAGAGAAAAAAAAGCATAAAGTTTTACCTATAATAGATCTCTTGTACATTCCGACTCTTTTTTTCATTATTCTTTTTTAATGTTGGGGAGGGGGTGTAAAAACATAATGATAATAATGCATTCTCTACATAAAGTTACAAAGGTCTGATTACTTATTTCAGTGTCATTGGGTTTGTTTTTTTTTCAATTTTTATTTCTTCTTTTTATTTCCTATAAATCATGTGTGTTGGTCCGTTAAGTGGGGAAATTTTATAAGTATTAACCACACCCACCATCTGTCTACACTGATAAATTTCGATTGTATTTAAAAAAAAATAATTAGACGTAGAAACACAGAATATAATCAAAGTGATTAATATTGTGTTCTATCTCTATATTTTCTTATATTGGATACTACTCCCTTCTTTATTAAGAACTCTTATTAACACTTTGATGTATATTCTGTTTTCATCTTTAATATATTTTCCAATTTCTGGAGAAACTCCCCATTTTTTTACCCAATTCATCACACACAACATATATAATTTATGAAATGCTACTTTAAAAGCATATATTGTACTAGCATCAGTGGTTCTCAACCAGCGTCCATATAGGACCCCGGGACATATACATTTTTGGGACCCAGGCAAGCAAAATTTTTAACTATAAAAATACAATAGGATTTTTAACATCGGAATGCTATGGAGGGCCCCATAGTAAATAGGATTAAAACAGGGGCCCCTAGGTAAAAAAGGTTGAGAACCATTGTAACTAGATGGTGGGAGCTTGTGGTTATGTCAGAAGCATGGCAAAAATAAATAAAATCTCAAAATTAATGTTCTTTTAAGTGAGAGACGATCACTCCACTCAGTTGCGCCAACCACTGCATCACAAGACATGGAAATAAAAAATGAATCAAAGACACAGAGGAACACCATTCAACAGAACACGCGTCTCAGTGAAGAGTACATTAGAGTATTAAAAATAAATAAAAAGACGGTCATTCAGCTGAATTTTTTGAATAAAAGGAGAGTCTGTCTGAAATACAAGGATTAAAAAGAAGATGGTATTTATTTTTTGAATTTTTTTCCCCCATCCTATTAATATAAACCCATAAAGACTTTGTCACCATCTATTATATATAATATATTATAATATATATATATACTTCATGAGAGAAGAATGCAATAATTTAGACCAAGGGTACCAAACTAAAGGCATTTTATCAGTCCGCCGACTGATTGAATTTGTTTTTAAACGTTATGGGACGAGAATATTCTGGAAACCATCTAAATTTAAGTATCAAGTTAACTTACTAATCTTCATGACTTGACTATTGTGACTTGACTATTGTAGGTTGGTTACAAAAATTTTGTGCATGTGACATTTTCACTTCAACTTGTGGCGATCCAATTTTCAACTTGTTACGACTGCTGAAAACACAGGTAATTTCAAAGGCAACTGGTGAAGCAAACGACTTGGTCAAAAGTTAGAGACAAGAGATTTGGAAAGGGCAAACTCTATATTTTCAATATATATATATTATATATATATTAGATTTTGATCAAAATTATCAATGATCAGAATTTTTAATTGAAGCGACCTGCTTTGAAAGAAATAATCTGCAATTTACAGTTAAAATTCCAACTGCAGTACTTAAATAAATATGTTGGTTAAATTTGTTTTGTGAATCTATGCCACTCATCCATGAATATATATAATGAAATTTATTGTTACAGTGCTCAGGTGCACCACAACTCATCAACAGTCTCATGTCAAAGTACACTAATAATGTAGTGTCAGAACATGAACAGTTTACATAGTAATATGCGTGTATGTATGTGTGCGTGTGTGTGCATATGTATGTGAGAGAGTGGCATCAGTATAGTGTCGGTGGACTACAGGAAGCATGGAGGCTTTGAAAGATTCAGTGCTTCGCAGCCTACAACAGACGTTTTACATCTTTTTCTCAGAGCTTTCTTTCTGGCTAGCAAGTATTGAACACAATAATAATGTGGCCTGGCTCTATTTTTCAATTATCTGGCTCACCATGCAACAAGTTTGGATCCCTGATTAACAAAATAAAAAAGTAAATATTTATTGCATTTCCTGGACAATTTGAAGCGTAAAATCAAATACATCACTCTTTAAGGTAATTTTATTTTTTAAAGTAATTACTTTACCCCTCTACAATACCCCCACCCCCATGGCCATCTTGGCTGTTGTGTGACCCATGATGCTTAAAGATGGAACCCTGGTGGCTGAGCAGTCCATGACATGCAGCATTCCACTTTAGCCCCTATGTAGGCTAGACAGGCGGTTAGAGAGGACCCTCCAATTATTGGCAAGTCACATCAAGCCCAGCACCTATATGATTGTCCCAACCCTATGCCTTATCAGACCCCTTAATCCTTTTATCTCACATGTGCTAAAAGGCGGTGGTTTAGTGTTCTGGATGACATTAAACTTTATCTATATTTAAATAATGGTGATGAAGGGACACCACATTCCCCAGAGCTCCAGAAATGGAGCCTCACCATCTGATGGGGAGTTCCAGTTCTGGAGGTCTTGGGAATATGGAGTACCTCTTCATCACCATTACTACTAGGTCCACTCTGACTCGAAGTGGTAGTACCTGTTGGGGTCCCATCTATAGGTTAAATAGAAGAAAATGAGTTTAAGATAAAACTTGAATTTAAGATAATAATTGAATACCCACCAAGAGTGAATAGAACATAAAATGACCCAATGGTTGACACACCATAAAACCCAACCAACCAACCCTATCTTTTGTTTTAATCAAAATTATTCATGTCAAGCCTCATCTCAAAAATACAGACAAATAATAGCAGATATGATATTGTGATATAGAATAACTCTGTAGAATAAACATACCGAGTTCCAATTACTGTTGAATTGGTAAGACAAGGCAACAAGGAAGCCATAACTTAATACGGATCTAACCTTGTTGCAATCCTACTGCAGAATGCCAGAGTATTTATGAAGCATCATAACATCATAGAAACCAAGCAGCCAATCAGGACTCAAGGAATGGAATTCATGAATGGTGTATTCCTGTGTTCCATAAATACCAGCTGTTTTGAGCACCAGTTCAGTAGTGCTTAGTTGCTGTCACAACATGGATGCTAATCACCCAACAAATGTCTACAAACTCTTGAATGATAATTGTTAGATTTACAATGAGATAGAAAGAATTGCCTCTTGACTCTACTTGACCAAACAAACTATTTCCTGGTTTTAACAAGTGGAAACTTTAAACGATTACCAAACAAACATGGCAAACTTGAAATTCTATTTTGGCCAAAATTGTTGCTCATGATTTGAGTGGGTTAGAAAATAAAACATTTATCAAATACCCTTAATGAATTTTTTTTGGTTTTACGAAGAAAAAGTTTGGGGTTTTAAGAAGAAATATTTTTTTGGTTTTAAGAAAAATAAAGTTACTTCTTCCAAGAGGGGCCGGTTTAGCTCAGTCGGTAGAGCATCACTAGAACAGAGATGCTGATAGGTACGCGTCCTCAGTCACTGATGCACAAAAATTTAAAAGACGCAGTAAAATCATATCTATGAGTCCCAGTGTTTTTCTTTTTCTTCCCCTCACCCATTTCAATCTAACTGTAAATACATTTCAATAGTTTCTTAGAAATGAATTACACAGATAGGTTACAAGGTAGGGGTTAGATGGCTTTAGTTGGGACCCATAAATTTCCCAGGGATTCATTCAAAGCAAATATGTGCGTCCTAGGATGCACTAAATAAAAAAGCTATCAGCATCACTGCTTAATAAATAGGCCCTTAATTTTGGTTTTAAGAAAAATAAAGTTACTTCTTTCAAGGGGGCCAGTTTAGCTCAGTCGGTAGAGTATCACTAGAATATGAATTTTTTACATTTATATAAACATTTTAAACCAAAATGTGTATGTAACAGTAAATGGAACTCTGACCTGGAATGGAAGTACCTGTTAGGCTACCATCTATGAGTTAAATAGAAAAACAGGAGTTTATAAAAAAATTGAGTATCCATTAAGAATCTATTTCAAAACTTATTCGGCATTAAATGACCCACTGAGGTTGATATGCCATAAAAACAAAACAAGACAAACCAAACCAAACAGTAAATGGAAAGTTTAAACAATTACCAAACATGGCACCTTAAAATTTTTATACAGTGTGTTCATAAAGTCTTGCAACAGACTTAAAAATTAAAAAACTCAATAACTCACATTGTACAAATGATAGAATCATTTAGTAAAAAAAAAAAAATGAAAGTTCAACTCTTGTAGTTTTATTTTAATTACATTTTGATTATTGTTATTTACTAAGCTTGCTTAGATTTAGTACACGGCCAGAGTAAGGGGCTCCTATGAGAACCAAAACTCATTATCAGTCGTCTGCTAATCAAGCATGCTAACCATTGTTAGCAGCCCTATGTTTGATTATTGCATTTCAAACAAGACTGCCATCTTAATTCTTACATTTTAAATTGTTGCCAGGACTTTATAGACATCCTTATTGGCCTTAAATTGTTGCACGTGCATTTCATCCATTGTATTTTGTGTACTTCTCTTCTTTCTAAAAGTAGCTTTCCTTTTGACAAGGTGTGTCTAAAAGTAATGAGACTGTATCAACAAACAATTCATCTAAAATCCAACAAACAAACTAAATGTTTTCCCTCCAAATATCCCCCCCCCTCTGAATCTAAGCACTCCCATCCTTCTCTGTCATGCTTCTTCTGCTCTGCTGGAAGGATTCTTCTGGTATGTCTCTCAGCTCTGTCGTTACAGACCTTGATAGCCTCAATGCATTCAAAACAGTCCTCTTGATAAGCCTCTTTCAGATTGGAAAAAGAAAAAGTCACGATTTGTCCTGCCACAGCTAATCATCCCTTCTGTGCATTCCCAAGCTGAAAAACATTTTGTTTTATTCATTCTTAATCACAGAATACTGTGGTAATGAACCTCACTGACCTACCACCTAAAAGACTTTAAAAAAAAAGGTTGCTTTGTGTTTGTAGCTCTTACTGTTAATGACAGTCCCACAATTTTGCTGACAACAAATTTGCTTCCGGTCTTTACAAAGAGTGTTTCGCACCATGCACTCAAGACGTACAGACAAACACCGTAGTTCAAACCATTCTTTATTTTTCATATGGCGCATGCCGTGAAAACTGCAAATTAAACGAAAGAATTCGAATAAGTCACAATATCACACAAAATACAATAAAATAGACAAAATATTACAAAAAAAAGGATAAAAACACAATACCAAGAAAGGTTTACGTCATGTAATTACAGAAAGTTCCAACTATAAAAATTCAAACTAAAACTATGAAAGTCCAAACTATCTCAAGGCGCTTATTAGCAAGAGTGCAGCCAACAGCATACTGATTATATACCAACTGCCGAACAGATTGACGCTGACTTTTGTTATTGAATTCATTATTTGTATTAGATAGTTCCTTGTTTTGTTTTTTACGGCATATCAACCCTTTGGGGTAAATTAAATGCTATCGCGTCCTACTTCGTCGCTCATATCTTTTCCAAAAATGTATGAACGACTTTTCGTCTCACGTAGTCTACTCCCTGCGGCATAGAATAACAAACACAGTAGATAATGTAATCTCTTTATTCCTCTCACCAGAAAGTGTAAACTGAAATAGGAAAGAAAAACAGGTTTATAGAACGAGCCACCAACACAGGGATGGTACAAATGGCTGAACAAGGCAATGGATGGGTGTTAATAGAAAAACTGACAGTTCATAGATAAAGACAGTGAAATAATAAATAACGTACAATAAACACCACCAAACAGCTTAGAAGTTAAGAAAGGTACAAACGAGGGGCAGAGTCTATGAGAGAAAGTCAATCGAGCGACAAGGAGTGAACATTTAAAATCTTTCTTAGTGTTACAAGGTTCAACGAAACGTCAAATAATATAGTCAGATAGACAAGTTAAAAGTCTATTACAAAATTTAATAAGAAGTACTGAGAGTCAAGTGACGTACCTGTCTCTTTAAGAAGAACACAGAAAAGGAATTGGAACGCGTGATTAAGCCTTGAATTTACCGCTGAATAATGGTACCGGAAAGGCGGTGAAAATGCAAGAATTAATCCCGTTAGGAAAAAACACCACAGTTGGTCTAAGGGACGTAAACTCTTAACGCAGAATCATAATTACAGACCAAGACAAATGCCGAATCATTAAGAACCATCAAAAATTAAGGAGCGGCTTAGCTAAATCGTTAGAGCACGACGCAAGGTTCCAAATTCAAGAACAGTCACACCAACTCAGTTTAAATCCTGGAACAAGGCTGCTGGCATTTCACATAGCGTTTATGCTCTTGGTAAACGTATGTATCCAACTGCTTTCCCTCCAGCTATGGGTAAATAGTAAGGCAGACTGGCAAACCTAGGATAGGTTAATAGTCTAGAAGAAGGAAAAACTAATTCAAACTTGTTAAACTCAACTTAAGAAATTGACCTTGTGTCGTATCCTGCTCGCCCAGAGGGATTGGTAAATATACATATTGTAAGTAAAGTAAAAGTCGACATGGTGGCCAAATATCTGTATCAGCCAAACAGCGAGAGAGTATATCCCCTTTTCCCTAGCGCTAGACTAAGAAGATAGTTTTTTGCGTTTGAGGTGGAGCGCCACCACAAACCTATCATATGTACTCATTTTACCGCACATATCCAGAATCACATGTGGTACTCATACACTGAGTTGGCGAGGGCTGGTATCGATAGAGGAATCTTATGATTTCCTGCTCTACCGAATGAGCTAGACAGGCCCCTAATATTTTAAAAGTATAGAAAATTTAAAAAAAATATTTAAAAAGTGTAGATAATTGTAAAAGTATAGAAAATGGTAATTCTTTACTTCAATCTTTGCTTTTGTGCCGTAGATAATGAAATTCACAAATTCTATACAAAAAACGGGCAAATTTGCATATCTCCATTTACATGTGGTCTGAATAAAACAACAAAGGATTCGAAATTTACATGTATGTATACCAAATATATACAAAAATGATTTGAAGTGAGTGGTTTTTTGTTCGAGATTTGCTACTGTAATGTAAATGAGTTTCTTGCATCTGGCCCCGAACATAGTCTCCAACCATGTTTTGAAAATTTCATTAAGCATCTCACAAAAGCAAAGTTTGAAGAGAAAAATTTATTTTCTATTCACTTTAAGAATAAGTAATTGGAAAATAATACGTTCTTAGCAGGAACAAGAAAATGTAAAACACTTTGTTAGGTTCGGTTTATCTCAGTCGGTAGAGCATCTGTCGGAGAACCAAAATGATCCGGTTTCGATACCGGCCCTCGCTAACGTAGAGCATGAGTCGGACAGCCTGGATCTGTGTGGTAAAAGAGAAGATTACCAGTCTCGGCCACAATTAGATAGTGGTGTTTAAAGTCCGTTTTTTTTCTTTTCTTTACTTTTTTCTTTTTCTTATCTTTTTCTTTTCTTTTCCTTAATGGTTTAGTAGAGGTTCCGGTTTTGAAACTGGCCCTCGCCAACAGTGCATGAGTAGCAAAGCTTGGATATGTGCGGTAAAATGAAGAAGTGATCAGTCTCGCTCACAAATAGATGACAGTGTTCAAGAATGAATAAAAAGAAACACCTTCAGCATAAAATAACCCAACAGGGGTTGACATGCCATAAAATCCAACTAACCAACCAACTAACCAACCAACCATCACGAATGAATAAAACAATACGACTTTGGCATAAAATAGCCCAACAGGGGTTGACATGCCATAAAATCCAACCAACGATTGACAATAACCATTGCATCATTGAAACTTCTTGAAGATTAATGAATGAGGCCTGCAACACAATCAGAGAAGTTTAGAAGAGTTTTGCTATTACAGATGAACTTTTCTTTTTGTGTAGTTTTTCTCTTTACAGTTGTTCTTTTTCTTTCTTTTCCTTCCAATTTTTTGTATTATTAACCCTTTGTACACGAACATCACATCTTCACAGGCAAGTAGACTTTGCCGATAAGTCTAATTCCCACCCCTCATAAATTTACCCTTTAGCGTTTTGATACCAATCTGAATCAATACCACTTGCCTATGATGATATATATACGCTACCGAATTGCACTACACACCGGCCCTTATGTAGGCTAGACGGGTGGTCGGAGAGGCCCCACCCCGATCAATTGGCTGGTTGCGTCAAGCCCTCGCACCTACATAATTATCCCTACCCTATTGTCCATAAGGCAAGCCCCAACACTTTTTATCACATGTGCTAGAAGGTGGTGGCTGAGGATCTTAATGTCCTGGTTATGACGTTAAACTATCTGATGGTGAAGTTCTAATTCTGGATCTCTGGGGATTATGAAGTATTCTTTCATCGCTGCTCTGACTCGGAGTGGTAGTTCTAGTTAGTCTACCCTTTATGTGTTAAATAGAAAATAAAGAGTTTTAAAAA
This sequence comes from Doryteuthis pealeii, assembly GCA_023376005.1. Lineage (NCBI taxonomy): Eukaryota > Metazoa > Mollusca > Cephalopoda > Myopsida > Loliginidae > Doryteuthis > Doryteuthis pealeii. Next base: position 56,806,734 of record CM042173.1, read on the forward strand.
TGTATTTTAAAATTGCGTTTAAATAGAAAATTGAATACCCATCAAAAATGAATTAAAAAATTATTCGGTATGAAATAACTTAACAAGGGATGACATGTCGTAAAATCTAACAAAGCAAACCTAAAGACTCTGATTCTTCTTTATAATCTTGGGCTAGACGGGCGGTCGGAGAGGCCCCCTCCGATCAATCGGTTGGTCACGTCAAGCCCTAGCACCTATATGATTTTCCCAACCCTATTGCCCTTATGGTAAGCCCCAAACCCCTTTTTATCATATGGGTGCTAGAAGGCGGTGGCTGCGGGTCTACATGTCCTGGGAATGACGTTAAACTCTATCTGATGGTGAGGTTCCAGTTCTGGAGGTTTGGGGAATGTGGAGCACCCCTTCATCACCATTGCTCCCTGGTCCACTCTGGCCCGGAGTGGTAGTACCTGTTAGGGTCCCATCTATGGATTAAATAAAAAAATGTATTTATAAAAAATGTATTATCCATTAAGAATTGATTTATATCAAAACTTTATCGGCATTAAATGACCCACTGAGGTTGATATGCCGTAAAACAAAACAAACCAAATCTTCTTTATAATGTTAAAGAAATCATAGATGTCTTTGAAATTTGCTCAATCGTTTTCGGGTCCATCAGACCCGAACACAATTAGATATCGATGTTTTAATTTCCTTCTTTACTTTTTCTTTTCTTCAAATATCTTTTTCGTGCTATTAACCCTTTGCACACGACGTCGCATTTTCTCCAGGCAAGTAGACATTGTCGATAAGCCTAATTCCCACCCATCGTAAATTTCCCCTTTAGCGTTTTTATTACCCGTTTAAATCAATACCAACTCTGCCAAGATACTGCATATACCCAACCGAATCAACCCGAGGAACATGACAGTTTTACATGTCGTGGTTGGTTGCTTCAAAGTTATATTTACGATATCTTCCGTATTTTCGGCAATTTTATAGCATCCATTTCCCACGTGTTGTATAGTCAGAAACAGAACACGAGTCCTGGGGGTGATCAGAGGCCAGTTACATATTCAGATCGTGGGTCTACAGGCCAATTGCCTGGGTATGAAAAAAATACAGTTATATATACAGTCACTCTATTTACGTTGTTTTAACTTACGTTATGTTCGAGGACACGCTGCTTTTCAAAAATATTGAAATATCAAAATCTTAAAAGCTATATAAAATACTAGAAGCGGCTACCCAGTGTCGACGGGGTAGCGGGGTAGGCAAAAAACTCTGGTGTATTTTGAAATTTACAAATGCGGAATATTCTTAAGTAGTATTCTAATGCTATTTCTATGTATATTCTAATTTTTTAAATATCTTCAAATATAAATCAAATCTTCATATTTTGGCACAAAAAGCAGGAGCCGTAGATACTTTATATATATATATATATATATATATCTTATTATAATGGAGATTGTGTGTTTTTCTGTCTGTAACCGAAACTATATTCCTACTCAAGTCATAATTCTCTTAGTTATTGGCATCACATTCTCCAAGATTTTATTTTTATCTAAACCTCAATTATTAATAAAATTGTCTTACATTATTAATACTGTTAACTACGTCTCCATACTGAGAACATGCAATTATATTTATATATACAACAAAATAGCGGTTTACAGTGTGAACGGGAAGGCTAATTTGCATATTAATATTAAAAAATCGAATTTAATAAATATGTGCTTAGTATTATTGATTTCTAACTGTTTGGTTTTATTTTAATGAATATAAATAAAAATCTCTTCAATAAATCTTAAATGAAATCCATTAACAAGATAAAATAACTGTCATTTTATTCTTTACTTCCTCTTATAACTAAATACTTAAATTAGAAAAAATAACAATGAAAGACAAGAGTGATGGAAGAGTAAGTTTCAGTTGTTCCATTTTTTATTATACTCCCTCTGTTTCAAATCTTTTTATCTGTATTCTTATTTAGTTTCATTAGCCTTTCTAATTTAATACAATATTTTATTACATTAAAACTTAAATACTTGCATCCGGAGGGTGCATATGTTTGCTAGTGTATATATATATATATATATATATATATATAAGTCATCCACAGACACATTTTTCGAAGTTTACTTCTCATCAGTGCGGCTCGACATTTTAACTGCTACCTCTAGAAGGGATCGAAACCTCACAGAATTTTCGTCTACCAAGTTCCTTACCCTTGCGGCCATCAGCTGGCTGTTAGTCTAGGGTGAACAATTAATTGCTACATACTTTACGGCGGTATGTTTTTACAATCACCAGAGAACTCTAATCTGTAAACAGATGGGTTATGGGTATTGCCAAACGGTGAAGTTACAATTAATGTCCCCCCACAGTGCTCAACCATGGGAGTGGGAAGCATATATATCAGTCATCTACAGACACGTGTTACGAAGTTTATTTCTCATCAGTGCGGCTCGACATTTTAACAGCTACCTCTAGCCGGGATCGAAACATATATATATATGTTCACGACAAGTTACTACCATATTTTCATTGTAGTAACATAAGTAGTTAATCCAAAAGGGCTCAATATATCTTGTAAAATATAGAGGCATTAATAGTTGTAGAAAAGTTTTTCTCTCTACCAGGGTTTCGGTGTTCAAGGTACACCTTCCTCAGGTGAACTCTGTAGCATAAATTACTTTGGCCTCTCAACATATCATAGGCTAAGCACTAACTTCAAAGGAAATAATTTTAGAGACAAAAGTTTATTTTACTATTTTTTTTAGGACATCAGCAAGGTTATAGACATGGGAGACTGCTCCGTGTGTGACTCGAAACCTCGAATGCCAAGCTGTAAATTCAGGGATTGACATTTTCTCGATTTGTTAAGCCTTACATTTTAACATATATGCCCGCCTAAAATTCATTAATTATCAACAAATTAATTTTCAAAATTAGGTATGACTACAATTAAGCACATATCCTCCAATATATATATATATATATATATATATATATATATATATATATATATATATATATATTTATATATATACTGTAGTGTGAGATGGTCACTATTTCAGCTTTTGGTAGAATGGTGTACCAAAGGCAGTATTAATTGGTAGAGTGCTCAATATAAAATAGAGCTGTTATATAATATAATAAGATAGATATATAGGTTTTGCATATCTATTTATTGGGTGACAAAGGAACTTTTCACAACCATATTGGTTTCATGCGATGCATTCATCAGGTGAAGATGTTTCAAATGTCTATATTCTGAATTCCACCAATGTTAACACAATAGGTGAAGAAAACAATTTTAAGTAATCCTATTCTTTAGCTTTACAATGATTTTTTTTTAAAATTCCGATTTGTTTTCAGGAGTTTCCAGAAAAATTGTGTATAAAGACCCATGAAAATTCTGTTTACCATTTTCAATAAAAGTTAGCGGTCTGATGAAATTCATAAGTATACACAGATACCTGTGGGTAGAAATAGTTTTTCTCTCTACCATGGTTTCGGTGTTCAAGGTACGCCTTCCTCAGGAGAACTCTGTAGCATGCGGATAGATGGAATCATAAATTACTTTGGCCTCTCAACATATAATAGGCTAAGCACTAACTTCAAATGAAAGAATTGGCTGATTTAAGCGTTTTTCTTAACTATGTATTTATATATATATGTGTTTGTGCGTGTTTGCGTGCGTATGTGTGTGTGTGTGTGTGTGTGTGTGTGTGTGTGTGTGTGTGTGTGTGTGTGTGTGTGTGTGTTATTGATGTATTCATTTCTGTAGAATAGATATGAATCCCAGGTTTTACGCCTGTCAAGGTCACCAAGGTCTTTACAAAAAAATGAACCATTTCTATATAAAGATATTTTGTTATTCTCACCAAAATGGATTATTGTCGACAGTTCAGTTCTTCTCTGTATTCATCATTTTAAAAAATACACCTATCTTAATCTAATAACATCAATCTATCTATCTATCCATCTATCTGTCCATCTATCTATCGATCGATCGATCATTCGATTAATCTCAGTCTGTCGCCATCTGTCCATGCATCTATTTCAGTCTGAACACTTCTATTTATCTATCTAGGTCTCTACACACACACACACACACACACATGCATACACACACATACACACACACATACACACACATTCACATACACAAACATATATATATATGTATCTATATATATATATAAATATATATCTGTACAAACACACACATACACAAACGCTCTCACATACACAAACATTCAACACACAGACACAGACACACACACACACACATATATATATATATATATGTTCACATCTGTCTCAGTGTGTTTATATCGATCTGCATATCTCAGTCTGTTCACACATATCCCTCTTCACACGCATAGACTCTCACACACAGAGAGAGAGAGAGAGAGAGAGAGAGAGAGAGAGAGAGAGAGCGTGGGAGAGAGAGAGAGACTCATACACATACAAACATATATATATATGTCTTTGTGTGTGTGTGTGTCTGTCTGTGTGTGTGTGTGCGTGTGTGCGTGTGTGTGTGTGTTCATCTTTATCTACCTATCAGTCAGTTCATATCACTCTATCAATCAATTACATTCTGTTTTTGTCAATCTATCTATCTATCAATCTATCTATCTATCAATCTATCTATCTGTCTCAGTCTGTTAAAAAAATTAGTTTCCATTTTCTATAGACACGAAATCCCACAAGGAAGAGATACCTGAAATTGCACATTACAGCAGATTTTTGTTGTCTTTTTAATTCTTTGTTTTTTTTTTTTTCCAAGAAAAATATTCTTTCTTCACTTCAGTATTGTATAAATTCATCTCGCATAAAAGATATTCTGTAACATTCACAAATACACTGAGCCATTCAAAAGAATTTTTATTTCTTTTTCTTTAACCCTTGTGTTTCATTTTCACATCTAAGGTCACATTGACCTTTTTTTTTTTCTCTGTGAAATTTATAGCAATGGTGAGGCTCATCACTGATATCCAATGTTAAAAACTAATTAATTTAGAACAACAAACAGATTTTATTTCTCTGAATGTTTGAGATGAGGCTTGAAGATTAGTATTATCTGCGTTATTCGGACTATTGTCCTCATCTTCATTGTTATTTGTACAACATTTCGGCCGATATACCCTCCGGCCTTCTTCAGGTATTTTTTGTCGGGCTCGGGAAGCTTCTCGGACTCAGGAAACCTTCTCGGACTCGGGAACCTTCTTTTCGAACTCGAGAGCTTTCGAAATAAAAGGTTATGTTCAAAGTTCCGTGATGGCTCCCGATTACGACAAGAAAGCTCCTGAGTTCGAAAAGAAGGTTCCCGAGTCCGAGAAGGTTCCCGAGTCCGACAAGAAATACCTGAAGAAGGCCAGAGGGCATATCGGCCGAAACGTTGTACAAATAACAATGAAGATGGGGACAATAGTCCGAATAACGCAGATAATACTTAAAAAGATTTTAATTATAATATATACTTCAGTGTTTTCTATGATAATCCAATTTATGTATTTACCAACCCCTCCGCACGAGCAGGATGTGACACGAGATCGATTTATGAAGCGGAATTTAACAGGTTTTAATTCAGAGTTTTCCTTCTCCTAGACTAGTTAAAAAGTCAAGGTTAAAGATCCCATTCTGCCCTACTATTTAGCCATAGCTGTAGGGAGAGTAATTGGATGGATAACTTTCCCAAGAGTACTAGCGCTATGTGAAAGTGTAATCATCCTAGTCCAAGATTGAACTCGGGTTGACAAATCCATTTCCTACGACTCAACCATTACACTACGCACCTCCAAGATAATTCAATGTAAGTCTACAAAGGAAAACTATACTTGAATATATTAAAACTTTCAAATTGATTAGAAATAATTGATTCTTAGTAATAGTATTAGTTATTAATAATTGGTTATCCCAAAGCCAACCCGTTTGCCAAAGGTAGAATGTGACACAAAGATGTCTGGGTCAGAAATTCAGGTCCACAAATCCAGTAGAGCGAAGACAAAATAAACATCCCAATTTTGATCATCGGAGCAATCATATAGGCACTAATGGTGAACTTGCAGAAAACACTCGAAGGGCAGGAGGTCCCCAAAAACGGTTCAAAGACAACATGAAGACCACTTTGAAGAAATGAGCCATTACACCATCAAGTATAGAAGACCTGGCCTCCAAGAGACAAAGTTGACGAAACAAGTGCCGCACAGAAACTGAGCGATTCAATATCGAACTCAATAGGGCTGAAGAAGGACCATATAACCTTTAGGCACCCCTTTTACGATCTCGTTTCATAAGGACATGTTTTCATTTACACCGTCAAAATCCAGTTGTTTGTTAATAGACGATTTCTAGAGTTTTTTTAAATTATAAAACTAACCCCTAACCATAACCCCTAACCCTAACCCCTAACAAACAACCGGATTGTGACGGTGTAAATGAAAAAAAATGTCCTTGTGAAACGTGATTGCAAAAAGGGTGCCTAAAGGTCATTTTTTTTTATTTACCTCTTACCCCACTTGTACGGGTTAGACACAAGGCCCTATTAACGTGGGCCCATCCACAAACCGAAGCTCATGGATGGGAAAAGGTCGTATGGTCCCTGAAGAACAATGACGTCTTCGTTGTCATGCACCACAGAATGCAGAAGGAAATTTCCCTTGCAATGTGTGTGTTGCCGCATTTGCAAGTCCAGAATTGGACTAATTAGCCAGTAAAAAAGTCCATAACTAATCAACGACATGGAGTGACGTCATTATCGTCAGTGACGTCATCGTCACTCAGAGGAGAAAAAAGAGAAACGGAATAGACGTAATCAGCTGATTGAACGGATACGGCCTTTCTAACGACCGCCAAGTTAAAGTAAGGAACAAAGTTGTATATCATGGATTGCACAGCTACCACGATGCAATTCTTAAGCATCACGAGTCGCCACACACGACCAACAGGTGTCCCCTTTGAGTGGGAAGGGTCTTACGATTCTTTAATGGTATAGTCGGTGTATTCCACCACCCTAGCCGACCGGGCACGTCAGTATATGCACAGGTTGTTCATTGGTATAAGACTTCTGCCCCAATTAAAATCCTCGTGTCTGTTGCTTGCATTTCAATTAATTTCCAATATTCCCGCCGAAATAAAGAGCGGGAAGCAATCAAATATCCGTTAATATTCGCCTCAATGCAAATATGGCGATTACTTTGCGTGACTTTCTCATCTAATACATTCATTTCAATTGCGGTAATCGATAATGATTGACCTCTGCTTAGTCGAGCATGTGACCACAAGATCCCCGGGGACGTAATTCAACTAACCCACCCCCGGTGAGCTGCCTGAATCTTATTTATTGATGTTGTCAATTGTTATCAATATAGTAAGCTTTGATTAGAACAAGTCTTGAATTACGGGTAGTTCTGTCTGCAGAACACACCGTCTGAATCTCTTGAAGAATGGAAGACCCCCACCCCACCCATCCAGCTAAAGGGTCTCCTGATTGGGTGGTGGTTTAGATTCTACGGCATGTCAATCCTCATGGGTTATTTTATGCTGAAGACGTATTTTTATTCATTTATGGTGGATATTCAATAATCAATAATCTTCATACAATGACTGCTATTTACACAGTAGCATTGCAACCAACCAGGCCTTCATCAAATGATGACTCTGGGTTCAGGCATGGTTTCGGAGCCGAAGCATCATTACCACTAACCCAGAGCGTCCCAGCAGTATCTCACGATACCACCAGACTTTGTCGGTTTGATGTCACAATGTAGGATTGCCATATCCACGCTGATGCGGTTAGAGCTTTCTCCTGGATCTTTTTTATGTATTTCCTCTTGTCTGGTAGAGAAAGTCCAAGTTTTTCTTAAACTCAATTTTTAAAAACATTTCTTAAACTTATTCTTTTCTTTTTAAACCATAAATGGGACCCTAACAGGTACTACAACTCCAGATCGGGGTGGACCTTAAAGTAATGGCGATGAAGGGGTTCTCCACATTCCCCAGAGATCCAGAATTGGAACATCACAAATCGATGCAGTTTAATGTAATACCCCGGGTTGGGAGGTACCAAAATGGCAAATACGGTTGGGTCAATCAGTCAATCATAGGGCTTGACGTGACCAGTCAATAGATCGTAGGGAGGCCTGGCTGACCACCCGTCTAGCCTAAGTAAGCTCCAAAGTGGAGTGTTGCATTTCCTTGATTGGTCAGCCACTAGGATTCCATCCTTACGCATGACTGGTCACTACCCACTGCCAACAGGTGACCCCCAATGGAGAGGTTTAGGCTTCTGCAGAGTTGCAGTTGGGGTATTCTCCAGCTCCAGACGACAGGACGCGAAACTGAAGGAAAAGTCGAGTTGTGTCAACTTTTTTTTGTTTCACTTGCCAGTAACCTATATATATATATATATATATATATATATATATATATATATATATTTGGGAGAATATGTGCTTAATTGAAGTCAAACCTAATTTTTTTGAAAGTTAATTCATTAATAATTAATTAGGCGGGATTTAACTACTTAAATATAAGGCTAAACAAATCGAGAAAAATCAATCTCTGTATGTACATTTCAGCATATTAGGCCTCATCAGCAGAGCTATAGATACGAAGATCGCCTCGTGTGTGATTTGAAACCTGTCTGTCGGATCGACAAAGCGATGAAAAACTGCGAGGTCCGTTTGGTGTAGGGGTAAGAGGCTTGCTTGTCGATCCGACAGACAGGTTTCAAATCACACACGAGGTGATCTTCGTATCTATAGCTCTGCTGATGAGGCCTAATAGGCTGAAATGTACATACAGAGATTGATTTTCTCGATTTGTTTAGCCTTACATTTAAGTAGTTAAATCCCACCTAATTAATTATTAATGAATTAACTTTCAAAAAAATTAGGTTTGACTTCAATTAAGCACATATTCTCCCAAATATTGTCGGCTGAAAATAGTTATATATATATATATATATATATATATACCACCCCTCTGCATGTGACACAAGGTCAATCTCTTAAGCAGATTTTAATAGGTTTGAATTAAGAGTGTTCTTTCTCCGAGACTGGTTACCTAGCCGAGGTTAGAGCACAATCTTCTCTACTATTTACCCATAGATGGGGGGATAGTACTTAGATTGCATACCTTTTCCAAGGGTATTAGCGCTATGTAAAAATGCAAACAGCCTCAGTCCAGGATTTGAACTCGTGTCGACGAATCTATATCCTAATACTCTAACCATTGCGCCACGTTCCTTCACTGCCAGTAACCTATATAGTCTCATCAACATAGAAGCAGTCGGTGACCATGATATAGACATACATTTTATGATACTACAACAACACCTTACAAGAAAGAACACTATACGTTTTTTCCAAAAATAACATTTTTCGAACCTACCAAGACATTAGGAATTTGTTCAATAATATTTTTTTACTGACGAACTGACACACTGGGGGCATTTTGGGCAAGCCATTAACATAAAACTAATATATTTATTCTCCCACGCAAACTCGGTGGTGAGTCCTTTTGTTTTCATAGAACGTTTCTAGAGTGTTTTCTTCTGTTCATATATATATATATATATATATATATATATATATATATATATATGAGAAGTAAATACACAAGCGATGTGTTTTGGTTTGGCTTTATTTAGCCGACAATTTTTGGGAGAATGTATGCATAATTGAAGTCGTACCTTATTTTGAAAGTTAATTAATTACTAATTAATTAATTAGCCGGGCAAGCCTATTCAAATGTAAGACTAAACAAATCGAGAAAAATCAATCTCTGTATGTACATTTCGGCCTATTAGGCCTCATCAGCAGAGCTATAGAGATACATATATATATATATATATATATATATATATATATATATATATATATATTATGTTGGAAAAAATTTAAAAGACTCTACCATATATATTAAAATGGTTTTTTGAAGACATATGCATCCTTTGCCAAACGGAATTAATTTAAAAATAAAAAATAAAAAATAAAAAAAATTTTTTCAAAGTTAAAAAAAATGTTTTATTTTTAACGAATAAAGGGAGGCAACTTCGTTGGCATTAATACAAAAAAATGCAAATTTTGAAAAAATTTATTTTTAGTAAATCCGAACTATAATAGCGTCCGCGGAACTAACCGACGTTATTTGCAATCCAAAATGTGACATTGAGTAAAGAACTTCAACAAACACCATGGGATCTTGCTCAACAACCTGATGATTGCTATTTAGCATGAAACCTGGGTCGCTGTTTATAATGAACATTGATCTGTGAAAACTTTGTAAAATAAATAAATATTAGCTCTTACAATTTGTGATAGAGCACTGTATTTTCTTTGTTTCATCACAAAAAAAATTTTGTTTTTACATATACCTATATATATATATATATATATATATATATATATATATAGTCATACACAGACACGGTGTGTCGGCTTATCAAGTCTCTTCAGTGTGGCTAGACATTTGTAAGCTACATACAGCCGGGATAGAAACCCGATCGATTCAGCATCGGTCGGACAGCTTGACCACTCGGCTATCGTCACCTACAGAATGCGAAGGGGATTTTAACTGTTTTAATACACACATCTGTATGTATGCAAAGGCCGCCATAGAGTGCCCCATCCCTTTTATAGGATAGCGTTGTGTTTTACACTTTAGTTGGTGGTCGTCAGCGAAATTCCCTCCAAAGTCCTCAACCCCAGGAGAATGGAGGGCATATATATATATAATATATATATATATATATATATATATATATATATATATATTAAAATAGATCTATGAGTCGAGCTATCTAGCAGTCTATTCTAGCAGCCTGTTTATATCTATCGATTTATCTCTGATAACACCTATTTAGATAGATGGGCTATCTGACTATACCACTTTACTATATATATATATATATATATATATATATTTACTAGCAAATATATGCACCCTCCGGGTGCAAGTATAAGTTTTAATGTAATAAAATATTGTATTAAATTAGAAAGGCTAATGAAACTAAATAAGAATACAGATAAAAAGGTTTGAAACAGAGGGAGTATAATAAAAGATTTGAAACAGAGAGAGTATAATAAAAAATGGAACAACTGAAACTTACTCTTCCATCACTCTCGTCTTTCATTGTTATTTTTTCTAATTTAAGTATTTAGTTATAAGAGGAAGTAAATAATAAAATGACAGTTATTTTATCTTGTTAATGGATTTCATTTAAGATTCATTGAAGAGATTTTTGCTTATATTCATTAAAATAAAACCAAACAGTTAGAAATCAATAATACTAAGCACATATTTATTAAATTCGATTTTTTAATATTAATATGCAAATTAGCCTTCCCGTTCACAGTGTAAACCGCTATTTTGTTGTATATATAAATATAATTGCATGTTGTCAGTCTGTAGACATAGTTAACAGTATTAATAATGTAAGACCATTTTATTAATAATTGAGGTTTAGATAAAAAATAAAATCATGGAGAATGTGATGTCAATAACTAAGAGAATTGTGACTTGAGTAGGAATATAGTTTCGGTTACAGACAGAAAAACACACAATCTCCATTATAATAAGATATATATATATATATATATATATATAAGTCACTTGATATCTAACTACACATTTTTCTATCTCAGTCTATTCATATCTATCTATTTTTCTCTATTAACACTTACCTATCTATTTATATAAGCGTGTTAATATCTATCTATCCTCCCCAGTATGTTTGTATATATTTATCTATCGCAGAATGTTAATATTTATGACCATGCAACAGACATACATTTGGTGATACCACAACAACACATTACAAGAAAGAACACTTTACCCTTTTCCAAGAGGATATTTCTGGACTTTGGGGATTTGTCCAATAATCTTTTTTTTATTGACACACACTATCAGCGGGTATTTTGGGCATCCTATTAACATAAGACAAAGATATTTATTCTCCCACGCAAACTCTAATCGATGGTGAGTCCCTTTGTTTTCTTAGAACGTTTCTTGAGTGTTTTCGTTCTATACTACATTTTTTATCTATTTCAGTTTCTTCTGTTTATATCTATTTATCTAGCTATCTATCAATATATATACATACATATATATATATATATATATATATATATATATATATATATATATATATATATATATACTAGCAAATATATGCACCCTCCGGGTGCAAGTATTTAAGTTTTAATGTAATAAAATATTGTATTAAATTAGAAAGGCTAATGAAACTAAATAAGAATGCAGATAAAAAGATTTGAAACAGAGGGAGTATAATAAAAGATTTTAAACAGAAGGAGTATAATAAAAAATGGAACAACTGAAACTTACTCCTCCATCACTCTCGTCTTTCATTGTTATTTTTTCTAATTTAAGTATTTAGTTATAAGAGGAAGTAAAGAATAAAATGACAGTTATTTTATCTTGTTAATGGATTTCATTTAAGATTCACTGAAGAGATGTTTGCTTATATTCATTAAAATAAAACCAAACAGTTAGAAATCAATGATACTAAGCACATATTTATTAAATTCGATTTTTTAATATTAATATGCAAATTCGCCTTCCCGTTCACACTGTACACCGCTATTTTGTTATATATATAAATATAATTGCATGTTGTCAGTATGTAGACATAGTTAACAGTATTGGGATCGTGTTTACTGTTCTTTAAGCGACGACCACAGCAAGTCCAGCCAGAAGAATACTAAGGAAAATTACCAAAAGTGCACTCTAGTTGGTCCCTGTTAAGGGAAAAACTGTTGGCCTCTGTTTAGAGGAAAAAGTTGACTCCTGTTAAGGAGTGTTCGATGGACGCGTCAGACTTCGGGTCTGACGGGTCCGATGATCCCACGGCCTTGGTGATCATCGAAGTAGACGGCCAGGAGGCAGGACCCATTCAGCCGAATGGACCCATCCATCCGGATGGCACCAAGGGGAGCGCGGAGGGAGAGCCCGGTCCAGGTAGGACACTCTCCCAAGGGCTGACAGATAGTCACCCTGTGTCGGCGCCCCACCAGGGGCAAACCCCGTTCAGTCGGTAGTAGGGGGTACGTCCGGCCCACCAGGGGCCAACCCCGCTCTACCAGTAGAAGGGGTTACGTCCGGCCCACCAGGGGCCAACCCCAACCACAAAAAGAAGGGTTCGCAGCCACCGTTGGCTGAAACCAGTCCCGACCGTTTCCACAAAACGGTCAACGTGGACGGAGACAAGTCCGGCCCAGCAGGGGCCAAACCCGTTCAACCGAAGGAAGGAGCAACACCAGTGGAAAAGGGACCTATTTCGAAACCCTCCCGGGCAGAACCTTCAACATCAAGACTACAGAAGGGCGAGGAGGGGCCATTTTCATCCCCATTCTCGTTGGGTGAGGATGATTGGCCCAACCTCTTCTCCGATTCTTCATCACCAAAGGAGTGCCCTTCTGAACTTAATGGCTCTGCTACACCCACAAAGACAGCAGCAGCAACATGGAGACCACCAACGACCAGACAGACTCCGGGACCACCAGGAAAAGACATGGACTATACCAAGTTCACAAGAGGGAATGTTTTTCTCCCAATCCCGGAGATCTACAAAGAAATAAATCTCAGGGTCCTCTCTCTGGTGTCTACAAATGCCTCAACCAAAAGGTTGATAGGCATAAGGAGAGAGGAATTGATAGACATACTGATTGCTACTAAGACCCCAGCAAAGTATGTCTATCAAAAGAGCTTCGCAACCTGGGAGCTGCTGCTGCCAACCAAGGAAGAGGCGGAGAGGCGAGCAAAACACGACATCGTGTTCAAGAATTACCGACTGCAGCCGGAATATCTGGGATGTCGGGCAAACAAAGGTGACCGTGTACGGGGTCCCTCCTCAATTGCCGCAAAAACATCTGGCATCATTTTTTCGCACATTCGGGAGCCTGGAATCCATGAATCCCCTATATGGAAAATCGGGGATCCAGGTCGCCGATTTCGTGTTAAAGCTGACGCTGAACAAGGAGGGATTCTCAGCCATCCCAGACACAATCGTCTTCATGGACAATACGATTTCGGTTGTGGTCGAGGGAAGAAAGCCTCGATGCCGAACATGTGGAAAGCAGGGCCACATAGCCAGGAACTGTCCGGAGAGGAAAACCCCTTCTACCAACGCCGCTGACAAACCCCCTGGCCGTCAAAGAAGCAATGACCATCCAAAAGCCGAAGACACCAAAACCAGCAACAGAGACAGGAGGGGGTGGTCCATGGTTGTGAAGAAGGGATAAAAACCCCTCACGCCACGGTCACTTCTGACTCTCCTGTCCCGGAAAAACACCCGGAAAAACACCGAACCAAAAAGAGGGAACAAGACCCTCAAGATCTCCACAAAAGGAGAAAATGGACACCAGGGAGTCTTCATCCTCCCAGAAAAGGAGAAAGAACTCCTAACAAAATTAGACCCCCCAAAAAGAAAAAAGTTGAGGAATCCCAGCCCACTACCCCACAAAAAGAAAAAAGAGTTGCAAACACAACAGAAAAAACAAAAAAACCCACAAATCCCGTAACTCAATCCCAGCCCCCTGGAAAAAATACGCATACACCACCTTCCTCTCCCAAACCAAAAGCAATGGAGGAGACTGGTGAAGGGGGCATTTTCCACTTAACAGCCCCTCCAACTTCCCCACTAAAAACACACAGACTCACCTCCAGGGGACGCAAACTCGCAGCCCTCTCCAGAAGACGACAAAAGAAGGATCTTTTTTTCTGGAGGGGGAAAATGTATGCGAAATTTGGCATGCGCCAGCCAACAAGGACCTGACGCATGTTCAAAGAACTGCGCTTCGCCCCTCTGGAGGAGCTAGACACTGTAGACGGTAAAAGAACCGACCGACCATTAAACTTTAGGGGTGCACCCCCTGGTGACCACCTTTATTCGGGAGGCGGCGGGCCGCGCCACTGGTGTGTGGTCCATGGTGAAAGCGGCCGAGGTGGCCTTCCCGGATATGAGGATGGCGGATAGGGAGCACCCCTCTCTTGATCATATGAAAACATTTTGCATAGGGAGGGCTCCTATTTATGTCCACCCTTGTTTATATAGGGCTCTAAAGGTTTTATATCCCAGGGACGTCGGCGGCATCACCCGTACAAACCGAGTCTCAGTTGAACTCGGCAAAGGCAGTATGGGTCTCGCAGTCGGCGAACTGAAATCGTCCGACTTCCGGTCCGTAGTGGACAGTGAATAAGCAAGTAAGATGACTCTTCTTCTAGCTAGTCTGAACGCGAGGGGCATGAAGGACGCATCACGCGCTAATTTCGCGGTTGCTGAATTCATTAACCTCGGAGTGGATGTTGCCGCGGTGCTAGAGACACACTTCGAATCGCACTTGGACGACTATGTGCCGAAGAACTTCTTTGAGGTTTATTCGCATATGGTGGCTCGAGAAGCAGGGGTGTGTCACTGCTAGTGAAACGCAGCTTGGACGCGGTGACTGATATTGTCTATGCTGGTGCAGATGGAAGGTTGATCGTGGCCGATGTTGCAGTGAGAAACTACAAGTTTCGTGTGGTCGCGGTTTATGCGCCCAATATCGCTGCGGAGAGGACCCTCTTTTTCGGCAGTTGGGGCCGTATATGGTGTGTCCGGAACGGCTAGTTTTAATGGGTGATTGGAACGCGATCCTTGATCCCAATAGACCGGGGGAGGGGAGCTAGTGGGTCGGGGGTGTGTGAAAGCAGCCTGAGCGACCTAATGGCCGACTTCGATCTGGTCGACAGGTTTCGCCTGGATCACCCAGGTGGAGATGTGGACATGGGCTCGTAGCTCGTCCCCTGGCTCAGATAGATCTTATCTGGACAGGGTGTTAGTTAGAAGAACCGACATTGATTTTGTTAGGTGCCCTGTGTTCCACGATTATATGAAGAGTGACCATAAATTGCTTACTGTCACTCTTCAGTTAGGTGATAGGCCTAGGCTGACCGCCTACTGGAAGTTCAATACCTCCTTACTGGGGGATACGGGACTTCCGGGAAGCGTTGGCATTACTTCTTCAGCGGGCGTTAGTGGGGGCGGTTATCGGGAATAAGTGGTGGGGTACCCTTAAGCGTAGGATTAAGGACTTCTCCATCAAATATTGCCACGGCTCGTCTTAGATAAGGCATCGAAGGAGAAGGCCATTAGAGAAAGAGTTTCCCCGGCGGTGTGGGGGGATCCCCTAGCCATAGATCTAGCTAGACGGGACTTGAGCGCTTGAGTAGCGAGCGTTATCAGGGATTCATAGTTAGAACTAGGTAAATAGAGTGTCCACGAGGCGGTGAATCTCGACGCAGAGATGCGTAAGGAAGAGTGCGAAGTTCGCTGATCGATAATCAGCAGTGTTCGAACCCGGACGGGCACAGCCTTCGTCGACTCGTGAAATTCGTGAATCCTTTCGGGCTCATTTTCAGGCACGCTTTGCCCGGTTGCCAACTCCCGTGCAGGAGTTCCCAGCAGCTATTTATGCCGACTTCC
>CM042173.1:56823301-56835801 GCA_023376005.1 Doryteuthis pealeii
GTTCGGCTACGATCCGGCACTTATTCCCTCATTTCATTCATTTTTCTTTCATCCATTCATTCATTTTAGCATTAATTTTTAACTAAATAATTTAGAAGCATACGCGAAAACTTAAATGATACACACACACACACACACACACACATATATAATATATATTATATATATATATATATATATATATATATATTTCTCTATTTGTTTAAGCACATATCCTCCAAAAATTGTCGGCTTAAAGCCATATGAAAAATAAACACATTTGTTTGTTTACTTAACATCATATATATATATATATATATATATATATATATATATATATATGATAAGTTGTAAACACGGTATGTTTGGAATGGCTTTTTTGCCGACAATTTTTGAGAGATATGTGCTTAATTGGAGTCGTACCTAATTTTGAAAATTAATTAATTAATAATGAATCAGGCGGGAATGCCAATACATTTAAATAGGCATTCCCGCCTAATTCATTATTAATTAATTATTTTCAAATTAGGTACGACTCCAATTAAGCACATATTCTCCCAAAATATATATATATATATATATATATATATATATATATATATATATATATAGGGGTGCAAAGAAATAAGCTGAATTAATTTAACTGATGAACAAACATTTTTTTTAATCTCAAACAATCTGGACGGGTGTGTGTTTTTTTGTTTGTTTTTTTGTTTTGTTTTTTTTTTTTTTTGGGGGGGGGTTATAAACTAATTTTATAAAGTAATCTTGCTTTTATGACCTAACATTTTCTTCTATATTGAATTTGTATTTTTACTGTAGTATTAAAAAACTAGTGAAATCATTTTGGGGGAGAATAATTCGAGAATTTATTAGATTGCATCCGCAGCTCAGTCGCCAACTTAGCGCATGTGTAGCACAGCGACCTGTGCGGTAAAGTGAGGAGCTTATAGTAGGTGTCGTGCTCCACTTCAGACGCAAAAATAATCAGCTTGTTCTTGCGCTGGTGAAAAGGGGACATACTCCCTCGCTGTCTGGCTGATGCCGACTTTAAGCCACTTCGACTACTTTACTATTTTTAAATCCGCCATCTTCAACTGCTTCAAGATAAAATCTGATATATATATATATATATATATATATATATATATATATATATATATATATATTGTATGTTGGTTGGTTTTGAAGGCTATCACAATGCAAGTGTAAAGAAAAAAGAAAGGTAACTATGGTGTTGTTTGTTAACCTGAGATTTATTCTTAATTTTTAATATTTCGGGATAAAAATCCCTTCTACATAAGATTACTAGAACTGAAGTTGTTGCTAGTGGCTGTTCATTTGTTCTGTCTCATGTCTTCCAAATTATCTGTGTGTGTGAGGGGGTTGTTTATGTGTGTGTAAGTGTGTGTGTGTACGCTTATGTCCGTGTGTCTGTTCACCAAATTACAAAACCCTTATATATATATATGCTTAATTGGAGTCGTACCTAATTTAGAAAATTAATTAATTAATAATGAATTAGGCGGGAATGCCTATTTAAATGTATGGTTAAACAAATCGAGAAAAATCAATCTCTGTATGTACATTTCGGCCTATTAGGCCTCATCAGCAGAGCTATAGATAGGAAGGCCGCCCTGTGCGTGATTTGAAACCGGACTGCCAAGCTGACAGGCCGATACCATAACCCCTACACCAAACGGACTTCTTAGATTTTTACGATTTGTTTAGAGTAGGTTAATATTCCTCTTCTAGTGACTTTTATTACACGACGATATGATAAGTTGTAAACAAGGTGTGTTTGGAATGGCTTTTTGCCGACAATTTTTGGGAGAATATGTGCTTAATTAGGTACGACTCCAATTAAGCACATATTCTCCCAAAAATTGTCGGCAAAAAGCCATTCCAAACACACCTTGTTTACATATATATATATATATATATATATATATATATATATATCGAGGTTTCGAGTCACACACGGAGCAGTCTCCCATGTCTATAACCTTGCTGATGAGACCTAATAGGTCGAAATATACATTCAGGGATTGACATTTTCTCGATTTGTTTAGCCTTACATTTGAACATATATGCCCGCCTAAATTCATTAATTATTAACTAATTAATTTTCAAAATTATGTATGACTTCAATTAAGCACATATCCTCAAAAAAAATATATATATATATTACAAGAAATGAATATGAGAAAAACACACATAACATTGATTTTTATTTATAATTCTATATGCAATCTTCTTGGGATGTACTTGTTTGTGCCGTTCATAGTTCTTAATAACAAACACAAAACGTTCTTGCTTTTTGTTGTTGTTTTTTTGTGTTGTTGTTTTTTGTTGTTTGTTTTAGTTGTTTTTGTTTTTTGTTTTTTTTTTTTTTTTGCTGTTTTGCTTTTTGTTGTTTTGAATGTGCTGAGAGTGTTATAAGGGAGTTCGTCTGCTGATCATCTCTAGTTTGGTTTCTTTGTCTAAAGGCATATCAACCTTCGTAGATTATGGGATGACAAGCCACCTTGTAGAATAACAGTAGTAGTACTTTTTAACCCATAGCTGATGGAGAAGGGTTTTCCCCAGGGTATCAGTCAGAAAGTGAACATTATAGCGCGACTGGATTTCGAACTCGTTTACTACGATGTCACAGTCCAGTACATTAACAACTACACCACGGGGTCTACTCCCCCACCAGTGGAGGTGTTGGGTATATACATAATTGTTGGGACCCTTCTATTTTCAAAGTAACATGTAAGAGGTCCTACAGGGTTACTTGATACCAATAGAAAAGAATATGATTGTCCTATCAAGACTTAAAAAACCAATCTGTCACTCAAGTCGTCGTCGTCGAGACGGCCTAATGTCGGTATCAACCAGAGAGCGAGGGAGTCTATACCCTCTTCACTAGCTATAGACCAAGGAGATTATTCTAGAGTCTGGAATGGAGCGCGACACCTGCCATCAGCTTCTCACTTTACCGCACAGATCCCTGTTTTACTCATACGCTGAGTTGGCGAGGGCCGGTATTGAACCAGGAACCTTGTGCTTCTTAGCCAAACGCTATACCGACTGAGCTATTGACTGGGATTCTTTGTTTAAGGGCATATCAACTTTCGAGGATTATTCAATGCCAAGCCATACTCGTAGAAGAACAGTAGTGGTACTATCTAACTCATAACTGAGGGAGAAGGGGTTTCATAACTTTCTCAAGGGTATTAGTCAGAAAGTGAACGTAATTGCGCGACTGGATTTCGAACACGTTTACTATGATGTTACAATCCAGTACATTAGCCACTTCACCCGGGGCACTAAGGTTAGTGAATAGTTACAGTAGTATCAATACGCCTTTGGCATTAATTATTTAACAAAGTCGGTTTCTCACTAAGGAGGTACAGTTATAAAGATTTTAAAAATATCTATCCCTTAGCGTGACGCACTCCGAACACCGGGGCACGAAGGTTAGTAAGTAGTTACAGTAGTATCAATACGTCTTCTACATGAATTCTTTATAAGAGTCGGTTTCTCACTTAGGGGTACAGTTATAAAGATAAGAAAAAATATCTATCCCTTAGTGTAACGCACTCCGAACCCCGGGGCACGAAGGTTAGTAATTAGTTACAGTAGTATCAATACGTCTTCTACATGAATTCTTCATAAAAGTCGGTTTCTCACTTAGGGGTACAGTTATAAAGATAAGAAAAAATATCTATCCCTTAGTGTGACGCACTCCGAACCCCTGGGCACGAAGGTTAGTAAGTAGTTACAGTAGTATCAATACGTCTTCTACATGAGTTCTTTGTAAAAGTCGGTTTCTCACTTAGGAGGTACAGTTATAAAAATAAGAAAAATATCTATCCCTTAGCGTGACGCACTCCGAGCCACGGGGCACGAAGGTTAGTGAATAGTTACAGCCGTATCAATACGTCTTTGGCATTAATTATTTATCAAAGTCGGTTTCTCACTAAGGAGGTACAGTTATAAAGGTATGAAAAAATATCTATCCCTTAGCGTGACGCCCTCCGAACACCGGGGCACGAAGGTTAGTAAGTAGTTACAGTTGTATCAATACGCCTTCTACATGAGTTCTTTATCAAAGTCGGTTTCTCACTAAGGAGGTACAGTTATAAAGATAAGAAAAAATATCTATCCCTTAGCGTGACGCACTCCGAACACCGGGGCATGAAGTTTAGTGAATAGTTACAGCCGTATCAATACGTCTTTGGCATTAATTATTTATCAAAGTCGGTTTCTCACTAAGGATGTACAGTTATAAAGATAAGAAAAAAATATCTATCCCTTAGCGTGACGCACTCCGAAACCCGGGACACGAAGGTTTGTGAATAGTTACAGTCGTATCAATATGCCTTTGGCATTAATTATTTATCAAAGTCGGAGTTATAAAGATAAGAAAAAATATATATCCCTTAGCGTGACGCACTCCGAACACCGGGGCACGAAGGTTAGTAAGTAGTTACAGTTGTATCAATACGCCTTCCATATGAATTCTTAATAAAAGTCGGTTTCTCACTTAGGAGGTACAGTTATAAAAATAAGAAAAAATATCTATCCCTTAGCGTGACGCACCCCGAACCCCGGGGCACGAAGGTTAGTAAGTAGTTACAGTTGTATCAATACGCCTTCCACATGAATTCTTAATAAAAGTCGGTTTCTCACTTAGGAGGTACAGTTATAAAAATAAGAAAAAAATATCTATCCCTTAGCGTGACGCACTCCGAACCCCGGGGCACGAAGGTTAGTAAGTAGTTACAGTTGTATCAATACGCCTTCCACATGAATTTTAATAAAAGTCGGTTTCTCACTTAGGAGGTACAGTTATAAAAATAAGAAAAAAATATCTATCCCTTAGCGTGACGCACTCCGAACCCCGGGCACGAAGGTTAGTAAGTAGTTACAGTTGTATCAATACGCCTTCCACATGAATTCTTAATAAAAGTCGGTTCTCACTTAGGAGGTACAGTTATAAAATAAGAAAAAAATATCTATCCCTTAGCGTGACGCACTCCGAACCCCGGGGCACGAAGGTTAGTAAGTAGTTACAGTTGTATCAATACGCCTTCCATATGAATTCTTAATAAAAGTCGGTTTCTCACTTAGGAGGTACAGTTATAAAAAATAAGAAAAAAATATCTATCCCTTAGCGTGACGCACTCCGAACACCGGGGCACGAAGGTTAGTAAGTAGTTACAGTTGTATCAATACGCCTTCCATATGAATTCTTAATAAAAGTCGGTTTCTCACTTAGGAGGTACAGTTATAAAAATAAGAAAAAAATATCTATCCCTTAGCGTGACGCACTCCGAACCCGGGGCACGAAGGTTAGTAAGTAGTTACAGTTGTATCAATACGCCTTCCATATGAATTCTTAATAAAAGTCGGTTTCTCACTTAGGAGGTACAGTTATAAAAATAAGAAAAAAATATCTATCCCTTAGCGTGACGCACTCCGAACCCGGGGCACGAAGGTTAGTAAGTAGTTACAGTTGTATCAATACGCCTTCCATATGAATCTTAATAAAGTCGGTTTCTCACTTAGGAGGTACAGTTATAAAAATAAGAAAAAAAATATCTATCCCTTAGCGTGACGCACTCCGAACACCGGGGCACGAAGGTTAGTAAGTAGTTACAGTTGTATCAATACGCCTTCCATATGAATTCTTAATAAAAGTCGGTTTCTCACTTAGGAGGTACAGTTATAAAAATAAGAAAAAAATATCTATCCCTTAGCGTGACGCACTCCGAACACCGGGGTACGAAGGTTAGTAAGTAGTTACAGTAGTATCAATACGCCTTTGGCATTAAATGTTTATCAAAGTCGGTTTCTCACTAAGGAGGTACAGTTATAAAGTTAGGAAAAAAAAATATCTATCCCTTAGCGTGACGCACTCCGAACACCGGGGCACGAAGGTTAGTAAGTAGTTACAGTTGTATCAATACGCCTTCTACATGAATTCTTTTGGCATAATTTATTTATCAAAGTCGGTTTCTCACTAAGGAGGTACAGTTATAAAGATAAGAAAAATATCTATCCCTTAGCGTGACGTACTCCGAACATCGGGTCACGAAGGTTAGTAAGTAGTTACAGTTGTATCAATACGCCTTCCACGTGAATTCTTATATAAAAGTCGGTTTCTCACTTTGTAGTGATAAAAATAAGATGCATCCGGGCAGACAGAAAAATCGCTGAACCAGACTGCAATTTCCTATTGTCCCTAATTTGTGGATCGCCGAGGAAATTGCTGATTTCGCTAAAAGACACTGTCCCGAGCCGTTTTTACACGACCAACATTAAAATAATAACCTATTTCTGAGTTACCGGAGAAGATATACAAAACTGTCATGGCCATCATCGGATTTTGTTTGTTAATAAATAAATACGCGTTGTGTTCAAAAAACTATGAATACTAAAGTTGTATTATATGAAGACAGGACACATGGATGAAAAGGTAGGAAAAACAAATTAAAAATCGGGGAAATGTAGACAAACACGGGATGTTACACTGGAAGGAAGTTTATTATAGGTCTTAGTGTCGACGTTCGAACGTTTCGGTTTATATAGAAACCTTCTTCTGGACAATATCAAACAAGTAAAGGAAAGAAAGATTTTGTTGTTAAAAAGATGATGGATGTATTTGAATGAGTTGAGTTTGGAAAATATGTGTAAGAGGTTCATAACCGTTCGTCGAATTGCGTTCACACTTGAATGTTAATGATGTGATTAGTATAAACCAAGGGCCGAGTTAGCTCAGTCGGTAGAGCGTTCGGCTAGAAACAACAAGGTTCCTAGTTCGATACCGGTCCCCGCCAACTCAGCGTATGAGTAGCACAGGGATCTGTGCGGTAAAGTAAGGAGCTGATGGTAGGTGTGGCGCTCCATCTCAGATGCTAAAACAATCTCCTTGGTCTAGCGCTATTGAAAAGGGGATAGACTCCCTCGCTGACTGGCTGATACCGACTTTAGGCCGCCCCGTTGACTTTACTTACTTATACTAGCAAATATATGCACCCTCCAGGTGCAAGTATTAATGTCATAAAATATCATATTAAATTAGAAAGTCTAAATAAACTAAATAAGAATGCATATAAAATGATTTGAAACAGAGAGGGGTATAATCATAAAATAAAACAGTTGTAGCTTCCTCTTCCATCCCTCCGTCTTTCCTTGCTAAACTTTTCTAATTTAACGATTTAGTTAAATTAGGAAGTAAAGAATAAAATTACAGTTATTTCTTTTTGTTAACTGATTTCTTTTAAGATTTATCTCCGAGATTTTTACTCATATTCATTAAGATAAAATCAAATAATTAGAAATCAATAATACCAAGCACATATTTATTAAAATCAAATTTTTAATATCAATATGTAAATTAGCCTTCCCGTTCACACAGTAAACCGCTTTTTGTTGTACATATAAATACAATTGCATGTCATTACTACGTAGATATGGCCAGCAGTATTAATAATGAAAAACAATTTTATTAATAATTAAGGCTTAAATGAAAATGATTCATGGAGAATGTAATGTATAATAACTAAATGGATAGTGACTTGAGTAGTGATATAGTTTCGGTTACAGACAAACAAACACATAATCTCCATTATAATAAGATATATATATATATACAGACACACGCTCACATTCACACACGTATATCTAAACACACACATACATTTATATGTATACACATACAGTCGTACACACAACTCCCATGAACCCCTCCCTCACATATATAAGAGCATCTAAAAAAATAACCTACCTCCTAGAGGTTCTTCATGGAACAAATGGACATGCTACTATTAACACACTCGTCTACCCGGATTTTAACAGCATGTTAAACCCACCAAATCACTTGAACTTTTATAATTCTTCTATAATGCTCCCTTTCTAATAATCTATCAACAATTTCTTCAAATAAGAAATTTTCTCCTGAAGATGACCTAAGGTCGAAACTAGCTGAGAATAAACAACATACAAGAAATATTCCTGATTATCTTAATACTTTTTGTTCACACACTATATATATATATATATATATATATATATATATATATATATATAATATATTTAAATAAATAACAAAAGACTTAGAGATCTTGCATTATAGACTATTTCAGGGAGCTTAGACAGATGAGTCTAAACAGATCAGTCGGGAGAATTAGACATTTTTGTCTAAGCTCCCTGAAATAGTCTATAATGCAAGATCTCTAAGTCTTTTGTTATTTATTTAAATATAAATTTGCTCTGTGACTCTAACAATAAGAGCACACATTGAGCTCTCAAACTGCGACAAGTTGTTTTAAAACAATGTCGTAAGGAAGATTTCTTCTCTGGACTTTTGGATTATATATATATATATATATATATATATATATATATATATATTTCTCTCTGTGTGGTGTGTGTGTGTGTGTGTGTGTGTGTGTGTTGACTGAATTAATCAATTAACAACATAGAAAATCCGGAAAAGATTTATTGCTTTTTTACAGACATATAAATAATACAGACAACACGCAGTTCTCCAACAGTATGACTAGCTACTTGGTTATTAAAAACTCGACCACTAATGTTTTAAAAAGTAAAGTCGTCGGGGTGACCTAAAGTCGGTATCAGCCAATCAGCCAGGGAGACTATCCCCCTTTCACAGCGCTAAACCAAGGAGATTGTTTTTGCGTCTGAGACGGAGCGCCAAAGCTACCATCAGCTCCTTACTTTACGACACAGATCCCTGTGCTACTCTGTACGCTGAGTTGGCGAGGGCCGGTATCGAAATGGAAACTTTGTTGTTTCTAGCCGAACGCTAATTCGGACTACTAATACTAATACTAATACTACTACTAATTCGGACTACTAATACTACTACTATACTACTACGTAATTTGGACTACTAATACTAATACTAATACTACTACATAATTCGGACTACTAATACTATACTAATACTAAATTCGGGACTACTAATACTACTAATACTACTACATAATTCAGCTAAACTAATACTACTACGTAATTCAGACTACTGATACTAAACTAATACTACTACGTAATTCAGACTACTAATACTACTACTAATACTACTACGTAATCGGACTACTAATACTAATATTACTACATAATTCAGACTACTACTACTACACTAATACTACTACGTAATTCGGACTACTAATACTAATACTAATACTACTACTACTACGTAATTCAGACTACTAATACTAATACTAATACTACTACGTAATTCAGACTACTAATACTAATACTAATACTACTACGTAATTCAGACTACTAATACTAATACTAATACTTACTACGTAATTCGGACTACTAATACTACTACTACTAATACTTACTACTACTAATACGTAATTCGGACTACTATACTACTACTAATACTACTACGTAATTCGGACTACTAATACTACTACTAATACTACTACGTAATTCAACTGCGAATAACCTCGCGTATTTGTAGGTTATGTGTTCCATTGTACGAGTCCACGTATCTTGCATCCAGAATCTGGCTGACACTGGTGGGTCCATGTGTAGGTGTCTACATGAGAACGCCACTGATAAGTTTGTTGCTTGTTTCTCTAACAATGTCTGGCATGTCTTGTTCATCTCACCCGGAATACTTGTGTAATTGGGGGAAAGTGGCGTACAGCTGCTTTCTTCCAAGATTTTTCAAGACAGCACGCAGCATACTTGTGTAGTTTCCATCTAGATTTTTACTCTAAGCGTTTCGAATACTACAAGTGGTGCAGCAATACAGTAGCACCAAGACGGCTACAGCTTGAAAGAATTTTCACTTTATCTTATCAGTGAGATAAAATTTTCATATGATCGATAATCCGTCAATACATAAAATACTCATCTATTAATCTATTAATAATGGAGATTCGGTCTCTATTTGTCTGTAACTGAAACTACGTCACTGCTTACGTCTCATTAATCAAAATCGTCAATACATAGAATAAAGAACTATTAATATTAACAATATTAATATTGTTTTTTGGGTTTTTTTTTCAGTAACAAAATGTTAACTAAAAGTTTACAATAAATATATACTTACGATTTGGTGTAAAATTTATGCGTAAAATATTGAATATAATTATTTGATTGATACGCGCAAATTTTTGAGGAGGACAGAACTAAGTTTCCATTTCAAATTATTTTTTTGTTTTTTTTTGTGTTTTGTTTTTTGTTTTGTTTTTTACATCTTTAATAAATCTGATCATTTTACTTACTTGTGATACAAACCCCCTGACAATTAATGTTTACTCTGTCCCACTTGGATAACATCTTTCAAAAATAAAGTTTTATACAACCCGGTGGGGTTTTCTTTTGTTAGTATATTAGAAAATAAATACTGTGAGCAAATTTGATAGAAACATTCACTCTCTTTTCTCTTGCTCTACCTTACCAACTCTCACCCAACTATCCACTACACCTCGCTCCACCGACTCTCCTTTACGGGTATAAAGTGGTACTTTGTACCCAGACATTTCTGAGATTAAAAAGACCAAATTATTCCAGCTCATTTGACTGACACAGTAATTATTTCTTCAAAATTCCGAGATAATGGAAGGCAGTCTAATTTCATTTCTCATCATCATCATCATCATGTCGCGCTGTTGGCACGGATATCCATGACAATCTCTCTCCATCCGTCCCTGTCGCTCATCATTATCGGGAGGTCCTCTGTGCAGCATCCTGTATCCGCACAGAAGTGATCAATGTACGTCTTCGCTGGTCGGCCCACACTGGCGTATCCATGTGCTGGCTTCCACAGGAGGACATCGCTTATGAGTTCTTCCTTGCTTCTCCAGCTGTGTCTCGCGTGTCTTGTCCGTCTTACTCGGATGGTTCGGGTGATATGTGGCAGGTGACCGTACAGCTGCTTTCTCGTGGGGTGCTGTTTCCACGTCTTGTTCAGGATCACCCGCAGCATTCTTGTGCAACTCCCATCTAGTTTATTCTCCAGTCGCTTCGTTAGGGTCCAGGCGGTCTTCAATAAATTAACCACACAATTATTTCTTTCTTTCCTTCTTTCTTTCTTTTTATGGCATGCCAACCCTTGCTGGGTTGTTATATAGCCCTTTTTTCTCGGGTGTATATAATCGTGGAGAATGAGTTCATCTCGGTGATAGAGAGAGAGAGACAGACAGACAGACAGACCTAAGTTAGAGAGGAGATGGTCTTACTTGGTTCATTACTTGTTGCTGGTTCTTGCTGACTGCTTCTATTTCGGTGGCCATGTAGTTGACTTATGTGAGTTTGAGTTTGGTTTAACGGCATATCAACCTATGTGGGTCATTTAATGCTAAAAAAAGTTATTTTGGATTTCAGTCTTTAAAGTATTGGTTCTATGGAGATGTTTGGTAAGTTGACTTATCTGCTGGCTCCTTCATCCTTGCTAATTCTTCTTCTGGGCTGGGCTGGACTAGATATTGCTTGTTTTTACATTTAATAAACTAAAAAGACTTTGTTTGCTTGATCAAGCTTTTATTAGCCCATATATAATTCACTGCGGGAGACCTACCTCATAGAAAGCTAGATCGAATCTGATCTAAACTATCACGTGTCTGTCATGACGCATGAAATGACGCGCCTCTAAGAGTCAAGGGTTACTAACAGTCCCTCGTAGTTTCCATGGACTCCCTGATTCTAAATCGACAGACCTCAATTTGATTTCTTAGCTACAGAGCACAATTCATGACTTTTCATGAATTGTAACAGGGTTATTTTATGCCGAAGATGTTTTGTTCTATACCTTCTTGATGGATATTGAAAAAAGAAATTTTAAAACACAATTTTTAAGCACATTTTTGTTAACTTGTTTTCTTCTATTTAAACCATAGATGAGACCCTACAAGGTACTGCCATTTTTTCAAGCAATAAAGATGTGCGTATTGTAGTCATGTATAAGTGTATAAAGACGAAAATCTCTTACCATAATTCGTACGAAAATACGGTTGCTTTAACCGTAGTTTCGTATAAAAATATGGCTCTGCTGGTTTGGTAATTTGTCCCTAAATCTACTGTCTGTTTTGTGAGTAGTTTCGTTCCTTTGGAAAATAAAGAAATGAATAAAAACTTGTTCCAGTTCTTCTTATTTTATTTGTCAGTATTTTTTATGTGAATAATTTTTTCTATTTTGGATGCTCGCACACTAGAGGGGGATGATGTAGAATCAGTATCATATTCACCTTCACAGGAAAGACACATCATCTCCTCTGATCACGAAGCTCCTAAACAAACTAAACACCCTCTCTAAAAATAATAACATTATATTCACCTGGATACCAAGTCACATTGGTATCCAAGGAAATGAAAAAGCAGACAAAGCCGAAAAAAAAGCACTTCAAACAGATATGAGCAAATCTAAAATCCCATATACAGATTTGAAACCAACCATAAAAAAATTTATATTAGACAAATGGCAGAAATCATGGGACAATCTTTTCTTTGAACAAATCTTGGAAGCAGCATCCCACATTAAAGCA
>CM042173.1:56843313-56896058 GCA_023376005.1 Doryteuthis pealeii
AGTGGTTCTGACAACAATTTTTGAATGGAGCAATCTCTGGGCAGTGCTTGCTGTTGGGATTGATGATTTGTCTCTTCCTTCCTTATGACTCTCTTTTCTGCGGCGGCTTCCTTCTTTCCCTCTTTTTTTCTCAATTCACTCCGTTCTCGCGTTCCTTTTTGACGAGACGCGCCAGGTCGTCGGTTTCTGCACAAGCCTCCCATGTGTTGATGTCGATGTGACATGTCTTTCAGCCCGTCTTGCAGACATCTTTAAAAAGCGAGGTGTGTCTTATCCTACCGGTCGGGTGCCCTCTATTAATCACGATACAGTCGGGTCTTTGGGATGCGGCCTTTGTCCATCCTCCTGACGTGGCCCAAGTCAACGCGGGGCGTCTCTTGCAGATGATGACGGGCGTGCTGTTTATGTTTGATCGTTCCAGCACGTCTGTGTTGCGGCACTTTTCCTGCCAGCGTATGCGTAGAATGCGGCGTAGGCATTGATTGGAAATTGTCCATTATATACTAATATATATATATATATATATATTTATATATAAATATATATATATATTATTATTGTTATTATATTAATATTAGAGAGAGAGAGAGAGAGAGAAAGTACAGTATACACATACAGACAGACAGGTTATGTAACCAGTCTAGGAGAAAGAAAGCTCTGAATTCAAACCTGTTAAACTCCGCTTGACCTCATGTTTCACACTGGTCATGTGTAGGCTTGATATATATATATATATAATATATATATATATATATATATATTATATATAGAGAGGAGAGAGAGAGAGAGAAAGTGAAAGACAGACAGACAGACAGACAGACAGACAGAGACGTTATATCTATTTCTTTTGGAAAGAGAATAACATTAAAGTTTCCCTCGTCTCTATGGCAGGTGTTGACATCGGGGTCAGATGCCATTGTAAGCTCTGAACCAGTGTTCCCCTATTTTACCCGACAAAGTTAGCAGCCACAGTTCAATTCAATTCACAAAAGTCACGAGACAAACGTTGCAAGAAACAGAAATTTAAAGATGAAAATTTGCATTGTGTAAAGCGACTGGGAAAATAAACAAAAATCTTTTTAAACAAAGAACAAAAGAGTTTGAAAAATACAGACTTTATTGTTTATCTTACTTATTAATTTTTTAAATTC
Source organism: Doryteuthis pealeii (assembly GCA_023376005.1). Lineage (NCBI taxonomy): Eukaryota > Metazoa > Mollusca > Cephalopoda > Myopsida > Loliginidae > Doryteuthis > Doryteuthis pealeii. Next base: position 56,844,465 of record CM042173.1, read on the forward strand.
ACTGTTAACAAAATATTTTTTTTCTTGTTCTGTTTATTACGACATCGACTCATCTTTATACATGAAATTAAAATTCCGATTGTGAATTTTTGTTCGACATAAACTCTGATAAAGGTCAAAAAAAGGAGACAAGATATAAATATACTTTTTGGCTGACTTTTCTTTGTAATATATAAATTTAGATTGCTATATTTTTTTGTTTTGCTTTAACACACACACACATGTAGTTATGCGTGTGAATGTGCGCAGGTATCAGTCTGTGTAGTATGTCCATTCAGTTGTTGGTCGCGCGCGTGTGTGTAGTTGGTGCTCTGTAGTTGTGTATATGTAAGAGACAAAAATAAATCTGCTTTTGGCTGATATTCGTGAATTATATATTAAATTTGATTGGTATGTTTTCATTGTTTGGTTTTAATACACACAAACACACACAAACAACACATACACACAGTACACACAGTAGTAGTCGTGTATGTGTGTGTGCGTGTGTCCAGTTATAATATGTGTAGTTTGTTGCATGCATTATATATATATATATATATATAATATATATATATATATTGTTTAGGAGGTTAACCTAACTGGAACTGAAGCAGTCTAGTTATGGCTAGGCTGCTTCAGTTCCAGTATCTTTTTGAAAAAGAGATATTTTTCTCGAAAATTCAAGAATTAAATACAAGTTAACACACAACATCATTTGTACCGTATTATTATTTCTGCATTGTGATAGCCTTCTAAATCAACCTCCTAACCAATATATACACAATGCTTCAAGCAAATTATAAAACTCTCTTATTATATATAAATATATATATATATATATATTATAATATATATATATATTAATATCATGGGCTCTTCTGGGCCTGTGTTGTTAATGTTAAATTATAGCGTTGCTCCCAGGGGGCTATCCTCCAAGGCAACACCTGCCCCCTTGATTTAAAGGGGCAGGGCTGAGTTTATTGCCCAGTTCCTGAAGCGCCCCTTGAGAGGGAATGCCGACGGGATCACCGCATCTTTTGCACCTGCCACCTATGAGTCACGGCTTGTGGGTGGTCACTTATTAATAGGGCCTTATGCCTAACCCGTACACGTGGGGTATGTGGTAAATACCACGTTACACACACAGACACACAAATCTCTCTATATATATGTATATATATAATAAATATATATGCATATATATTTGTGTGTGTGTGTGTGTGTTTGCGTGTGTGTGCTTGCGTGTGTGTGTGTGTGTGTGGTGTGTACTTGTGTATGTAGTTACTTCGGAGACAAATTAAATCTGCTTTTTAGCGATTTACTTAAATAAGTATTAAAGTATATTTTTCAGTTATTTTGAACAAACACATACATGTAGTTGCGCATGCGTCTGGTTTTGTGTGTGTGTGTGTGTGTGTTGTGGTGTGTGTGTGTTTGTGTGTGTGTTTGGTCTGTGTGCGTGTGTGGTTTAGATGGTTGCGTGTAGATTTACATTAGTATATATTTCGGTTTTGTTTGTGGGTTTTTGTTGTTGAATACACCATCATGTAGATGTGTATGTGTGTGTGTGCTTGTGTGTGTGTGTGTGTGTGTGAGTGTGTGCGTTCAAACAAAAACCCACCTTTGTGTGTGTGTGTGTGTAGTTGTGTGTTTGTGTGTGTATGTGCGTGTGTGTGTGTATGTGTGGAGTTGCGTATATGAACCTTCTTTGGAGACAAAAGATAAATCTGTTTTAATTTCTTCTTCGTTTTGTTTGAACACCGACACATATACATATACACTGTAAACGAAAATACTAAATAATAATAAGAAACGCCTACAGATTCTAGAAGCCATATGCATAAAAAATTAAAAACCTAACATTAATAAAATAGCATTTAAAGTCGGAGACAACGTATTAAATATCTTTAATAACTAACACTTAACTTACACCCCCTTCTTAAAAAATAATAGACTCTTCAAATTTGATAAAAACATAGATAAAAGAACTAAAAAAAATTAACTAAAACCAACTTATATACCCCATGATGACGACTGTTATTTGACGTGAGCACACTCGTGCGCTCACTCCAAATAAACTTTTTATTTATTTAGAAGTGAGATACAACGAGTGTGCACACGACTCGGCATATAGCCGGAAGTTTGGTTTTGGGGGGTAGGTTATAAAACTGGTCATAACACTACACTGATCTATCTATCTAGGTTCACTCGCCGACCGATTCATTCAAAAATAAAAATAAAAATCTTGCATTCTCTCCTTGCGCCGCTCCCTTCCACCAAAATACCTCATTCGCTCTATGTATCTATCCTACTTAAAAATTTCCCAATTATTCGTTTTGATGATTGGAGATTGAGGGGGGTGGGAAATAAAAACAGAAATCCCCATGAAAACTGAATACCCCATTGATGACGACTGGCGAAACAGTCGAAAGCGCTCGGGATATAAGTATGGGAAATATTATATACCAATTGGATCCAGACTCAAGAAAGATCGCAAGAAGACTGGAAAAAATACTAATCCAAAAAATGAAGAAAGATTACACCGTGTTGTTGAATAGCACATGCCTAGAAAATCTCTACACTGTGTGTCTAGCTGTGTAGTAGTTTATGTATAGTTGGGCTTGGGTGGGGTTGTGTATGTAGCTGTGTATATATTTGTAGGTGTAGTTGTATGTAGCTGTGTATGTGTAGTTGTGTGTGGTCTAGTTGCAGTTATGGGTGTGGAGTGTGCGTGTAGTGCTTTAGTGTACTTTTCTGTGTGTGTGTGTGTGTATGTGTTGTGTGTGTCTGGTTGCGTTTCTAGTAGTAAGTGTATGTGTATGTTATAGTAGTGGATGTGTAGTTGTGTGTAGTTGTGTTGTGTGTAGTTGTGTGTGTGTAGTTGCGTGTCTAGTTGCTGGTATGCAGCTATGTGTGTGTTTGTGCGTGTAGTGCTTTTGTGTACTTGTATGTGTGTGTGTATGTGTGTGTGTGTGTGTATGTGTGTGTGTGTGTGTGTGAGTTTTTGATGAGAGGTGATAGAAAATGGGTAGTTTACTGTTTCTAGTGATGAAGTTTATTCTTGTATTTGCTATATATGTTTCTATGTTTACATATGTTAATCCATGCACTGTTAATTAAATTCTCGATTTGAGTTGATTTGAACACCACGAGACGCGTGCTTATAACATAAAAAAATAACGACCAAAAAAAAAACAAAAAAAAACGCGTTCCATTTCCGAAAATCGTCTCTGAAGATTAAGTTTTACTTTTGAATCGATAGGACACAAAAAATAACATCTTTTTGTTTTATTTACTTGCATTGTAATGCTTTCAAATTAATACATTATAACATACTTAAACAATGCTTCAAGCAAATTACCAATTACTTTTATATATATTATATATATAATATATATATATTATATATATATATATACCACGTTACACACACATACACACACATATATATACCTCATTCGCTCTATGTATCTATCCTACTTAAAAATTTCCCAATATTCGTTTTGATGATTGGAGATTGAGGGGGTGGGGGAAATAAAAACAGAAATCCCCAAGAAACTGAATACCCCATGATGACGACTGGCGAAACAGTCGAAAGCGCTCGGGATATAAGTATGGGAAATATTATATACCAATTGGATCCAGACTCAAGAAAGATCGCAAGAAGACTGGAAAAAATACTAATCCAAAAAATGAAGAAAGATTACACCGTGTTGTTGAATAGCACATGCCTAGAAAATCTACACTGTGTGTCTAGCTGTGTAGTAGTTTATGTATAGTTGGGCTTGGGTGGGGTTGTGTATGGAGCTGTGTATATATTTGTAGGTGTAGTTGTATGTAGCTGTGTATGTGTGTAGTTGTGTGTGTCTAGTTGTAGTTATCGGTGTGCGTGTAGTGCTTTAGTGTACTTGTCTCTGTGTGTGTGTGTCTGGTTGCGTTTTCTAGTAGTAAGTGTATGTGTATGTGTAGTAGTGGGTGTGTAGTTGAGTGTGTATGAAATGTGTGCGTATATTTTGCGTATGTGTTTAGTTGAGTGTGTGTAGCTGTGTGTGTGTGTGTGTTGTGTGTGTGTGTGTGTGTTGTAATTTTACCACGTACCCCCACTTGTTCGGATCAGGCACAAGGCCCTATTAACGTGGAAACACCCACACGCCAAAGCTCATGGGTAGTAGGCACAAAAATGCGTCGATCCCGTCGGCATTCCCCCTCAAGGGTGTGCCTAAGGCGCTGGGCAATAAACTCAGCCCTGCCCCTTTAAATTGAGGGGGCAGGTATTGTCTGGGGGGATAGCCCCCTGGGATCGATGTGTGTGTGTGTCTGTGGTTGCGTGTCTAGTTGTATGTGTAGGTGTATGTGTAGTAGTGTGTGTGTAGTTGTGTGCGTATGTAGTGTGTGTGTTAATAGTGCCAGTGTAGTTGTGTATGTCTAGTTATGTGTGTGTGTATGTGTATGCGTAGTTCTTTGTGTCTGTATGCTTGTATGGTTTCGTGTGTGTTCATGTAGTTGTGTGTGAAGCTGTGTGTGTATGTGTGTGTACGTATGTATGTAGTTGCGCGTGTGTGTAGTTGTACGTGTGTGTGTAGTTGAATATACGTAGTTATATGAGTGTATAGTTGCATGGATGTGTAGAATGTGCGCGTGTGGGTAATTGTTTGTGTAGTTGTGCGTGTGTGTGGAGTTCTATGCGTGCGTATATGTTGTTGTGTGTATGTGTAGTTGATTGTGTAGTTTTGTGTATAGGTTTGTGTAGTCGCGTCTGTGTTTGCGCATTTCTGTGGGTTTGGTTTAGTATATATGTAGTTATGTGAATAGTTGCGTGTATATGTCGTTGTGTGTGTACTTGTGTATGCTTAATTGTGTGTGTAGTTGTGTGTATAGTTGTATATGTATGCAGTTGTGCGTGTGTAATTGTGTGTAAAGAGCTCCATATATTAAGAGTAGATGTGCAGTTGTGTGTGTGTGTGTGTGTGTGTGTGTGTGTGTAGTTGCTTGCGTCCAGTTATGTTAGTGTGTAGTTGCATGTGTGTGTAGATATGTGCTTGTGCCTAATTGCGTGTGTAGTTGTGCATGTGCGTAGTTGTGTCTGTGAGGTTGTGTGGGTATGTAGTGTTGCGTATACTTGTGCGTAGTTGTGTGTGTGTAGTTGTGAATGTATTGTGTGTGTAGTTGTGTGTGTAGGAACTGGTATGCAGTTATGTGTGTTGTATCGTGTGTGTGTGTGTGGTGTGGTGTGTGTGTAGTGCATGGGTGTGTAGTTGTATGTGTGTAGTTGTATGTGTGTGTGTGTGTGTGTGTGTGTGTGTGTGTGGCTGTATGCAGTAGTGTAAGTATATCTAAACAGTAGTGCATCCCATTCGTTAATTGTATAAGGTGTCTCAAAATTGCACGATACTGAAATCGTTCGTGTGTCTCTGTTGACGAAGGACAGGCCAAGAGAAGGTCACTGTATATATAGCAAGGGTCAATCAGAAAGAGACAGAGAGACGCGTTTAAGGTCGGAGGCCCCATTCAAAGGTCACACGGGGAAGATGAATCCCTAAAAAAGTTGTATAATATGACTCCGACTAACATCGTTCCATCTTTACAGACTTGAAAGATAAGGTTTGGTTTAGTTTGGTTGTTTTGCGACACATCAAAACTTTCGGGTTATTTTAATACTGAAACAAGTGATTTTGATAAAAGTTTCTATTTTTCAAGTTCTTATATCTTCAAATTGGAATAAATAATTTTCATTAACTTCATTTGGTTTGGTTTGTTTAATGGTATATCAAACCCTGTGGGTTATTTAATGCCAACAACTGATAGAATATGTGCAATTTTAGCATCGCTTGACACCTGGCTATTTTTGTGAAGCGCTCAGTAAGGATCGAACTCACTCTATTTTGATTACTGAACAAACCGTTTTGAAATCTTCAGTGGAATTTTAGATTTGGTTTGGTTTGTATGGTTGGTTCAGTCGGTAGAGCATTCGGCTAGAAACCACAAGGTTCCTAGTTCGATAACGGTCCTCGCCAACTCAGCGTGTGAGTAGCACAGGGATCTGTGCGGTAAAGTAAGGAGCTGATGGTAGGTGTGGCGCTCCACCTCAGACGCTAAAATAATCTCCTTGGTCTAGCGATTGGCTGATACCGACTTTAGACCGACTGATTGGCTGATACCGACTTTAGGCCGCACCGACGACTTTACTTTACTTACGACACATCAACTCTTTTCGGGTCATTTAATGCCGAAACAAGTTACTTTTATAAAGGTTTTTAAATTTCAAGTTCCTAATGTCTTCAAATTGGTATAAGTAATTTTCATTAACTTTATTTGGTTTGGTTTGGTTTAGTTTGGTTCGAATTGGGTCGTTTAATGGTATAATAACCCTGTGGGTTATTTAATGCTAAAAACTGCCAAAGTATGAGATATAAGTCGTCACTCAATCTCCCTTTTCTGATGTAATTTTTGTAGCTGCGTCTCATATCAAATTCACAATTTTAGACACATTTCTACCCTCAAGAAGGACAAAATGTCATCCATATAAGTTTTCTCAAACAGATCCCTCATATTATTTGTATTGAAATATTTCTTTCTGATTGGAACGAAAACTCCACACTCCATGTGGAAATGTTTGACAGTGCAGCGTGTTTGGCATGTCCCGCTCAGTGGTTGATCCTCCTCCTTGAGCATAAGAGAGTATGCATCACTTGTATAGCCAATGCGCAGTCGAGACAGTTTTACTTCTTCCTCTCAGGATTTTCTATATCCTGGTTTCCATTCTCTCAAAGCTGGCTTAAACGATAATAACTTTTTTCAGTTGGCATTTGCTTGATAAATCTTTTTATTTCGTTCTTTAGATTTACATATGGGATTTACAGATGAGTAAGCATGAATAATAAAAGAAAGGACATTCGTGGGTTTCTGTTTCAAGCTTTTCTTCCGACCAGTTAATCACGTCACAAAGAAAGAAGCAACAGTTTTCTGCATATATATATATATAATATATATATATATAATATATATATATATATATATATATAATGTGTGTGTGTGTTGTGTGTGTGTGTGTGTGTACGTGTGTGTGTTGTTGTTTATGCCAGCATTTTTCTTTTAGGCATACATAGACACAAAAATCCAAAACTTAAACAAATAAACTTTGATAATAGCACCAACGTTCTAAAATGCCTATAATTACATATAAAATTATTAATATATTAAAAATGATAAAAAACAATATTAATACACTAATAATAACAACAACAATAATAAAACACAAACCTATAAAATAGAAAGATGGAAAAGCCCTTGCTTTAGTACGGTTTTAAAATCCCTGATACCACGATAGGCGGAAAGTACTTGTCTATGACATAAGGCAAATACATCAGCCAATTTTTGCCAGCTATTACAAAAATAATCGGTAATACGAAAAAACAAAGGACAAAACTTGCAGACAAAAAATGGCTGGCCTTATTTAACAATATATATATATATATATATATTATAATATATATTATATATATATATATATATATATAATATATATATATCCTTCGCCTATGAGATTTATAATTCAAATTTTAGTTGAAAATCGCATAGCAAGAAACTGTCAGTAAAACAAGTGACGCGTTAAACGGTCTTTTAGGTTTAGAATAAGTTGGGTAGGGATACCGGTGAGTGTTTAATTAGTTGCGAAAAAAAACGTCCGAATCAACCAACACGCCCCGAGGGGAATAAGAAGCATCCCTCAAACCACATCCGGGCTTTCACAGGCACAAGATTCTGCCATTGGTGACTACCTCTGTAGCATAAATAGTTGTAAAATCAACTACAATGATCAGCAATTTTCTATTCTACACAAGGCTAGGACCAATCACCATCTCAATGTCCCGAGGCAGTCTCAAATTTTTACTGGGCCGGTCTTGTATAAACAGAACGATCCGAAACACTCCCTGGTAATTTTGCTGGGATTGGAAAGCTGAAGTTGAGATTACAGAAGGTTATATTAAAATACAAAAAAATTTTTCTCCCCTTTGCGTTCATATTGCCCACCATTTATGTATGGTTTAAATTCCATCTTTTACCCAATTTCATATACATGTGACTTTTTAAACGATCTACCGGTCGTTACTTTTGAAAAAGCAATGGTCGAGGGGCCCTTAGTTTTCTTTTTTTTCTTTCGCTCCCTTTCCTTTTACTATTTGAAAATTGATCAATAAAGTATGTTATTTTTTTTAATATATATATATATATTATTATATATATATATATTATATATTATATATATAGGTGGTGTGTCAAAAAAGTATCGTGATTTTTTGTACTTTTTGACACACCATGTATTCTGAAAAAGATTAAACGTTCCATTCATTTGTTCATTTTTATGTTGGTAAATATAGCTTCAATCGTTGTAAACTTTTGATGACACACCTTGCATTGATTAACATATTTATATCTATTTTTTTTTTACAGTAGAGCTAATTACCATTCCCTACACAATGGGTAAATAGTAGGGCGACTGGGCTATTTAACTTTGGCTAGGTAACCAATCTAGACGAAGAAAATTTCAGAATTCAAACCTATTAAACTATTAAAAATTGTCTTTGTATTTCTTCCTGCTCGTATGAATGGGTTTATATATATAATAAAATCATGAATTGAAATCATAAGGATCAAACATTAATTATAAATCTGCTCTGCTTTATAGCATTGAGCACCTTTCCATGCATCTTTCTCATTTTTTCATTCACTATTCATTATATATATATATATATATATATATATATATATATATATATATATATATATATATATACTAGCAAATATATGCACCCTCCGGGTGCAAATATTTAAGTTTTGATATAATAAAATATATTAAATTAGAAAGGCTAATGAAACTAAATAAGAATACAGATAAAAAGATTTGCAACAGAGGGGTATAATAAAAGATTTGAAACAGAGGAAGTATAATAAAAAATGAACAACTGAAACTTACTTTCCATCACTCCGTCTTTCATTGTTATTTTTTCTAATTTAAGTATTTAGTTAAATAGGAAGTAAAGAATAAATACAGTTTTTTTCTTGTTAATAGATTTCATTTAAGATCATCCACGAGATTTTTGCTTATATTCTTAAGATAAACCAAACAATTAGAAATCAATAATACAAGCACATATTTATAAATTCATATTAATATGCAAATTAGCCTTTCATTCACACTGTAAACCGCTATTTTGTTGTATATATAAATATAATGCATTTATCAGTATGTAGACAGTTAACAGTATTAAAATGTAATAAATTTTATTAATAAATAGGTTTAGATAAAATAAAAATCATGGAGAAGTGATGTCAATAACTAAGAGAATTGTGACTTTAGGAATATAGTTTCGGTTTACAGACATAAAAACAAAATCTCCATTATAATATATATATATATATATATATATATATGACTGTCTGTGAATGTGTCCAAAAAATACGTGCATTTTAATTAAACAATGTCATTTGATTTAGACACTGATTTTTGCAGTGACAAATATCTTAATTAAAAATATTCAATTTTTAAAATTTCCTCTGAAACAATTACTGAAACACGGGTATCGGACACACACATCTCCGCCAATTCCAGCATGATAATTAAGATGGCAGACACACAATTACGAAACACCATTGGAATAAACATGAGATTTTGTTGTAAGAAACTTTTCCAATTACTGTTTCTCAGGTGTGTCAATATTCCAAGCATGTATTTGATTATAATGGAGATTCTGTCTGTTGGTTGGTTGGTTGGTTTGTTTTGTTTTACGGCATATCAACCTCAGTGGGTCATTTAATGCCAATAAAGTTTTGAAATAAATCAATTCTTGATGGATAATACAATTTTTTTATAATACATTTTTCTATTTAACCCATAGATGGGACCCTAACAGGTACTACCACTCCTGGTCAGAGTGGACCAGGGAGCAATGGTGATGAAGGGGTGCTCTACATTCCCAAAACCTCCAAAACTGGAACCTCACCATCAGATAGAGTTTAACGTCATTCCCAGGACATGTAGACCCTAAGCCACCGCCTTCTAGCACCCATATGATAAAAAGGGGTTGGGGCTTGCCATGAGGGCAATAGGGTTGGGAAAATCATATAGGTGCTAGGGCTTGACGTGACCAGCCGATTGATCGGAGGGGGCCTCTCCGACCGCCCATCTAGCCCAAGATAGGGCCAAAGTGGAGTATTGCATGTCATAAACTGCTCATCCACCTGGGCTCTATCCGTAAGCATCACGGGTCGCCACCCACGGCCAACAGGTGGCCCCATTGGGTGAGTCTTACCTCTCTGCAGAGGTGCAGTCGGTGCATTCTAACACCCTAGTCGACAGGGCGGGATTCTGTCTGTATAACCGACACTACGTCATTACTTTAGTAATTGTTTATCAATTAGTATTTAATTTATAATCAAAATCATTCATACATCGAATAAATATCAACGTCTCTATGAAAATCTGAGCTAGATTTGCCTCTAAACAGCCCATGTTATAAGTACGTTTAAGATTCTGCAATGTGTCTTATATATCACTAAGAAATAAAGGTTTACATAATATATGGTGTGATTAATTTGCCTTCTGGGTTTAACAAGACCGGTTTAGTAAATAGTTATTTGGTGTTATTGATCTCTAATATTAGCGTTTTATTTTCCAACGTATTAAAATCAATCCTATGAATTATTTTAAAATAATTAAGATAAGTGTAATATTTTTTTATTCAATTTCGCTAGTCTTTCTAATCTAATATATTTAATAACTTTAAAGCTTAAATACTTACGTTAGAAGGGCGCTTATTCTGTTAATATATATATATATATATATATATATTTATATATATATATATATATATATATATATATTTATATATATATAATCTTATTATAATGGAGATTGTGGGTTTGTCTGTCTGTAACCGAAACTATATTACTATTCAAGTCACAATTCCCTTATTATTTACGTCACATTCTTATTCATTTTATTTAAACCTCAATTATTAATAATTGTTTTACATTATTAAACTGTTGACAATATCTACATAAGAATAACATGCAATTGTCTTTTATTACACACAAAAATAGCGGTTTAAAGTGGAATGGGAAGTTAATTTGCATAGTGATATAAAAAATCTATTTTAATAAATATGTGCTTCGTATTACTGATTTCTAATTGTTTGATTTTATCTTAATGAATATTAGCAAATCTTGTTAAATCTTAAAAGAAAACGTTAACAAGAAGCTGTAATTGTATTCTTTACTTTCTATCTTAACTTATTTAGCAATGAAAGACGAGAGTGGGGGAAGAGTAAGTTTCAGTTTTCTATTTTTTTATATACACCCTCAGTTTCAAATCTTTTTATCTGCATTCTTATTTAGTTTCAGCCTTCTAATTAATCTATTTATTACATGAAAACTTATACTTGCAATGCATATATTTGCTAGTATATATAATGGAGGGTGGCAAATATGAAAGTGTTGCATACAAAATGCAATTTAAATTTTCTTTCTCCGTTCTATTTGAACACGGCGTGTAGTGTGTGTGTGTGTGGGTGTGTGTGTGTGTGGTTTTTGTAGTTTCTGAATAGTTGTGCCTGTGTGTAGTTTGTATATGTGGCTGTGTCCATGTATCTATGTGGTGTAGTTGTGTGTGTGTGTGTGTGTTTGGTTGTAGTACGTAGGTCTGTAGTTTTGTATGTGTGTGTGTGGTTTCGTGTGTAGGTATTACCTATTGTGTATTCAAGTTTTTATTTAGCAACAAGTCTACATCTTAAATACACGTTAGGTCGAGACGAAATCGGAAAGTCAACCGTATTTCTTTTGCATTAATCCATTAGAATTATTAACAGCACCTTTCTCGAATGCTTAAAAAAACAGTACACTAGCAATATATGCACCCTCCGGGTGCAAGTATTTAAGTTTTAATGAAAGAAATATCATATTAAATTAGAGGCAGACAAAAAGATATATAACGAAATGAAACTTACTCTCCATCATTCATTGCTGAATTTTACTTATCTAACCATGTTAATGGATTTCATTTAAATTCATTGAAGAGATTTTTGCTTATCATTAAAATAAAAACAAACAGTTAGAAATCAATAATACTAAGCACTAATAAAATCACATTTTAATATCAATATGAAATTAGCCCTTCCCATTAAACCGCTATTTTTGTATATATACAATTGCATATTAATGTATGTAATATGACAACACTAAAATCATAACATGTTAATGACTGATTAGTAATATATAGCATTATAATAAGATATATATATAATATATATATATACAGACAAAACGTGACACATTGGCCATACATTGAGCTCTGTGTAGGTAATTCGAATTAGGGAAAGTGTGTTTTAAATAAATACGACCGGATAATTTTTTAAAAGCACTAAAATCATTTTGTAAGATTTCTAAAAAATGGTATGTTTGATTTAATTTAAGCTACGGGATAGCTGCTTCTGAAAATTGCATAAAAATACATTTCGTACTCTCTGAATCACTCTCTTTACACCCATAGATAAACTAACATGTATAACGAGGAGGTACTCAATATATATAGAGAGAGGAGGAAAGTGTAAGGTAGAATGTAAAGTAAGACACGTGTCAGTTTTTTACTTAATTGTAAATTATGACTAATTAGAACCAATTAAAATGGATTTTTTCAAACATAATTCAATCCTAGAACTAAGGAATATTTTTATATGAATTTTGTGACATTAAACTAAATAGGAAAAAAGCCTTTAGGAGACAAACATTGATTCGCTCAGCTTGAGTATAATAATAGATATGTGTGTGTATGTGTTTGTGTGTGTGTGTGTGTGTGTGAGAGAGAGAGAGAGAGAGAGGAGAGAGAGAGAGAGAGAGAGAGAGATGCTGCTGAATTATCCCAGTGTCTTTTAAATACGAGTAGACACTTTACATATTTACTGTGCCTAACTCGGCAAGACACTATCAGAACTTGGCTAATTCAGTGAGGATCGAATTGCCTATACTCGAGAAAGCGGTCTGCAGGACATGCATACCAAACATGGCGAGACGACAGACGCCATGATATTGAATTTTCCACCAATAACACCTTAAGGTTGGAAAGTATTTTGAACGGAGACAAATCCGATTCAGAAAAATCCGATGAACTCTCACGAGTCTGCCAGCGTCTTTTGTCCAATCCAGTTCCATGAGATCCGTTCCCTATTCGTATGTTCCAGACGCTCTCTAATTGTCCTACATTTGGATTCGTAGCCAAACCTACCCGCCCCACCCATGGTCTCTTATTGAACGCGAGACAAAAAAAAAACAAGTCATGTGATATGGCGTGTCAACACGTGACTGAAATAAAGCGATTCCCTCAGGAACCGATACGGGCGGACATGTCCCTGTTTTTGATTCGGTCATTATGGCATCTGCGCATGCGTCATTACTTAGTTTGGATTAGTGTAGAGTCATTTTAAAACAAAAGGAAGAAACTGCTTCTTCATTTTAACTTTGTCGATTGGCGTTCAAGACGTGTTTCAATATCAAAATAAATGCAATATATACACACACATACATGCATATAAATATTTCTAAAATTTTTATTATTATTTTACATTTATTTGCGACACGTGTTTCAGATCTTCTGATATCTTCTTCAGGCGTTAATCAACCATATTCATATACGTATACATATACATACACAAAAGCATATGGTTAAAAGTTCGGACCATATGACCTTTAGGCACCGCTTTTCCGATCTCGTTTCAAAAGGACATTTTTTTTTCATTTACACCGTCAAAGTCCGGTTTTTTGTTAACAGTCGATTTTTAGATTTTTTTAAAATTATAAAACTAACCCTAACCCCTAACCCCTAGCCCTAACCCTAACCCATAACCCTAACTTCTAATAAACAACCTGATTTTGACGGTGTAAATGAAAAAATGTTCTTATGAAACGAGATCGCAAAAGGGGTGCCTAAAGGTCATATGGTCCAAAATTTCTAAAACCATGAAACATTCTTCTTGCAGTCTTATACACTTGGCACAAATTGGTTGAGCCAAGAATTTTTCAGTTCTCCATTGTTTATATGTGTATGTGTGTGTGTGTGTGTGTGCGTGTGTATGTTTGTGTGTGTGTGTGTGTTTGTGTGTGTGCGTGCGTGTGTGTATGTGTGTTGTGTGTGTGTGTGTATGCGTGTGTGTGGGAATTACGTTAAACTCTATCTGATGGTGAGGTTCCGGTTCTGGATGTTTGGGGAATGTGGAGCACCCCTTCATCACCATTGCTCCCTGGTCCACTCTGACCCGGAGTGGTAGTACCTGTTATTCTTAATGGATGCTCAATTTTTTTATAAACACATTTTCTATTTAACTCATAGATGTGACCCTAACAAGTACGACCATTCCGGGCCAGATGAAGTGGTGTCATATTCCCCAAACCAGTGCTGGAACCTCACCATCAGATAGAGTTTAACATCATTCCCAGGACATGAAGACCCTCAGCCACCGCCTTCTAAACACATAAAAAGGACTGGGGTTTGCCATAAGGGCAATAGATTCGGACAATCATATAGGGCTTAACGTGACTAGCCGATTGATCGAAGGGGGCCTCTCCTACCGCCTGTCTAGCCTAAGCAATGGCCTAAGTGAATTGTTGCATATCATGGACTGCTCATCCATCAGGATTCTGTCTTTAAGCATCATGGGTCGGCAACCATGGCCTACAGGTGAACCCATTAGGGGAGTCTTACCCCTCTGCAGAGGTGCAGTCGGTGTATTCTAACTCCCCAGGCGACCGGGCGGTCTTACATAGGGAATAAGCTAAATACTAATACTTTAGTTCCTTCAAAGTACGACCGTTATCATTTTTCAACACCCTCTGGTAAAAATCAGTCCTTCAAAATCATCCAAGACGACATGCAAAAATGTAAATCCTGATTATTTGGTGTTGCTTATCCACCGAATTCTTACTTCTTATGAGTGTCGTCACCTCAGCTACATAATGGACAATTCCGTTTTTTATTATAAAGAAAGAAGGGTGGAATACGGATATGCTACACAGATAAAATATAAGAAAGAAAGAAAGAAAGAAAGAAAGAAAGAAAGAAATGTGGGCAAGAAAGGTGGGCAAAGATAGATAGATAGATAGAAAGGATGGGAGTGTGGAAGTGATAACGCTAATCTGTTTCAAAGAAACATAATAAAAAGATGAAAAAAGGGAAAGAAAAAAAAGAGCAAGAGAAAGTGTTAAATCAAGATTATTATACTTTTTACATATTAAAGTATTCGCAATAGCTCTGAAGTAAACATATCAAGCGTTGTAATAATTGAATTATCATACTGTGGTATATCCACAGGTATGCTAGTTCAGTAATAATGGACTTGCGAGACTAATGTATAGAATTGTTGGAGTGAAAGAAAGTTTCTAGATATTAAAAAGTGAAGCAAAATAACTACTTGTAATATCTCGAAATTCATTTGATTGTTTAATATTGGGAAACAAAAAATATAACAAGAAAGAAAGAGACAGAGAGAGAGAGAGAGAGAGAGGGAGTGAGCGCATGGAAGCGATAACGCTAATCTATTTCAATGGAACATTATGAAAAGATGAAAAGAAGGGAAAAAGAGTGAGAGAAAGTTAAATTAGGATTATTATACTTTTTTATTACTTTTTTTTCTTAAGTGAACATATCAAGCGTTGTAATAATCTAATTATCATACTGTGGTATATCTACAGGTTCTGCTAGTTCAGTAATAATGGACTTGCGAGACTAATGTATAGAATTGTTAGAGAGAAAGTGTTGTAGAGATGTTAACACCCCTACAAGATGGACTGGCTCATAGCCTTATAAGAGTTGACGTAAAGTAAGTAAAGTCGTCGGGGCGGCCTAAAGTCGGTATCAGCCAATCAGCGAGGGAGTCTATCCCCTTTTCACTTGCGCTAGACCAAGGAGATTATTTTAGCGTCTGAGGTGGAGCGCCACACCTACCATCAGCTCCTTACTTTACCGCACAGATCCCTGTGCTACTCATAACCTGAGTTGGCGAGGACCAGTATCGAACTTGGAACCTTGTGGTTTCTAACCGAACGCTCTACCGACTGAGCTAAACCGGCCCCTTGAAAAGTCGGGAAAAATGTATTCGGACGAAATCACTGCGTTTGACTACAGACACTTGACCCTCCCCATTCTTGTACGCTTGTCTTGTGATTGTACTACTTCTTGTTTTATGTAATAAGTATCTGTTAGCACCAGATACAAGTGCTGAATGAAATATATATGAAGCACACTATTTCTCTGTGTATCTTTTACAACCTCAACGATACAACAGAAAGAAAGTTTCTAGATATTAAAAAGTGAAACAAAATAACAACCTGTGATATCTCGAATTACATTTTATTTTTTAATATTGTTTGTAAAAATTAATTTGGAAGTTTTAGACGTGGGCGCAGAGAGAAAAAGAATTTTCAATTAAGCTTTTCTGTTTGTCTTCAATTACTGAACGTGTGGGAACGGTAAAATCTCGGTTTCAATATGTTATCTTATTGTGTGTCTCCACGAAGTCTTTTCCCAACCGTCATCGTCCAGTCCTGCTTGCATTCGTCACAATGCAACGCTGGGTATATTTGTTTTAAATGTTTTCATTTAAAATGGGCAAATTGACATATACCCTCGATAACAATGAACACCCGTCCTGTCGGCGTTTGAAGAATATGTAGAAGAATAAAACACTTGGACGGATTTGATATTGGCACTCCGCGTTACCATTTTGTTGCATTCACTGTTACAAGATTTGGATTCTTGGCGGTATGTCTGTCAATATATGCATACGAAAGACAGGGTCTGCGGTGAAATTGAACTTAACGGATCTAAATTCCACCATCATTTGCCACCACATCGAAAGAAAAAATACTAAAAATCAGGAAATTAATTGAATTTTATGAAATTTTGAATGTTGATATCTATTAATAATGGAGATTTGTCTGTAACAAAAATTACGTCACTGCTTACGTCACATTACCCAAAATCTTCATAACATAGAATAAATACACTCAAAATTTGAACATGCAACATTAGACAGCCCTCATTGTTTTTTAAAACAAGTTTTAATAAATACATGACTGGTATTATATATCTATATATAGTTTGTTTTATTTTAATACATATTTAAGGTTTACATTTCAAATTGTTTTGTTTTTTAATCTTTTAATGAATTTGATGATTTTACTTACTTAGGGTACAAACTCACTGACATTGAAGTTTTTACTCCCACCCCCCGGGCAATATCTTTCAAAAATCTATTTTACATCGCTCAGAGGGTGTTTTTTTTTATTTTGTACTAGTATAGATAAAAATATATATATATATAATGCACCAGTTATTTTATTTAAACATTTTTCCAGCTCAGTTAACTTTGAACCACGTATCTTTGAGGCGTACACAGATTCTCAAAGATACGTGGTTCAAAGTTAACTGACCTAAAAATGTAAACGTTTTTAAATAAAATAACTGGTGCATTATATATTTTATTCATTAATATATCAACTCTGCAAATTTCATTAAATTCGATTAATTCCCTGATTTTTTTTTTCTTTCGGCGGGGTGACATATGGTGGAATTTAGGTCCGTTAATTTCGATTTAACATGGTCTGCCATATGTTATGTAATCGCCGCCCAGCACCTATATTTGTGGCCTTGTGCCAGACTTGGAAAAGAACCTTAGAAAAATGTACTACCGATTATCTTGAGTTGCTGGGTGGTCTTTGTGGAATCACCGAAAAAGTAGTTAGGATAGATAACATCTCTTTAACGAGAGAAATGAGACGATAAGTCTAGATTTAACGAAAAGCTAGGAGGAGTGGCTCCAATAAGCCTTTGATCTTTAGGTTAGTGAACTCTGGTTGACCAGTGAGATTGGAACGAATAGAATGAATAGAAAGGTCTCGAACGTTCTAAAGTAGAACCTTCTAGAAGATTATTTAGAAATGCTATTTAAGACCCGCGAATAGAATCACGAGAAGTCAGTTGGAGTTGGAGTTGGAGTCCGCGAGCAGAGCAGTTAGTTAGGGTCTTCGATCCGAGAAGGATAGTCAGGCAGAGATCGTACGGAGTTAAGCTGTTGTCGCTAAGGACGATAAGGAAAGGCTAAGAAAAGCTTGTTCACCGAGAATCTTACTAAGGACAAAAAACTCGAAGTTGAATCCAGTTAAAATACACCTCTTGTTAAGACAGAGATTATTAGGGGCCCTCTCTCTCTCTCAAAAGTTGTAGGAAGTTTGGAACATAATAAACTTTTGAGAAGTAAACCCAGTGTTATTAGTCTGCTCTATTTACAACGAAAGAAATCTTTTTATGAATGGACTCACGACGCGAGCAAGATAGTAAAGTCACTATCGCGAAGAAATCGTACTCATGAATGAAAGTCATTAAAGTGTAAACTTGTCAACACGTCAAATTGGCCGTAACGAGGAGCACGCGGCGGCCGTGAAACGTGATACCTTTCCCTTGACCAAAAGAAGTGGGAGAAGGATTTTGGGGCTAGCTAAGACCGACTGCTACAGCTAGACCTGGGTCCGTGTATGTAAACAAACTCCGTACATACGAATATACGAGTAGTAGTGCCGAAGAAGGAAAGGCACTAAGGTTAAATACGAACTGGTCCCACAACGTACACATTACAATTGGATCCCACTACGTTGCATATTAAGAATTAAGGCCGCTACATAACATATCCCTAATTGAAAGCCAACACATAATAGATCCCTAACTGATCCCACTACGTTACGTATCGCTAATTGAAAGCCAATACGTTACACATAGACAGATTACACTGACCTGCGTTAAAAAATACATTTACCAAATGATCGCCATGTTATGCTGAATTCAAAAATACCATTCATTGTGTTTGGTCATGTCTAGTTTTTAAGATGTACTTGAATAGTTCACAAGTTATACATCTCTTATTATAATGGCGATTGTGTGTTTTTCTGTCTGTAACCGAAACTATATTACTACTCAAGTCACAATTCCCTTAATTATTTACGTTAAATTCTCCACGATTTCCTTCTTTTAAACCTTCAGTTATTAATAAAAATTGTATTACATTATTAATACTGTTGACCATATCTACGTACTAATAACATGCAATTGTATTTATATATACACAAAATAGCGGTTTACAGTTTGAACGAGAAGGCTAATTTGCATATTGATATTTAAAATTTTATTTTAATAAATATGTGCTTGGTATTATTGATTTCTAATTGTTTGGTTTTATCTTAAGAAATATAAAACAAAAATCTCGTGGATAAATCTTAAAAGAAATTTATTTACAAGAAGAAATAACTGTAATATTATCCTTTACTTCCTATTTTAACTAAATAGTTAAATTAGGAAAATTTACCAATAAAAGAGGGGAGTAATGGAAAATGATGGAATAGTTAGTTTCAAAGTTGTTCTATTTTTCGATTATACCCCCTCTGTTGCAGATCTTTTTATCTGCATTCTTAGTCAGTTTCATTAGCCTTCTAATTTAATATAATATTTTATTATATCAAAACTTAAATACTTGCACCCGGAGGGTGCATATATTTGCTAGTAATAATAATACTTATTCAAAAGCCTGTAGACACTACTTGTCACAATAACAATTGAGTTATAAGAATGTTCTATACATTTCAAGTGATAAACAGATTAGCCTAATCGCTTCCTCACTCTCTCTATCTTTCCCTTACTCTCCTGTCTGTCCGTCTCTCTCTCTCTCTCTCTCTCTCTCTCTCTCTCTCTCTCTCTCTCTCTTATATTTCTTTGTGTACCAAAATTAAAAAATCAGCTACTATTTGTGATACCTCTGACTATCATGCTCATCACTATATTTTAGCTGCTGTACTCTCCAGACTTCTTGGGCTGTCTTTTCTCGCTAACCTTCTGGGTATTTTTTTTTCAAGGCGTTCCATTGTGGTGCAGTGGTTAACCATCTGGTCTCGCAGATCCATTACTACTAAGAAGCTAATTCAATCCTCGCTGAATGCCGCAAACTTGCGACCTTGTATCACCCCCAACCCGTGGCGAACAGGTTGGGTAAAAACCCAATTACTATACAGGAGGCCTATGATGTGTATTGGTCATCGTCATAAGAAACTGACACGCCGATTCAAATTCAAAAGTTTTTAATTAACTTTTCATATTATTTTTCAGATATTATAAATAACCTAAACAAATTGAAAATGTCAAGTTACAATGGGAAAGAACAAATTAAAATAATAGAATTTTACTATTCAACTGAGAGGTATATAATTAAATTGTGTTTTACGTTTTATTGCAGGTTATATTTTTGTTCATATTTTGACATTGTACAAAGATGAAACTTGGTACACTTAAAGATACTAATAGGTAAGTATGCAGTGAAAATTCCAGTCGTATTGATAATACGTTTAAAGTAGAGAAATTCCAGCATGTAGTTTATGTAGAAGATTATGTCTCCCCAGGGTTGGCCTGGTGAGTCATCTGAGAAAACACAAGGATAGAGTGTTAAATGCTACAGGCACTCAACTATGATAAAAAAAACAGGAAATGGTCTTACTCGAACACGAGTTGACAGCCATTATTATTATGTTAAGTTATGTATTTTCAAGAATGTTTAACTGTGTTATGCTTTATTATGTATTTTAAACAGTTTTTAACTGTTTTATGCTTTATTATGTATTTTAAACAGTTTTTAACTGTTTTATGCTTTATTGTGTATTTTAAACAGTTTTTAACTGTGTTATGTTTTATTATGTATTTTAAAGAGTTTTAAACTGTTTTATGCTTTATTATGTATTTTTAAGAGTTTTTAACTGTGTCATACTTTATTATGTATCTTAAAGTTTTTAACTGTTTTATGCTTTATTATGTATTTTAAAGAGTTTTTAACTGTTTTATGCTTTTTTATGTATTTTAAAGAGTTTTTAACTGTTTTATGCTTTATTATGTATTTTAAAGAGTTTTTAACTGTTTTATGCTTTATTATGTATTTTAAAGAGTTTTAACTGTTTTATGCTTTATTATGTATTTTAAAGAGTTTTTAACTGTGTTATGCTTTTTATGTATTTTAAAGAGTTTTAACTGTTTTATGCTCTATTATGTATTTTAAAGAGTTTTTAACTGTTTTATGCTTTATTATGTATTTTAAAGAGTTTTTAACTGTTTATGCTTTATTATGTATTTTAAAGAGTTTTAACTGTTTTATGTTTTATATGTATTTTAAACAGTTTTTAACTGTCATACTTTATTATGTATTTTAAAGAGTTTTTAACTGTTTTATGCTTTATTATGTATTTAAACAGTTTTTTTTTTAACTGTTTTATGCTTTATTGTGTATTTTAAAGAGTTTTTAACTGTTTTATGCTTTATTATGTATTTTAAAGAGTTTTTAACTGTTTTATGCTTTATTATGTATTTTAAAGAGTTGTTAACTGTTTTATGCTTTATTGCATGTATACAAGAATGCGACTGAAACGATGTCTGACAATTACAGAAAAGACATGGATTGTTTCGAGTCATCTTTGGGTGAATTAGCCAAAGAACTTTGTTGAGATATAAGAATTTTGAAGTCATATGTGAGAAACCCCATTACCAAACCAAGACAAGATAAAGGAAGAAGAAAATTAAGCGTGAAACGCAATTTATAACTAAAAGACATGTTTAATGGTAGAATAATTTTTTAAAAATTAGAATTCAAATGGCCTGTTTTTAAAAACTTTCTTTCCCTCTAACAATTCTATACCTTAGAGTCGCATACTTATTATTACTGAATAGTGCGTTCGATCCTTGCTAAAAAAACAAAACAAATAAAAACACTTTGCGTTAATCCAGCATGGTGGGAGATCAGGAAAATATGTTTTGTATAAAAATTTATTTGTTTTGATTTCTTTGTTTAATGGCATATCAACCTTAGCGGGATATTTGATGCCAAAGCCATCCTTGTCCAAGAATAGTAGTGGTACTATTTAACCCATAATTGAGTGGATAAAGGGGTTCGTGCCTTACCAAAGGGTGCTAGAAGGCGGGGTCTTAGTGTCCTTGGTAAACAGCACCTAGTGGTGAAGTTCCAATTTTGAAGGTCTGGGGAATGTGGAGTACCCGTTCATCGCTATTACTCCCAGGTTCACTCTGACCCAGAGATGTAGTACCTGTTAGGCTTTCATCTATAGGTTGAATAGACAAAAATGATTTTTTTTAAATTGAATAAGAATGAAACAACAACCTGAGGTTTGGCATTCCGTAAACATCTATGTGCTAGAAGGCAGTGGCTGAGGGTCTTTGTGTCCTGGGTATGAGATTAAACTGCATTTAGTGAAGTTCCAATCCTGGAGACCGAGGAAATATGAAGTACCCGTTCATCCCCATTACTCCCAGGTCCACCTTGCTCCAGATTGGTAGTACTTTTTAGGGTCCCATTTATGTGTTAAATAGATAAAAAAAAATGTGTATAAAACAAAAAATGAGTTTTAAAAAATTGAATACCCTACAAGAATGAATGAAACAGAAATATCGTCGGCATAAAATAAGTCAATTAGGGTTGACGTACCGTAAAATCTAACCAACCAGCATGCCATACTTATCTTTTTATCTGGCCTGATTTTCTATTCTTCTATTCTGGGCGGATTCCTCTCTTCTGCTCTGAGACTTTTTGGTTTGGTCTATACTATGTATACATTTTTAGATGTCTTTATTTCAAAACCCACCTCCACTGCATGAAGAGTGAAATTGACATCTTTTGCCCATTCACCACGGCGCCTACGGCTACTGTAAATCTTATACAAAAGAAAGATTTTGCATGTCTCTGTCTGTTTGTACAACGACCGAGCACTAACATTCTCATGATCAGGTGGTTCCACGATCGAACCAGCCATTCAAAGAACTGCAATCAGGTCAGCTAAAGGTTAAGTCTTGTCTATCATGCAGACATGAACTCCTGCATTGCTTCTTACTGGTAATTTTCCATTGACTCTTCCTCTAAAAGAATTACTAGTTAACTTTTGAATTCTACACTTACTGTACACAATTGATAGGCCTCATACAGCCTTGTGCAAATTAATTGAAACAACCGCTTTAGTTTCCTTTCTTTTGCTATACGGTCAGTTTTAGACCCACTGGAGTGACAGGGTATAAATGATTTCTATATTTTCTGTACATTAGGTCATTTGCAGTGTTGTGCTGCGATATGAATCAATTTTCGAAGTGTATGCCATATATATATATATATATATATATATATATATATATATGGGGTCGGTTTAGTTCAGTCAGTATACCATCCACCTCCGAACCACAAGTTTCCGGGTTCGATACCGGACCTAGCCGAATCACACATGAGTAGCACAGATTAAACCTGTGAGGACTTGATGGTAGGTGTGGCGCTCCACCTCAGACGAAAAAACAATCTCCCCCGTCTTATACCGAATTAATTGAATATTCGTAAAGTTAAAATGGTCTATATCAAAAGATTAAAGATTATATTTCCAACTTAAAACAAAATAAGTTTTGGCGTTTGAATAAGCCATTATTTGATTATAAGAATAGTGAAACCATTGAAATTTAGATTATGATTCAAAAACATTTTTAGAAAGTTTATTTTTATTTAATTAATATTCAAGATACGGTATCAATTTTCTATCATATGCAAAGGAGGCGACGATTTAACAAATTCGTAAGGAAAAGATAAACCAGCTCATGTTTATGGATGATATTAAGATATTTGGGAAGAATTTAAAAAAGAACTAGAAAGCCTTATAAAAACTGTCATCATCTATGAAATTTTATCGGTTGGTTGGTTGGTTGGTTGGTTGGATTTTATTACATGTCCACCTTTGTTGCGTTATTCTATGCCGAATACATCTTGTTTTATTTATTCTTTATGGCTATTCAATTTTTTTCGAACTCAGTTTTTTTAAAACACATTTTTGATACTCATTTTTTTATCTATTTAATTCAGATTGGACCCTCCCGGTCAGGGTGGATCTCTGAATAATTGCGATGAAGGGGTACTCTACATTTCTCATAACTCCAGAATTAGATGCAGTTTAACGTCAAAACCAGCACCTAACACCCTCAGACACAGCCTTATGGCACATAAATGATAAAAAGGTTTAGTGGCTTTGCCATTAGACCAATACGGTAAGGACAATCATATAAGTGCTGGGGCTTGACATGACCAGCCGATTGATCGGAGGGGAAGGCCTCTCCGACCACCTGTCTAGTAGTAAGGGTCAAAGTAGAATGTTGCATGTTCTGAAGAACCCAGCCACCAAGATTCCATCCTTAAGCATCACGGGTCGCCACCCATGGCTAAAAAAATTAAAACAATTTGATAAATCATAATAAAAAGTAAATAAATGAAGAAAAAAATCAAAATAAAGATAAAATTACTCAAATACAAGAATACATAAAAAATAAAAGAGAAAATGAATATATTCAAAAATTATTTTTATTGATTTACATATAAATAGCGGTATTAGATTTAATTTTAATTTTTTAAATCCCGGGAAACGCCGGGTATCACTGCTAAGGTCTAAGACTGAAACTTTTGAGAAAATATACAAGCATTGGTAATGTTGAAATAAAAACAGGTCGAAATCGTGCCAATTTTGTCACGTGTATCTAAAAGAAATTAAAGTGTTTAAGCAGTTTATTTATTTTTATTTCCTCTTATACAAACCTCACATCTTTCTTATTATAATGGAGATTCGGTGTCTGTAACCGAAACTACGTCACTACTTACATCAAAATACCCTCCAATTCCAGCATGATAGTTAAGATGGCAGATACACAATTAAAAACAAACACCATTGGAATAAAGATCAGATTTTGCAGTAAGAAACTTTTCCAATTACTGGTTCTCATGTCTGTCAATATTCCAAACAAGTATCTTATCATAATGGAGATTCGGTATCTGTCTATCTGTAACCGAAAATACGTCACTGCCTACGTCACATTACCTCAGGAATTGTGTAAGTTTATCAATAAGTATTTAATTTATTGTCAAAATCATTAGTGCATAGAATAAATCTTATCTATTAATGATGACTCTATGAAAATCCCGAGTTAGATTTGCTTCAAAACAGTCCATGTTATTAATGAGTTTAAAATCCTGCAATATATCACTAAGAAATAAAGGTTTATATAATGTATAGCGTGGTTAATTTACATACTGGTTTTAACAAAACCGGGTTTAATAAATAATTATTTGGTGTTATTGATATTTAATATTATTGTTTTATTCACCAACGTATTAAAATCAATCCTTTGATTGATTTTATATATAAAGCGTAATCTTTTTATATGCGTTCTTATTTAATTTCGTTAGTGTTTCCAATTTGATATATTTCATTGCATTAAAACTTAAATACTTACGCCCGGTTGAGAGTGCATATTCTAGCTAGTGTATTTAAAACAGGTCAACATCGTGCTAGTCATGTGTATCTGAAAGAAATTAATATGTTTTAACATTTTTTAATATGTCCTCTTATACAAAGCTCCTATTTTTTAAAACTAGCATTCAAAAATCCATGAATCAGAATTCTAATCCAAATCATTACTAAAGTAATTTGTAAATTCCTTCTTCGAAACCTTTGATCGATGAAGCTGGAATGGAATCATTGATTTTACCAGTTGATTTTATTTTTAAAGAATTCACTTGTTCGTATATTGACCAGCTCTCAGTATTTCTCGATCACAATACACAGTATTCTCTCAACTTACGCAAATATTGCTATTTAATTCTTCGATATGGCTTAGAATATACTGACTCAATCCCATGCCGAAAGGTATTTTGGGATAGCCATATTATTATTACTAACAAGAATATGCACGTTGGGCGTAAATTTTAATGTAATGAAATATATTAGATTAGAAAGACTAACAAAATTAAATAACAACGCATATAAAAAGATTACACCTATTTTAATTATATCTTAATTTATTTTCTATATAAAATCATTCACAGGATTGATTTTAATACATTGGACAATAAAACAGTAATATTAGAGATCAATAACACCAAGTAATTATTTATTAAACCCGGTTTTGTTAATACCAGTATGCAAATTAGCCACACAATATAATATGTAAACCTTTATTTTTAGTGATATATAAGACCCATTGCAGCATTTTAAATGCACTAATATCATGGACTGTTTTGAGGCAAATCTAACTCAGATTTTCAAAGAGACATTATTAATAAATAAGAATTTATGTAGTAATGATTTTTACTATGAATGCTTACGCATTTCTGAGGATATTGCGTCGTAATTTGTGACGTAGTTACGGTTACAGACAGACACCGAATCATAATTCGATTACTACCAGGACTTGTGGATATGCCATCCAGTCCAAAAACAGGATATTGCGACGTAATTTGTGACGTAGTTTCGGTTACAGACAGACCCCGAATCTCCATTATAATACGATTACTAGCAGGACTTATGGATATGCCATCCAGTCCAAAACCAAATCTATCAATAGACACAGAAAGATCAAGCTGCTCCGACCCAGAACAACAGAGCCCAACTCTGATTCAGCCAACAGAATAGTTAAACAGTAAGAAAATAATTATAAAATTAATACTATTCCAACCAACTCGTTTCAATCGAGTCGGCAAACGCTAAACAATGACACTGCTGAAATTGATTTAAAAAGACTAGACACATGGGCAGAATAAATAGGCAAGATGCACAAGACAATAGAAGACATCAAATCGATGGAACCACGAAAGGGGAAACTAAAGACAACGCCCAAAGTTCCGTGCCCTAGGCATGACAACTAAAGAAAGGTAAATGCGGATAACTGGAAATCATTGTTGCCAATAATCAATATATCGTGCGTCCGATGAATGAATTGATTGTTGTTTTATCACAGTGCCGTCTCCGGTCATGCGTCCGTTTCAGGGGAAGCGTGTGTATTGTCTTTGAGGGAGTGCTAAACGCCTTTCGGCAATTAAAAGTCTGAAGCAAAACTCGGGTTTATCAGCAGGTTTATTAACCGTCGGGAAAGGGTAAAAGGAATAAATACAATTTGACGGATACACATCTATATAATAATACTGGTGTTCCTTAAAAGTACGACCGTTATCATCTTGCAATACCCTCTGATTAAGATAAGGCCGTCCAAGATGAAATGCAAACATGTAAATTCTGATTATCTGGTGTTACTTAACCGCTGAATGCTTATTTCTCATGAGTGCCATCACCTCAGCTAAATAACGGACTATTTTGTTTTTATTAAAAAGAAAAGGAAGAAAAGGGACATGCTATACACAAAAATATAATAGAAAGAAATAAAAAAAGAAAGAAAGATAGTAGGGGAAATAGAGAGAGAGGAGGTGAGTGAACGGAAGTGATAACGCTAATATGTTTCAATCGAAAATAATGAAAGGATGAAAAGTGGTAAAGAAAGAAAAAAAGAATGAGAGAGAGTTAAACCAAGATTGATGAAGGCAAGTGTTTGCGTCGCATGATGTAATTATGAAGAATGCTTATTTCTTTTGTCAGTCTGCCGCTCTCAACTAGGGCTTATTTTAATGGAGGGCTTATATTAGAATCCTCCCGAAAATCAGATCTTATTTTGTAGGTAGGTATTATTTTCAGGGAAACACGGTAACAGATGAAGTTAATATTGAACAATAGATTAATTGACAAACTCTGAACAATAGACAAGAAAGTATTGTTAATTTTGTCAGTATTTTTCTTTATTTCTATCAATAATATTATCCCATATATTTTAATAATATTAATAATGGAGTGCATTGTCAAATAAGAGGTAATTGAGTTGTGTAAAGTAAATACTTTTTATCATAAGTTCGGGGCTTAATCTATGACGAGACAATTAAATCAATTGATAATTAAAGACTGGAACGTAAGTCTGTTTTTGTTTTTTTATGAAAAGAAAACTATCGAACAGCTATATAACTATACTTATCTGTATATATGAGATGAGACATATGGTAATGAAGGACTATTTGCTCGTAAATTCCTACCATAAAATAAACTGAACCCCCATTTTATGTCCGTGTTTTTGCAATAAATGTTTTATTTTTCTTGCACCCGTTATGTTACAATAGTAAATATATTTCCTTTATTTATTTTAATATTCACTTCAATGTGTTTTTAATTTTGTGAGAATGGTTAGTTTTAAAGTGGGGGTTCGTTTTTACACTTCAACTTTTTACTCGTAAATTCCTACGATAAAATGCCCAAGCCTAATTTTATGGCAGGAATTTACGAGTAAAAAGTTGAATATTACTGTTTGTTGTTGTTATTTCTTTTCTTTTTGTCTTTGGTACTCTAAAATAAAAACGTCAGATTTTAATCATCATCGACGAAAAAATAAAATTACGGTCATAAAAGGAGAATCCAATTTATGCCTAAATTGTAAAACGAGTCCCCACTTTAAAACTAAACATTCTCACATTGTAAAAACTTTTAGAATATGCACATTGAAGTGAATATTAAAATAAATAAATAAAATATATTTTGTATTGTAAAATAACGGGTGTAAGAAAAATAAAACATTTAAAACAAAAACACGGACATAAAATGGGGGTTCAGTTTATTTTATGGTAGGAATTTACGAGCAAATAGTCCTTCATTACCAGACATATGAATAATTTTGATACTGCTGACTGCTGTCCGCATTTTTATTGTGTATATAAACAACGTTCAGGTCACTGTAACCTTGGGGTCTGTCTAGGTGGTGTTGTTCTTTAACTACCGTACTTGACGGCATAGAGGACGCACTTTTATCCAAAATGTTGGCCCCTAAAAATTGCCCTGCGTCTTAAACATAGTAGGTGAAATTTTATCATTATTATTATTAATAATTTTATTATTATCATTATTTCCTGTTATTGAGATGCCTTGTGTATTCTTATTGCTTGCCTGTACTGCCAAATTGCTTTTATACAGCTATGTTTCTGCTTGTGTAATGCACAGCTAGACTGTTTTTAACAATATATGCTTAAATACACTAAAAACTTTTTTCCTGAATATGACCTTCTGAAATGGCAGTGCGTCTTATATGCACGTGCGTCTTATATGCCGTCAAATACGGTACCTTAAAATAATTCTAAGGTAGTTTCGAAGCTGAATTTGAATTCATAGGTAATCGTCAGAAGATGAATTAAGTCAAGGTAATTAAAAATAACACCTTAACAGAACTGAAGGTTAAACTGACCTGAACGTTGCGTTCATACACAATAAAGATGCGGACAGCATTCAGAAATATAAACATTATATAACTATTTGGTTAAATCGAACTTAATGGACCTAAATTCCACCATTGTATGTCACCCCACCGAAAGAAAAAAAATACCAAAAATCAGGGAATTAACAAAATTTAAAGACATTTTCAGTGTGGCTATATTAATGAATAAAATATATAATTCACCAGTTATTTTATTTTAAAACTTTTACATTTTTCCGGTCAGTTAATTTGAACCACGTATCTATGAACACAGATTCTCAAAAAAACGTGGTTCAAAGTTAACTGACCTAAAAAAATGTAATAGTTTTTAGATAAAATAATTAGTTCATTATTTCTTTTATTCATTAATATATCAACACTGAAAATTTCATTAAATTCGGTTTATTTCCTGATTTTTGGTATTCTTTTTTCTTTCGGCAGGGTGACATACGATGGTGGAATTTAGTTCGATTTAACCAACTATTCTATTCAACTGTTTGTATGTACAGTTATCAAGCCTTGTTAAAATAATCACCATATCGTATTAATTGTATGTATGGTAGTACTCATATGGACCAGCCCTTTCGGTTGGAGCTTTAGAATACACAGACTGCACCTCTACAGAGGGGTAAAACCCTTCCAAAGGGGCCACCTGTTGGTTATGAGTAGCGACCCTTCATACTTAAGGATGGAATCCTGGTGGTAGAGCAATCTATGACATACAACGCTCCACTTTGGCCCTTACTTAGGCTAGACGGGTAGTAGGAGGGGCATTCCCCGATCAATTGGCTGGTCACATCAACCCCTAGCACCTATATGCTTGTCTCAGCTCTATTGCCCTTATAGGAAACCTTAGCCCTTTTTATTATATATGTGCTAGAAGGCGGTAACTGAGGGTCTCGGTGGCCTGGGTGGGACGTTAAACTTCATCTCATGGTGAAGAACTATGGGGAGTGTGGAGTACCCCTTCATCGACATTATTTCCAGATCCACTCTGACTTTGTGTGGTAATACCTGTTAGGGTCCAATATATAGGTTAACTAATAGAAAGTGAGTTTACAAAAATGTGTTTTAAAAAATTGAATTTAAATTTAAATTAAGTAACCATCAAAAACGGCCGACTTGTCGACTGGGGCGTTAGAATGTGCCGACTGCACCTCTGCAGAGAAGTAAGACTCCCATAACGGGACCACCTGTTGGCCGTGGGTGGTGACCCGTGATGCTTAAGGATGGAGTCTTGGTGGATGTGCAGTCTCTGACATGCAACACTCCACTTAGACCCTTACTTAGGCTAGACGGGCGGTCGGAGAGGCCCCCTCCGATCAATCGGCTGGTTACGTCAAGCCCTAGCACCTATATGATTGCCCCAACCCTATTGCCTTTTAGGGCAAGCCCCAGCCCTTTTTATCATATGGGTGCTAGAAACGGTGGCTGAGGGTCTACATGTCCTTGGAATGACGTTAAACACTATCTGATGGTGAGACTCCAGTTTTGGAGTTTTGGGGAATGTGGTAGTACCTGTTAGGGTCCCATCTGTGGGTTAAATAGAAAAATGTATTTATAAAAAAATTTGTGTATCCATTAAGAATGAATTTCTTTCAAAACGTTATTGGCATTAAATGACCCACTGAGGCTGATATGCCGTAAAACAAAACAAACCAAACCTAAATCAAGAATAAATAAAACAAATCGTTTTTCGATATATAATAACCCAGCAAGCGTTGACATGCCGTAAAATCTTGCCCACCCTCCCTCTCAATCTCCCAATCCATTCTTTTCACGCATGCACACCCCCTTGGGTAAGGGCGTATGGTCGACAAGACATGATGAGGATTGCTACTTCTTTGCTACCGTCAGTTAAACATTCGTGACATCTCCTCAATTCAATTTGTAGATTCTGTTGCAAATTCTCATATTGTGGTTCTGTTTATTATGTGTGATAATGTCGTGACATTATGTGAATGTGCTGAGACTAAAAGTTTTAAACATATATTTTATAATTGAAATATCTAATACTGTTTTCTTATTCGTTTTTTTTTTTTGTGTGTTATTATAAAGTCTATTCAATATTGTTGTTTAATTTATCGTGCTCAGTATACGTGACGATGTCGATAAACCTTTAAAAAATAATCTGATATTTTTTCTAACTAAAGTGTTTGTTGTTATAAAAATCTATTTGATATTTCTTTGAATATTTGAGATGAGGTTTGATAATTAGTATTATTTTGATTACTCAGACTATTGTCCTGATCTTTATTGCTATCTGTACAATGTTTCGGCCTATGTGCTCTCCGGCCTTATTCAGGTATTTCTTGTCGGAGTCGGGAACCTTCTTTTCGAACTTAGGAAACTTCTTGTCGTAATCAGGAACTTTTTTGTTGTAAACTTGTCGGATTGAATAAAGGATTGGGTTCAAAGTTCCTTGGCGGCTCCTGATTACAAAAAGAAGGTTCCCGATTACAAAAAAAGGTTCCCGAGTTCAATCCTGAGTGAAAGTGGCTCCCGAATACGACAAGAAAGTTCCCGAGTTCGAAAAGAAGGTTCCCGAGTCCGAGAAGCTTCCCGAGTCCGACAAGAAATACCTGAAGAAGGCTGGAGGGTATATCGGCCGAAACGTTGTACAAATAACAAGGAAGATGGGGACAATAGTCCGAATAACGCAGATAATACTACAAGAAGGATTCTGATTTCGAAAAGGTTCCCGAGTCCGACAAGGAATACCTGAAGAAGGCCAGAGGGCACATCGGCCGAAACGTTGTACAGATAACAATAAAGATAAGGACAATAGTCCGAATAATCCAAATAATAATACAAATCGATTTGTATATGATATCTTTACTTATGAGTGCCTCAGTTAACGAGTTTTCCAATTTACAAGCTGTTACTCGATCGATTTTTGGCTCAAATTAAAAGTGCTCAAATGCTTGCCACCCGAGCAGTATAATTTTGTTCATTTTGTTCATTTTCTTCTCAGTGGTGTCTTTCTTTTCTTAGAATACATATGCAACTATTAGTCATGAAACAAAAATAAGAAGGTGAGATGCAAATTCCTTCTAGTTTATATATACGAACACTTTCTGCACGATTAGGATGTGACACACGGCCAATTGCATAGTATTTCCTAATGTATATATATATATATATATATATTATATATTTTTGCTTGAAGGCAATTAAAATACGTATATCGCATAAAATTCGATAATTATAGAAGATAATAATGACAAGTGAATCTCGGCAAAGAATTATTCGGTGTGTAGAACATCGTACAGACTGTTTCAACTTTATTAAGTCTCATCAGCGACCAATACTAACGATTTCCCTCCGACAGAAATCAAAATCGGGACTTCAGCAGGATAGTCAGAAACCATACTGCTTTGGCCACGATCCAGCACGGGACAATCCTTGCGAAAATAACCTGTCAATGATACTGATACGTCTCTACCATATGAAGTAAGGAGACGTTGGGTGAATAATAACAAACCCGGGCTTTATGCTCTTCGGCGAAGTGAATAAGATTTTTTTATGTTTTTTTTTTAGAAGCATTGTTGAATAAAGTATATATTATTATTTATATTTTTGCTTGAAGACAAGTACAATGCGTATATCGCATAAAATTCGATAATATATATATATATATATATATATATATATATATATATATATATATATATATACAAGTATATAATAAATCGAAATAGATCCGACAGTATGAATGAAAATAGATAGAAAAAACACATTATAATAGTAGTATGCTGACAGCTATCTGTTTCGACCTTTTAATAAAACGGTCTTCCTCAAGAGCAACTATATTTATGAAAGAAAGAGGGAATAGTAACGGTTTGGCACGAGAGGCTCAAACAACGCTCACGTTCTGGACCGGAATGTCTTTTAAAATATGTATAAAAATGCGTATTTTGTATTTAAAATAAATTTTATTTTTAAAACTAAATGTGTCAACATCAATGAGAAAAACTCAATAATGTTTGAAGTAAAAATGTAATAGAAGATAAAAGTTGTCTCAAAAGTGTTTAGGATGCAATCCAGCCACGAAAACGAGTTTAAATGTAAATCCGCTGCATAATTCGGAAAATTACGGAAAGTTCCGGGAATTCGTGAGGTTAACAAATCCAGGGTGTTGCGGTCTTTATCGAATCGAAAATGAACCTCATGTGATGAAACAGATATCTGTCAGCATACTACTATTATCATTTCTATTTTCTATTTTCATTCATATATATATATATATATATATATATATATATATACTAGCAAATATATGCACCCTCCGGGCGCACGTATTTAAGTTTTAATGTAATGAAATATGTTAAATCAGAAAGACTAATGAAACTAAAAACGAATGCAGATAAAATGATTTAAAACAGAGGGGGGTATAATCGAAAAGTAGAACAACTTTGAAACTAACTCTTCCATCATTTTCCTAATTTAACTAATTAGGTAAAATAGGAAGTAAAGAATAAAATTACAGTTATTCCATCTTGTTCATGGATTTCTTCTAAGATTTATCCCCGAGATTTTTACTAATATTCATTAAGATAAAACCAAACAATTAGAAATCAATATTACTAAGCAAATATTTATTAAAA
The DNA here is from genome assembly GCA_023376005.1 of Doryteuthis pealeii. Classification (NCBI taxonomy): domain Eukaryota; kingdom Metazoa; phylum Mollusca; class Cephalopoda; order Myopsida; family Loliginidae; genus Doryteuthis; species Doryteuthis pealeii. The sequence continues at coordinate 56,878,272 of CM042173.1, forward strand.
ATCAAATTTTTAATATCAATATGCAAATTAGTCTACGCGTTCACACTCCAAAATGCTATTTTGTTGTATATATAAATACAATTGCATGTAATTAGTATGCAGATATGACCAACAGTATTAATAATGTAAAACTATTTTATTAATAAATAAGGTTTGATTGAAAATACAATCATGGAGAATATGACGAAAATAACTAAGGGAATTGTGACTTGAATAGTAATATAGTTTCGGTTACAGACAGAAAAACACACAATCTCCATTATAATAAGATATATATATATATATATATATATATATATAGGAATTTCTAATAAATTACTGACAACAAATTACAAACTGGGCAAACCCCTTTTTTATCACTCAGACCAGAGGAACACAGGACAATAAAAAACATCTCTTTTCAAATTGCTTAAAAGTAATAAAGAATTCATCATTCGCATCTGATGATTTGTTGGTGTTGGACACTTTGTCTAAGCTTCCTATGTAATGCAAAGAATCTAAGTCTTCTGTTATATTTTTACTTATATATATATTATATATATATATATATATATATATATATATATATATTTATTTATATTTTTGCTTGAAGGCAATTATAAATGCATGTATCGCATAAAATTCGATAATTATAGAAAATAATCTTGACAATTAAATCCCGCAAAGGATGGCTCGCTATGCAGAACACCGTACAGACTGTTTCGACTTTATTAAGTCTCTTCAGCGATGTATACTAACGAGTCCCCTCCGACAGGAATCGAAACCGGGACTTCACAGGCATAGTCAGAGACCATATCCGTTCGGCCGCCGGTACATAGCGAACAATCCCTGCGAAATGAACCTTGTCAATGATACTATTACACGCCCCTGCCATAGTAGGTAAGTGGACGTTTATTTAGTAAACAAACCCGGCCGTAAGCTCTTCGGCGAAGTGAATAAGATTTTTGGATGTTTGTTTTTATAGAAGCATTGTTGAATAAATTATTATTTATATTTTGCTTGAAGGCAATTATAAATGCATGTATCGCATAAAATATACACACCCACACACAGATATATATATATATATATATATATATATATATATATATATATATATATATATATATATATAGTGTTCCGGATAAATTTGACATATTTACATTTGGTTATTTTTCTCCGTAGGTTAGAGGTATTGACGCACACTACACATCATTTAAGATCTTAGACCCTTCTTCATTCATATACGTGATGACAGATAGAATGGATGACTGGAACCCACCTGAATCATAGAAGAGAATAACGTGTATCATGATAATCTGCCCCGGCCATCAAAATAAGATTATGTTTGCTGCCCAATGCTCCCTGAACACTGTAAAAACAATCAGACATGAACTGGAGAAATACAATGGGGACTACGAGGATTTGACTAGAAGAAAGCAACATAATAGACGATCTGATTGCGTTCGTACAACAGAATTCTTCGATTATCTGCAGAAAGGGTATCAGGTTGAATTCAGATGTCTGCGTGGAGTAGTCCATAGATGGTAGGCCATATATATTGCAGTAGGATTCGGTTCCCTGTCACACCTCTGGGGAAAAGTCAAAAATGGTTGTCGGCGAATTTTTATGACTACACCAGTCCCAATGTTTGGCCTCCGAACTTCCCAGATCTTATCCCAATAAATTATTATGTATGGGATGCTGTTGAGAAAGACACTAATCGCCGTGTCAGCCCAGTTAATCAACAGAATTAAGGTAGTTTTCGAGACTCTTTCCAGGGAAACTGTAACATCAACTTGCTATTGGTTCGGGAGCAGGATTGAGGCTGTGATCGACGTTAATAGCGGTTATTTTGAGTGAACCTTGTTGGCAGTAGCGTAATTTCCGTGCCCGTTGAAATTTATCACAATCCATTACATTTTGTAGTTACCAAGCACTTTTTCTTTTTCCTCATGAAACTGACAAATTTCTCCCGGACACACTATATATATATATATATATATATATTATATATATATATATAACATCAATCAGCTCTGTGCTGAGTCTAAATGCCGTGCAGAAGACCTGCAGACCTGATTTATGAGATTCCATGCTGTCACCCTGACCTGATGATATATATATATTATATATATATATATATATATATATATATATATATATTGTAAACACGGTATGTTTGGAATGGCTTTTTTGCCGACAATTTTTGGGAGAATATGTGCTTAATTGGAGTCGTACCTAATTTTGAAAATTAATTAATTAATAATGAATTAGGCGGGAATGCCTATTTAAATGTATAGCTAAACAAATCGAGAAAAATCAATCTCTGTATGTACATTTCGGCCTATTAGGCCTCATCAGCAGAGCTATAGATAGGAAGGCCGCCCTGTGCGTGATTTGAAACCGGACTGCCAAGCTGACAGGCCGATATCACAACCCCTACACCAAACGCACTTCCTAGATTTTACGATTTGTTTAGAGTAGGTTAATATTCCTCTTCAGTGACTTTTATTACACGACGATATGATAAGTTGTAAACACGGTATATATATATATATATAGTCATCCACAGACACCGTGTTTCGGCGTATCACGTCTCTTCAGTGTGCCTAGACATTTGCTGGCTACCTCCAGTCTGGATGGAAACCCGTCGATTTATCACCAGTCAGACTCTTTAACCACTCGAGCATCGTCACCAACATACTGGGAGTAGGATTTTAACTGACAAATGCGTACATTCGTATATATGTAAAGGCCGCCATTTTATAGAAGAGCGTTACCTTTAAGCTTAGTTGGCGGTCGTCAGCGAAATCCTCGCCTAAGAGCTCAACCTACTAGGAGACGGGTATATATATATATATATTATATATATATATTGTGTGTGTGTGTGTGTGTGTGCGTGTGTGTGTGTGTGTGTGTGTGTATTTGTATGTGTGTGTGTGTGTGTGTGTGTGTGTGTGATTAGACCTGTTCAAAAATCAACTTTTTCATTTTTTCATACCCTCCTGCACGGTTTCCCATGCTATTTGATCTGGAAAAGCTGAAAATCACAACCATTTTGAAGTAAAATGCCAGGAACCTTTGCCTCATGTCTTTTTTTTCTTGAATGTTTACTTGAATTATTTTTCCAGAAAGAGTATTACAAATGCTTCAATTTGATACCCAGTTTGTTGTTCTATCCCAATTGTAACAAAAGTTACAGGTGAAAAACTGTCTGGCAGAAGGCAAAATTTGCTACTTTTCAACTATCGCGGGCTTAATATCTTGAGGTCCAATGAGGCAAAGGTTCCTGACATTTTACTTCAAAATGGTTGTGATTTTCGGCTTTTCCAGGTCAAAAATCATGGGAAACCGTGCAGGAGGGTATGAAAAAAGGAAAAAGTTGATTTTTGAACAGGTCTAGTGTGTGATGTATATGTGTATGTAAGGTGTGTGTGTGTAAGGCGTGTGTGTGTGTGTGTGTGTGTGTGCGTAGTGTAGTGTAGTGTAGTGTAGTGTGTGCGTAGTGTAGTGTATGTGTGTGTGTGTGTGTGTGTATGTCATTTATTTATTCCCTTTCATCGTCCTAGCAGCCGTGTACTCTTTTATGAGGCCCGTAAAGAAATAATGAATTATATATAAAAAGATTAATATAGCCTCTTAAAGCCTCTAGGATGTCTAGTAGATTCAAAGGATTCACGTTGTCTATTAAATAGTATCATTGTGTAGAACGACTGAGACGTTTATATTAAGTTTATCCATTCTATACACTGAGGTAATTCTATCACGTTAACATCAATGGGTGTCGTGTTAGCCTTTGTCAACATGTTAATTCCTTGGCGTTGAGGCAAACAGCCAAGGATCATATAGTGCTTCACGATGTTTCAAAAGTTGACTGGGTAATTTTTTCTTCTTCTTCTTCTTCTTCTTCTTCTTCTTCTTCTTCTTTGCAGTCTTCTTCTTCTTTCTTTCTTTCTTTCTTTCTTCTTTCTTTTCTTCTTCTTCTTCTTCTTCTTCTTCTTCTTCTTCTTCTTCTTCTTCTTCTTCTTTGCAGTCTTCTGCTTCTTCTTTCTTTCTCTTTCTTTCTTTTCTTCTTCTTCTTTTCTTCTTCTTCTTCTTCTTCTTCTTCTTCTTCTTCTTCTTCTTCTTTCTTCTTCTTCTTCTTCTTCTTCTTCTTCTTCTTCTTCTTCTTCTTCTTCTTTCTTTTCTTCTTCTTCTTCTTCTTCTTTCTTCTTCTTCTTCTTCTTCTTCTTCTTCTTTCTTCTTCTTCTTCTTCTTCTTTGCAGTTCTTCTGCTTCTTCTTTCTTTTTTTTCTTTTTCTTTCTTTATTTCTTTCTTTCTTCTTCTTCTTTCTTTCTTTCTTTCTCCTCCTCTTCTTCTTTCTTTCTCTTTCTTTCCTCTTCTTCTTCTTCTTCTTCTTCTTCTAATTTCTTCCTTTCTTTTTTTATTTCTTCTTTTTCTTCTTTTTCTTCTATTTCTTATTTGCTTCTCTTTCCTTTTCTTCTTCTTTCTTCTTCTTCTTCTTCTTCTTCTTCTTCTTCATCCCTTCCTGCCCCCTTCCTTCTTCTTTCTTCTTCTTCTTTCCTTCTCCATCCTTCTTCTTTTTCCTTTCTTCTTCTTCTTCTTCTTCTTCTTCTTCTTCTTTTCTTCTTTATTATCCATCGTTTTTATTTCTTTTTCTTTGTTTCTTCTTCTTCTTTCTTTTTCTTTCTTGTTCTTTTTCTTCTTCTCTTCCTTCTTCTTCTTCTTCTTCCCCTTCTTCTTCTTCTTCTTCTTCTTCTTTTATTTGTATTTATCCTACCTTCTTCTTCTTTCTTTCTTTCTTTCTTCTTCTTCTTCTTCTTCTTTAGTTTGTTCCGATTAAGTAGGCTTTTTTCACACTGTTAAGAGCCCGGATGTCATAACCAATCAGACAGCAGTTCATTCAAGTTTTGTAACGAGTCAATATCGATTAATATCTTGATGGAGAATTTTTCAGACGTTTACTCTCCTCAGAATCCAGAAGAGAATTTTCTACGATTCTGGGCAAAAATCAACATTAAACAACAAATACGTTTTTCGACCTCTCGACTTTAGCTGTAGAAAATCCGACTGCACCTCTGCATCCAGAAGAGAATTTCCTATCATAAGAAGAGAATTTCCTATAATACGTCGACTGAACCTCTGTGGAAGGGTAAACTCCCTCCAATGTGACCGCCTGTTGGCCGCATGTGGTAAACCGAGATGCTTATGGGTGGAATCCTGGTGGTTGAGCAGTTCATTACTTGAAACACTCCACTTTGACCTTTGTTATATAATTTAATCTTTATCATCCTGTTAGCTAGGACAGAAAAATACACCGACTGCACCTCTGCAAAAGAGTAAAATCCTCCACCTGTTGGCCATGGGTGACAACCTGTGATGCTTAAGGACGGAATCCTAATGGATGGGCAGTTCATTATTTGCAACACTCCACTTTAATCCTTATTTAGGCTAGACGGGAGTGTTGGAGACCCCTCCGATTAATCTGCTGTCACGTCAAGCCCTAGCACCTATATGATTGTCCTAACCCTATTGCTCTTATGGCAACACCTAATCCTTTTTATCATATATATATTTACCAACTCCCCTGCACGAGCAGGATGTGACACAAGGTCAATTTCTTAAGCGGAGTTCAACAGGTTTGAATTCAGAGTTTTCCTTCTCCTAGACTGGTTACCTAGCCATGGTTAAAGAGCCCAGTCTGCCCTGCTATTTATCCATAGCTGGAGGGAGAGTAGGATTCATACCTTTCCCAAGGGTATTAGCGCTAAGCGAAATGCAATTACCACGTCCAGGATTTGAACTCGGGGCGATGAGTCCATTTCCCATGACTTTAACCATCACACCACGCGCTTCCTACTTTTTATCATATATGTGCAAGAATTAATTGACAAGAAAAAAGTGAATTTGTCACCTCATAGAATTTTGCCGTCCGAGCGAATCACAAGGTGAAATGAAAGAAAACGAAAAGATGGACAAATACTTGGACCTTTCCAGAGAATTGAAAAAACTGTTGAATTTAAGATGAAAATGACACGAAGGTGTCCTTGGGGTGGTCCTCAAGAGTTTTCAGGACTGATTGGAAGAATTAGAAATCAGAGGAAGAATTGAGACCATCCAGATAACAGCATTGTTAAGATCGGCTAGCATACTCAGAAAAGTCCTGGAGACCAAAGACTTGTTGTCACTCTAGTGAAAGACCATCTGTTTACACTGCCGTGAAAAGGAAGGGGGAAGAGGTCTTGCCAACATAGAGGAATGCGTAGAAACCACAATCCAACAACTTGAAGATTACACAAGGAAGAGCAAAGACAAACTACTTATGGCGGCCAACAATAGTAGAAACGGCAGATGGACAAACAGAAAAACGACAAAGACTAGAAAACAAAAATGGGAAGAAAAACAATTATATGGACGCTTCAAACGACAAATAGATGAGGTTGCACATGAAAAGACTTGAACATGGTTAAGAAAGGGAAACCTCAAAAGAGAAACAGAATCACTTATAATTGCTGCACAAAATAATGCCATGAGGACAAACTACATCAAAGCGAAAATTGATAAGACCCAACAAAATAGTAAATGTAGACTTTGCGGTAATAGAGATGAGACTGTTAACCATATACTCTGCGAATGTAGCAAACTAGCACAACGAGAATACAAAACTAGACACGACTGGGTTGGGAAGGTGATCCACTGGCAATTATGCAAGAAATTAAATTTTGACCACACAACAAAATGGTATATGCATAAACCAGAATCTGTTCTTGAGAACGAAACACACAAAATTCTCTGGGACTTTGAAATAAAAACGGATCACCTTATCCCAGCAAGAAGCCCAGACCTAGTGTTGATAAACAAAAAAGAAAGAACTTGTCAACTGGTGGATTTTGCAGTGCCAGCAGATCACAGGGTGAAGTTAAAGGAAATGAAAAAATAGACAAATATCTGGACCTTGCCAGAGAACTGAAAAAGTTATGGAATATGAAAGTGAAAGTGATACCAATTGTAGTTGGTGCACTTGGAACAGTCCCAAAAGAATTAGAAATGGGTTTGGAAAGTTTGGATATCAGAGGAAGGATTGAAACCATTCAGAACACTGCACTGCTGCAATCTGCCAGAATACTCAGAAGAGTCCTGGAGACCTGAGGAGACTTGCTGTCACTCAGACTCCAGTGAAAGACCATCAGCTAACACTGATGTGAAAACTCAAAAGGAGTAAATAATAATAATACAACTAGCAGATCACAGGGTGAAGATGTAGGAAAATGGACAGATGGATAAATATCTGGACCTTGCCAGAGAATTAAAAAAAGCTGTGGAATATGAGAGTGAAAGTGATCCCAATTGTAGTTGGTGCACTTGGAACGGTCCCAACAAACTTGGGAAAAGACTGGAGGATGTGGAAATCAGTGGAAGAATTGAGACCATCCAGAATACTGCCTTGCTGCGGGTGTGCTAGAATACTCAGAAGAGTCCTGGAGACATGAGGAGATTTGTTGTCACACCAGTTAAATACAATCAGCTAACGCTGATAGACCTAGTATTAATTAACAAGAAGCAGAAAAACTTGCTATCATGAATTTTGCCGTCCCGGCCGACCACCGAGTAGAAATGAAAGAAAGCGAAATGGTAGAAAAATACTTGGACCTTGCCAGAGAACTGAGAAAACTGTGAAGCAAGAAGGTCGTACCAATTGTAATTGGTGCCCTTGGAACGGTCCCCGGGTTTCTGGAAAAGAGACTGGGTGAATTGGAAATCAGAGGAACCATCAAAAGTACAGAATTGTTAAGACCGGCAAGAATACTAAGAAGAGTCCTGGAGACGTGAGGAGACTTCCTGTAAATCAGTCACCAGTGAAGTTAAGGTAGGTGTGAAAAACTCTAATGGACTGAAATGGTAATGATAATACCCGTCGAGGATTAGAACTTTCAGCGGGTTCATTTTTTTAAACCGATAACCGTAATGCCATGAGCGCTCTTTCGAAAGACGTCGAAATCCCTTCCGCAAATAGCAGGCGTAAATACATTTTTTTAATCAGTGATATTATGGAACGCCAATTATCTGATTTTTTAAACATATTCCTCCAAGGCAGTATTGTTATACATGTAGCCTCGGGCCTCATGTGACCTGAGGAGGAATTTTGTGCAGCCCGCGTACTGACTTAAAATGGTAACCTTTCTTATCCTATGGAAGCCTTAAGGTATCAAAAAAGAATTGTTATGGATTAAAATTAATTGCCCAGATTTCCCGATTTTTTGCATAGATTGCACTAAATTTTATCACTCCTGGGACTAAATAGGTCTCATTTTCCGATTGTAGAGTTGATATTTTTTTCAGTGTTATTGGTTGTGGATACACGCAAACGTACGTGTGTGAAAAATCCTAATTATGATGTGGCACGATCTGAATGATAGACGCCATATTTATTTCCAGAAAAGTTACAATGAATACGTCCTGTATCTCATTATGAAATATTGTCAACAAAGACGAAAAAAAAAGAATGATAAAATATGTCGGGTAAATATGGCCCGTCTTGTCAGCCGTGGCTGTATAATACACCGACACACACCGGTTGGACGTGGGTGTCGACCCATGATGCCTAAGGGCTAAATCCTGGTGGCTAAGCCCTTCATGACATGCAACACACCACTTGGGCCCTTTATTTAGGCTAAACGGTCGAGTGTCTTGGGTATGACATTAAACTGCATCTCGTGGTGAGGAGGTTCCAATTCTGGAGCTCTGGGGAATGTGGATTGCACCTTCATCACCATTATTCCATGTCCAGTCTGATCCGGAGTGGTAGTACCTATTAGGGTCCAATCTAAATGGTGTTAAATAAAGAAAAAAATAACAAATGCAATAATGCAATAAACATTTTTTCATAATTTCAAAGAGAATACATTTATTATAGCTAAATTGTATTTCTGTATAGAATAATGAAACTGATATCAAAATGGATCACGGAGGGTTGATTGATAAATAAGATCTCCAATCCTATAAAAATAAGTTTTGAATAATGAAACTGGTATGAAAATGAATTAGATTTATTTATTTCCAAAATTACAAGTCGATCAATTTTTGACATAATGCTGCCAAGGACGGATTTGAGAGATTGCATGGTTCCCTGGGTGTTTGTATTGACCTCTCCCTCAACTATGCTTCCTTCATAATAGCTGTGTATTATAATAGCTTAACCGTATTTCTCTCTCTGAAATTTTTATAGCATTATCAAACTTGTTTTCTGAGCTTAGAATAGTCTATCTGTGTCTCTGGCAGAGGGCATCACTTTTAGTCTGAAATGAACAAGAATTGATTATTTCCAATAAAGCTGAGATATCGTTTGTGAAGTCGACACGTATTTTTCTAATCGTACAAATCGGCGTAATATATATATATATATATATATATATATATATATATATATATATATTATATGTGTGTGTGTGTGTGTGTGTGTGTCTGTCTGTCTGTCTGTCTGTCTCTATGGTGTGTGTGTGTGTGTGTGTGTGTGCAGGCTCTCCATACCGGACTGTTCATGTCTGAAGCCACACTGGCGCAGCACCAGCAAACCAAGAGTCCAGAATAAAAGGGCAGCAACAGAGCCCCGGCACATCAACATCTTTAGGGACTGCATTCACATGCGACACCTATGGTCGAGAATATTTTTCAAACATTGGACTGCACAATCACAGGAGGCGTTGAAACTTCAGGGGCACAAGAACTATATAGTCTTCCGAGACTGCATTGGCAATGATATATATTATATATATATATATATATATATATATAATATATATATATATATATATTATATTATATATGTGTGTGGTGTGTGTGTGTGTGTGTGTGTTGAATTAACAAAAAGACATATCTCCTGTTTAACAATTTTATTTGTGATCTTTTCAAGTTTTCTGGCCAACTTGTTAATATTTGGGTGGAATTCGTGGATTAGTCCACCAAAGTTCAGGTCCCGAGTACTTTCGGCACTTCGAAGTGCCATCATGTGTTCCGGTTTTTTTCAAATTGTATTAATGTGGAGGCTGGAAGGAGAAATATTAAATATTAAAATATTAAAAAGTTGGCCAAAAAACTTGAAAAGATCACAAATAAAATTGTTAAACAGATGTGTCTTTTGTTTAATTCAACATACATAAATGAAAAAATGCTGCCCAAATACACACACATATAAATATATATATATATATGTGTGTGTGTGTGTGTGTGTGTGTGAGTGCGTGTGTGTGTGTCTGATTGAACATTAGGGAAATGCTGTTAAAACACAAAATAACTTCGTTCAAATGATATTTCACTTTCGTATGTAACGAAGCTTTGTCAAATTTGACAAAGCTTCATTACATACCAAGGTGAAATATCATTTGAACGAAGTTATTTTGTGTTTTAACAGCATTTCCCTAATTTTCAATCACATTTTGTCGGATTTACTCAATCCCTTACTCCTCACACACACACACACACATACACTCATATATTATATATATATATATATATATATTATATATATATATATATATATATATATATATAATTTAATATACCAAGCGTGTTGGTAGATCCTTGCGGAGAGAAAAAAACTCAGCAGAAAGTTTGATTGTAAAAATATACTACCAAACATCAACCAGGAAGAAAACAAATTTTGAAAAAAAGAAAGGACCAAGATATTCGTACCAACAAAAAATAATCTATTGGTATAGTATTTGGCCAAAAGAAAAAACAATGTATATGTATATATATGTATATAAGATATATATATATATTCATATAACCGCTAGGAGAAGCTAATATGTAAAAAGTGCTCGATACCTAAGTAGAGCCAAGTAATAGTAGGTTCGTCTGACTCATTAGATTATCTTTATATATAATATATATATATATATATATATATATATATATATATTATATATATATATATATCAAAAACAATAACAAACATGAGAGATACACTTATTTCACTTTTTCTTTTCTTTTCTTTTTCTCGTTTCCGGGACTTATCAACAAGTTAGGGATAAATAATAACACTTTATTTTTGCAATACATAATTGTATCCACCATAATTCCTAGAAAAATCAAATATTCAAATTCTCGAGATTTGCTAACGGCTCTATATCGTTCAGCGTCCTGAAAGGGAATTTTTTAAAATTATTTTCGAACATTTTTAAAAATTCTCCGTTTTTCTCCAACGAATTTTTTTTTCATTCAAAATAAAATTTAACTCTGATGAAGGTCGAATTTTCACTGTGTACGTAATATTTTTACATTTTTCTATTATTATTATTTCATTTCATTTGTTTATTTAATAATAATAATAATAATAATAATAATAATAATAATAATAATAATAATAATAATAATAGTTTGAATCGTGTACACATAGATAAACTGACCGAAACACATGTGTAAGTGATATTGATTAAAATCATCTTTTATTATCCATTCTGTACTTTCTTTTCTTTATTCATTCTTCCTCTCATATATATATATATATATATATATATATATATATATATATATATATGTATATATATATATATATATCACATATATATATCATATATATATATATAATATATATCACATATATAACCGGTATTGTTCAGTGTGCCCTAAACAATATCAATATAATCTTTATATATTATCTGAAATAGCACGCCACCTAGCGAATTAATACCACGAGACGCCACTGGTCAATAGCTAATTGGATGATATAGAATTAAAAGATTTCAAATATTATAAAGTAATAACATGTTTATGTCTGGAGTTGGTTTTTTTCAAATCTCAAACATAAGTATTTTTCTTGAAAAAACATCGGCGTGTTTTTGTTCAAGAGATTTGATTTAGATCTATAGATAAACAATCTTTTTCTTAGGATAGATAAGGACGGATAATCAGAATAACGCACAAAAAACTTGAAGTTTTAAGCAAGATTTATAAGTAGACACGCATGAATAAGCACGATGCAAACATCTTATTATAATGGAGATTGTGGGTTTGTCTGTCTGTAACCGAAACTATATTATTATACAAGTCACAATTCTCTTGTTATTTACACACATTCTCCATGATTTTTATTTTTATTTAAACCTCAATTATTAGTAAAATTGTTTACATCATTAAGACTATTAACAATATCTACATACTAATAACATGCAATTATATTTATATATTCAACGAAATAGCGGTTTACAGTGTGAATGGGAAGGCTAATTTTGCATATTGATCTTTAAAAAAAATATTTTAATGAATATATGCTTAGTATTATTGATTTCTAATTGTTTGGTTTTATCTTAATAAATATGAGCAAAAATCTCGGGGATAAATCTTAACAGAAATCTATTAACATAAAGAAATAACTGTAATTTTATTATTTCTTCCTATTTTAACTAAATAGTTAAATTAGGGAAATTTACCACTGAAAGACGGGAGTAAGGGAAAATGGTGGAACAGTTAGTTTCAAAGTTGTTCTATTTTCCGATTATACCCCCTCTGTTCCAAATATTTTTATCTGAATTCTTATTCAGTTTCATTAGCCTTTCTAATTTAACATGATATTTTATTATATTAAAACTTAAATACTTGCACCCGGAGGGTGCATATATTTGCTAGTATTTAATAAGGAAGGTAATTCGCCCTATTTCTCTAAATGTTTGAGATGAGGCTTGAAGATTAGTATTATCTGCGTTATTCGGACTATTGTCCCCATCTTCATTGTTATTTGTACAACGTTTCGGCCGATATACCCTCCGGCCTTCTTCAGGTAAGTTCCCGAGTTCGAAAAGAAGGTTCCCGAGTCCGACAAGAAATACCTGAAGAAGGCCGGAGGGTATATCGGCCGAAACGTTGTACAAATAACAATGAAGATGGGGACAATAGTCCGAATAACGCAGATAATACTAAAATTCGCCCTATCGGCTTGGACAGAAGAATACGTCGACTGCACCTCTGCAGAGGGGTAGAGTTCCTCCAATGGAGTCACCTGTTGGCCGTGGGTGGTGAGCTGTGGTCCTTAAGGATGAAATCATGGTGGCTGAGCAGTCCATGACATGCAACACAATTCTTTGGCCCTTACTTAGGCTAGACAGGTGGTTGAAGAGGCTCCCTTCGATCAATCGGTCTTCAAATCAAGCTCTAACACCTATATGATTGTTTCAACCCAACTGGCATCATTTGGGAACGAGTAGAGTTTCAGGAAACGGGTCCGGATTTAGCCAGTTTACTAAAACTTTCCTTGTTCCCCACAGATACTTACATCGGAAAAATAACAATTCGGCTTAACATTACAGCATTTTAATCTGAATCATTGATTAAAAATCAGTTATAACAAGAAAAAACATTGTACAATAGTTTTAAACTCCGAAAATCGTTTGTTAAACTACATTTAGTGGTGAGGCTCAAATTCTGGAGATCTGGGGGAGTGTTGAGTACCCTTTTATTGTCATAATGTATATATATATATATATATATATAATATATATATAATATATATATATATATATTATTGTACGTGTATATATGTACCGTGTAATTGTTGAAGATCAGGTTAGTAAGAGCACAAAGGTGGTAAGTTAGAATTAATAAAATCAATTAAGTTCTTAGAAGAGGTGAACGGAAATTGAAGGGAGCCTATTCAACCGTTCGTCTAGCCTAAGTAAGCGGAACCCGTGGAAGGCAAATTCGATTGAAACTGGGGGGAATCAGGAATTCCATTATATAGTAGTAATAGGCTGGATTGGCTTTTTCATTGGCTTACATTGACTATGGTTTCTCGATTTAAGAAATCAAGTTTTTGTAGTTTTATTCGTAGCAAAATGAAAAGACTAGCAGTACGTAGCTTGCAGGGTGACGACTTGAAGAATCCGGATTCAAATCGGGTTTGCTATCGGAGCCGATATGCACAAGAACCCGTAATCGGCGATGAAGATGTAGCTTACGACATATGCGTAGAATGTGTGTAGACAGTGACGACCAATCGGCTGGTCATGTCAAGCCCTAGCACTTATATGATTGTTCCAACTCTATTGCCCTTATGGCAAGCCTTAACTCTTTTATTATATATTTGCTAGAATGTGGTGGCTGAGTGTCTTAGTATCTTGAGTATGACATTAAACTGTATCTGATGGTGAAGTTCCAATTCTGGAGCTCTGGGGAATTTGGAGTACCCCTTCATCACCATTACTCCTAGGTCTACTCTGTCCCGGACTGGTAGTATCTGTTAAATAAAACAAAAACATCTTGGGCATAAAATAACCCAACATGATCTATAAAGCAGACGGCTGCTGACCTTGCCACAAATGGTTTCAAAGAAACTAAATTAATGGCGCGCTCCTCATATTTTAATCCAATAGAAAACTTGTAGCCGATAATTGAAAAGAGATTTGCATGAAAATGGACGGCAAAATATTCGCGCCAAGAATTAATCAGAAAGAGCAGCAAATAATGTTTAACAGAAGTTGTAGAAATGTTCTCAAGATCAATGAATTGACGTCTGATGGCTACAACATAGCAACAAATAAATATTAACATATAAAATGATAAAATAATTTATTCAAGTACAAATGATAGGGTGTTAATTAAATATGGTTCTTTGAACGGTACCTTTTTAATTCTCTTTTACTGCAAGAATGTGTATAAAACAATATATATATATATATATACATATATTATATATATATATATATGTGTGTGTGTGTGTGTGTGTGTGTTTGTGTGTGTATGCACACGCATATATATATATATATATATATATATATATTATATATATATATGCACACCCACAAATAATATATATATATCCATACAAATATATATATTGAACACACACAAATAATATATATATATGCACACACACAAATATATATATGTACACACACACACATATATATATATATATATACCACACAGGGATCTGTGCGGTAAAGTAATGAGCTGATGGTAGGTGTGGCACACCACCTCAGATGCCGCAAAAACGATCTCCTTTGGTCTAGAAAACTAGGGAAAGGGGATATATTCCCTCGCTGATGCGCTGATATCGACTTTAGGCCAGTCCGACGACTTTTACTTTTAATATATATATATATAGTAATATATATATATTATATCATATATGTGTGTGTGTGTGTGGGTGTGTGTGTGTGTGCGCACACACAAAATATAATATATGCACACACATTGAATATATATATATGCACACACACAAAATATATATGTACTCACACACACACACAACACGAAACGAAAAAATATACATACATATTATATATGAACACACACAAAGATATATATGCATTAATATAGCACGCACAAAATAACATATATGTAAACACAAATGTTATATATAATAATATATAATATATATATATACATATATATATATTATATACACGCACACACTGACGACGGTGTGTCAAATATGATTTTTGGAAGATACCTTTTAACTTCTTTTACTACAAGAATGTGTATGAAACGATATATATATATATATATTATATATATATATATATATATTATATATATATATGGAAACATGCACACCACGCCACACGTACACACACACGCACACACGCAGCACACACACATATATATATATATATAGATAGATAGATAGAGAGAGAGAGAGAGAGAGAGAGAGAGAGAGCGACAGACAGATAGACAGACAGACAGACAGAGAGTAAAATTTTGTGAAAATTTACGGATATTACTTAAAAGTGCTGGATAACCTGAAGATAGACCTAACTAATTATTTAAATTAAAAACAAATTACATACTTTTACTTTAAGAAACTGTTAGTTAAATTTTCAGACAAATAGTTCTTAAAGTAAACGTTTTTAACAACAACAACAACAACAATAATAATAATCTTATTATAATGGAGATTGTGCGTTTTTCTGTCTGTAACCGAAACTACATTACTACTCAAGTCACAATTCCCTTAGTTATTTACGTCAATTCTCCATTGATTCTATTTCTATTTAAACCTCAATTAATAATAAAACTGTTTGACATTTTTTTATACTGTTGGCCTTACCTAAATACTTAATAAACATGCAATTGTATTTAATATATACAACAAAATACGTTTTCAGTGTTAAACGTTAAAGCTAATTTGCATATTGATATCAAAAAGACTGATTTTAATAAAAAATGTGCTTGGTATTATTGATTTCTAATTTGTTTGGTTTTATCTTAATGAATATGAGTAAAAATCTCTTCAATAAATCCTAAAGAAATTCATTAACAAGAAAGAAATTAACTGTATTTTATTCTTTACTTCCTATTTTAACTAAATAGTTTAAATTAGGAAAATTAGGCATTGAAAAATGGAAGTGATAAAAGAGTAAGTTTCAGTGGTTCTATTTTCCGATTATACCCCCTCCGTTTTCAAATTCTTTTTTATTTCAATTTCTTAATTAGTTTCATTAGCCTTTCTGATTTAATCTAATATTTTATACTTTTAAACTTAAATACTTGCACCCGGAGGGTGCATATATGCCCTAGTAATAATATAATTTAATAATAATAAATAATAATAATAATCAAAAATAATAATAATAATCAAAAATATGTTGGGTTGGTTGGTTTGTTGGTTGTTTTTTTAAGGCCCGTTTAGCTCAATCAGTAGAGCGTTCTCCAAGGAACCACAATGTTCCTGCGCGTTCGATACCAGCCCTCCGCCAACTCAGTGTATGAATAGCACAGGGATCTGTGCGGTAAAGTAAGGGCCTGCCGTCCTAGGTTTGGCGCACAACTCAGACGCAAAAAAAATCTACTTGTCTAGCGGCTTATGAAAAGGAGAATAGACACCTCGCTCACTGGGGATAACCTACTTTTCTTACAAATAATGTAAATCACCCTTTACAATCATTTTTAATACCGAACCAAGTTCATTTTTTATTGCGTTGGTATAGTTGGTTGCGTTCGAATTTAACGGCATGTCGAAACTTGTTGGGTTATTATGCCCAAGTATGTTTTTTTTTATTCATTCTTAATGGGAACTCAATCTTTGAACTCATTTTTTCTATTTACCCCAGATACGACCCTACAGATACTACCACTGGGTCAGAGTGGACCTAGGAGTAATTGGTGAGAAGGGGTACTCCACATTTCCCCAGAGCTCCAGAATTGCGAACTTCCACATCAGATACAGTTTAATGTCATACTCAGGATGCTAAGACACTCACCACCACATTCTAGCAAATATTATTGATAAAGGGTTAAGGCTTGCCATAAGGGCAATAGAGTGGAACAATCATATAGGTGGCTAGAGACTTGACATGACAAGCCGATTGATCGTCACTGTCTATACACATTTTCTACGCAATGTTATTTTGTTTACATTATATTTATTTCAGCTTTGATATATTGCATCCATTATTATCGAGTTTCTCACACCTGTCAGTTGGTTCACTGGGGGCTGTAGTGGACAGCCATTCTCCTCAGGTCTCCAGGACGCTTTTCTGAGAATTTAGTCATCTTAACAAATGCTGTAGTTTGAATGGTCTATTTCTTCCTCTGGATTTCCAATTTACCCAAATTATATTCCAAGACGTGTTTGCGGGATCGTTTCAAGGAACGATTACCAATTATTACGTTAGCAAATATTGAAAAAGACTAGCAGTACGTAGCTTTGCAGGGGGGTGGCGACTTGAAGATTCAAATCGGGTTGCTATCGGAGCCGATATGATGCCACAAGAACCCGTAATCGCGCCGATGAAGATGCTACCTTTACGACATATACTTCCATGGTCCACCGCCTCACTCGATTCTATAAAGCAGACGGCTATCTCTCTC
>CM042173.1:56896158-56941158 GCA_023376005.1 Doryteuthis pealeii
AGAGAGATAAGGCAATGAAACCGAATAAGAATGCGGATGAAAAGATTTGAACATAGGGGTATGAATTGAACAAATAGAACAACTTTGAAACTAACTCTTCCATCATTTTCAATACTCCCACTTTCATTGGTAACAATTTTTCCTAATTTAACTTTTAGTAAAATTAGGAAGTAAAGAATAATATACAGTTATTTTCTTCTTGTTTAATGGATTTCTTTAAGATTTATACCCCGTATATTTTGCTTATATTCAATAAGATAAACCAAACAATTAGAAATCAAAATACTAAGCATATGTTTATAAAATCAAATTTTTAAGATCAATATTGCAGAATTTAGCCTTCCATCACCCTGTAAACGCTATTTGTTGTATATATAAAATACAAATTGCATGTTTATTAGCACGTAGCACATCGGTCAAACCAGTCCTTAATGATGTAAATCAGTTTTATTAATAATTGAGGTTTAAAATAAAAAATAAAATCATGGAGAATATGATGTAAATAACAAAGGGAATTGTGACTTTATAGTCAATAATGTTTCGGTTATCAGACAGACAAACCCCACAATCTTCATTATAATAAGACTGTTTCGAAGAAGGATTAAAATTACTTAGTAAATGATTTGGATAGAATTCTGATTAATGGATTTTTGATTCGGTTGGAGAAACCAAAAAATATGATGCTAGTTTACAAAAATAAGAGTTTGTATAAGAGGACATAATTATTTTTAAAAACATATTATTTATTTATCAGATAACATGACTGGCACGATTTTGAGCTGATTTTTAAAACTAGCAAGACTATGGACCCCCGCCGGCACGGTAAGTATCTAAGTTTCAATGCACTGAAATATATCAAATTAGAAAGACTAACGAAATTAAATAAGAACGCTCACATATAAAGATTACGGTTTATTTTAATTATATTTTATTTATATTTTTAATTGGCTTCTATATTATAATAATCAAAGGATTGATTTTTAATCCATTGTGAATAAACAATAATATTAAATATCAATAACCACCAAGTAATTATTTATTAAACCGGTTTTGTTAAAACCAGTAACGCAAATTAACCACGCTATACATTATATAACTTTATTTCTTAGTGATTATATTGCAGGATTTTTAAAAACTCATTAATAACATGGACTTGTTTTGAGCAAATCTAACTCGGGATTTTCATAGGTCATCGTTATAGATAAGATTTATTCTATGCACTAATGATTTTGACAAATAAATTAAATACTTATTGATAACTTACACAATTCCTGACGTAATGTGACGTAGGCAGTGACGTATTTTTCGGTTACAGATAGACAGATACGAATTCTCATTATGATAAGATACTTGTTTGGAAATATTGACAGAACCTGAGAACCAGTAATTGGAAAGGTTTCTTACTGCGAAATCTGATCTTTATTCAAATGGTGTTGTTTTTTAATTATGTATCTGCCATCTTAACTATCATGCTGAAATTGGAGGGTATTTTGATGTAGTAGTGACGTAGTTTTGGTTACAGACAGACCACGAAATCTCCATTATAATAAGAAAGATGTGAGGTTTGTATAAGAGGAAATAAAAAAATAAATAAACTGCTTAACCATTTAATTTCTTTTAGATACACATGACAAAATTGGCACGATTTCGACCTGTTTTTATTCAACATTACCAATGCTTGCATATTTCTCAAAAGTTTTCAGTCTTAGACCTTAGCAAGAGCTACCGGCGTTTCCCGGGATTTTAAAAAATTAAAAGTAAATCCTAATACTGCTATTTATATGTAAATTAATAAAATAATTTTTGAATATATTCATTTCTCTTTTATTTTTTATGTTTTCTTGTATTTGAGTAATTTTATCTTTATTTTTATTTTTTCTTCATTTATTTTCTTTTTATTATGATTTATCCTTTATCAAATTGTTTTTAATTTTTTTTAGGCCGTGGGTGGCGACCCGTGAATGCTTAAGGATGGAATCTTGGTGGCTGAGTTTTTCAGGACATGCAACATTCTATCTTTTACCCTTACTACTAGACAGGTGGTTCGGAGATGCTTCCCCCTCCGATCAATCGGCTGGTCATGTCAAGCCCTAGTCACTTATATGATTGTCCTGACCGTATTGGTCTAATGGCAAAGCGTCTAAACCTTTTATCATTTATGTGCCATAAGGATGTGTCTGAGGGTGTTAGGTCGGTTTTGAGTTAAACTGCATATAATTCTAGAGTTATGAGAAATGTAGAGTACCTTCATCGCAAATTATTCAGAGATCCACCTGACCGGGAGGGTCCCATCTATGGGATTAAATAGATAAAAAAATGAGTATCAAAAATGTGTTTTAAAAAAACTGAGTTCGAAAAAAATTGAATACCATAAAGAATAAATAAAACAAGATGGGCGAGCATAGCAACGCATACAAGGGTGGACATGTTAATAAAATCCAACCAACCAACCAACCAACCAAACCAACCAACCAACCAACCACCGATAAAATTTCATAGATGATGAACAGTTTTATAAGGCTTTCTAGTTTTTTTTAAATTCTTCCCAAAATATCTAATATCATCCATAAACATGAGCTGGTTTATCTTTCCTTACGACTTTGTTAAATCGTCGCCTCCTTTGCATATGATAGAAAATTGATACCGTATCTTGATATTAATTAAATAAAAATAACTTTCTAAAAATGTTTTTGAATCATAATCTAAATTTCAATGGTTTCACTATTCTTATAATCAAATATGGCTTATTCAAACGCCAAAACTTTTTATTTGTTTTAAGTTGGAAATATAATTCTTTAATCTTTTGATATAGACCATTTTAACTTTACGAATATTCAATTAATTCAGTAATAAATGGGGGAGATTGTTTTTTCGTCTGAGGTGGAGCGCCAACCTACCATCAAGTCCCACAGGTTTAATATGTGCTACTCATGTTGTGATTTGGCTAGGTCGGTATGAACCCGGAAACTTGTGGTTTGGAGGTGGATGGTCTACTGACTGAACTAACCGACACCAACACACACACACACACACCACACATACACACACAACACACACACACATATATATATATATATTATCTGTGTGTGTGTGGAGAAAAGTAGACAAACACGGGATGTTGTGGAAACTTGATGTTTATTGTCGACGGTGCAACATTTCGGGTCTCTTTTAGACATCTTCAGGACTTGAATATAGTTCTTACTCCAATGATGGAAATTCTCAAACAAGACATGGGGTCGGTTTAAGAGTAATGTAAATTACCCCCAGTAAGAAGCAATGCGGGGTTCATGTCTGCATGATAGACAAGACTTAACCTTTAGCTGACCTGACTACAGTTCTTTGAATGGCTGGTTTGATCGTGGAACAACTGGTCATGAGAATGTTAGTGCTCGTCGTTGAACAAACAGACATAGACATACAACAATCTTTCTTTTATATAAGATTTACAGTAGCCCTTAGGCGCCGTGGTGAACGGGCAAAAGAATGGCAATTTCACTTTCATGCAGTTGTGGCGGGTTTTGAAATAAAGACATCTAAAATGTTTACATAGTATTGTGTTCATTTGTAAGAACAAAGAATGACACACAGGTGATAAACACATAAGAAGTCCTAAGAACCACCAAAGACAAACAAAAAGTCTCAGAGCAGAAGAGAGGAATCGGCCCCAGAATAGAAGAATAGAAAATCCGGCCAGATAAAAAGATAAGTATGGCATGCTGGTTTGGTTAGATTTTACGGTTATGTTCAACCCTAATTGGGATTATTTTATGCGCGACGACATTTCTGTTTCATTCATTCCGGTAGGGTATTCATTTTTTTTTAAACTCATTTTTTTGTTTTATACACAATAATTGTTATTATAATAAAGCATAAAACGTTTTAAAACCTCTTTAAGATACATAATAAAGTATGACACAGTTAAAAACTCTTTAAAATACTAATAAAACATAAAAAAGTTAAAACTGTTTTAAAAATACACAATAAAGCATAAAACAGTTAAAACTCTTTAAAATACATAATAAGCATAAATCAGTCAAAAACTCTTTAAAATACATAAAAAACATAAAACAGTTAAAAACTGTTTAAAATACACAATAAAGCATAAAACAGTTAAAACTCTTTTAAAAATACATATAAAGCATAAATCAGTAAAAAACTCTTTAAAATACATAATAAAGCATAAAACAGTTTAAAACTCTTTAAAATACATAATAAAGCATAAACAGTCAAAAACTCTTTAAATACAGCAAATAAGCATAAACAGTTTAAAACTCTTAAAATACATAAATAAAGCATAAAACAGTTAAAACTCTTTAAAATACACAATAAAGCATAAAACAGTTAAAACTGTTTAAAATACTAATAAAGCATAACACAGTTAAACATCTTGAAATACATAACTTAAACATAATAATAATGGCTGTCAACTCGTGTTCGAGTAAGAAACATTTCCTGTTTTTTTTATTTATCATCCTAGTTAGGTGCCAGTAGCATTTTGACACTCTATACTTGTGTTTTCTCAGATGACTCACCAGGCCAACCATGGAAGACATAACTCTTTCACATAAACTACATGCTGGAATTTCTCTACTTTAAACGTATTATCATACGACTGGAATTTTCACTGCATACTTACCTATTAGTATCTTTAAGTGTACCAAGTTTTATCTTTGTACAATGTCAAAATATGAAACAAAAATATAACCTGCAATAAAACGTAAAACGCAATTTAATTATATACCTCTCAGTTGAATAGTAAAATTCTATTATTTTAATTTGTTCTTTCCCATTGTAACTTGACATTTTCAAATTTGTTTGGGTTATTTATAATATCTGAAAAATAATATGAAAATTTAATTAAAAACTTTTTGAATTCGAATCGTCGTGTCAGTTTCTTTATGACGATGACCATTACACATCATAGGCTCCTGTATAGTAATTGGGTTTTTACCACAACTGTTCGCCACGGTTGGGGGTGACACAAGGTCGGAATTTTGCGGCATTCAGCGAGGATTGAATTAGCTTTCTCAGTAAGTAATGGATCTGAGACCAGATGGCTAACCACTGCACCACAATGGAACGCCTTGAAAAAATACCACAGAAGGTTAGCGAGAAAAGACAGCCCAAGAAGTCTGGAGAGTACAGCAGCTAAAATATAGTGATGAGTATGATAGTCAGAAATATCACAAATAGTAGATGATTTTTTAATATTGGTACACAAAGAAATATAAGAAAGAAAGAGAGAGAGAGAGAGAGAGAGAGAGAGAGAGAGAGAGAGAGAGAGAGAGAGAGAGGGGTGAGAGAGAGAGAGAGAGAGACAGAGAGAGAGAGAAAGAGAGGCGGACAGACAGGAGAGTAAGGGAAAGATAGAGAGAGTGAGGGAGCGATTAGGCTAATCTGTTTATCACTTGAAATGTATAGAACAGTCTTATAACTCAATTGTTATTGTGACAAGTAGCTTCTACAGGCTTTTGAAATAAGTATTATTATAATGTACAACTTGTTGTGAACTATTAAGCACATCTTAAAACCAGACCTGACCAAACACAATGAATGGTATTTTTGAATTCAGCATAGCATGGCGATCATTTGGTAAACATTTGACCTTTGGAAATTTCTTTTTTAACGCAGGCCAGTGTAATCTGTCTATGGAAGACCATGTTAAATCGAAATTAACGGACCTAAATTCCACCATATGTCCCCCGCGAAAGAAAAAAAAATCAGGGAATTAACCGAATTTAATGAAATTTGCAGAGTTGATATATCAATGAATAAAAGATATAATGCACCAGTTATTTTATTTAAAAACGTTTACATTTTAGGTCAGTTAACTTTGAACCACGTATCTTTGAGAATCTGTGTACGTCTCAAAGATACGTGGTTCAAAGTTAACTGAGCTGGCAAAGTGTTTAAATAAAATAACTGGTGTATTATATATTTTATTATCTATACTAGTACAAAAAAAAACACCCTCTGGGCGATGTAAAATAGATTTTTGAAAGATATTGCCCGGGGGGGGTGGGAGTAAAAAATTCAATGTCAGCGAGTTTGTACCCTAAGTAAGTAAAATCATCAAATTCATTAAAGGATTAAAAAACAAAACAATTTGAAATGTAAACTTTAAATATGTATTAAAATAAACAAACTATATATAGATATATAATACCAGTCATGTATTTATTAAAACTTGTTTTAAAAAACAATGAGGGCTGTCTAATGTTGTATGTTCAAATTTTAAGTGTATTTATTCTATGTTATGACGATTTTGGGTAATGTGACGTAAGCTGTGACGTAATTATTGTTACAGACAAAACCGGAAGCGAATCTCCTTATTAATAGATATCAACATTGAAATTTCATAAAATTCAATTAATTTCCTGATTTTTAGTATTTTTTTCTTTCGATGTGGTGGCAAATGATGGTGGAATTTAGATCCGTTAAGTTTCAATTTCACCGCAGACCCTGTCTTTCGTATGCATATATTGACAGACATACCACCAAGAATCCCAAATTTTGTAACAGTGAATGCAACAAAATGGTAAGGCGAAGTGCCAATATCAAATCCGTCCAAGTGTTTTATTCTTCTACATATTCTTCAAACGCCGACAGGACGGGTGTTCATTGTTATCGAGGGTATATGTCAATTTGCCCATTTTAAATGAAAACATTTAAACAAATATACCCAGCGTTGTCATTGTGACGAATGCAAGCAGGACTGGACGATGACGGTTGGGAAAAGACTTCGTGGAGACACCCAATAAGATAACATATTGAAACCGAGATTTACCGTTCCCACACGTTCAGTAATTGAAGACAAACAGAAAAGCTTAATTGAAAATTCTTTTTTCTCCGCGCCCACGTCTAAAACTTCCAAATTAATTTTTACAAACAATATTAAAAAATAAAATGTAATTCGAGATATCACAGGTTGTTATTTTGTTTCACTTTTTAATATCTAGAAACTTTCTTTCTGTTGTATCGTTGAGGTTGTAAAAGATACACAGAGAAATAGTGTGCTTCATATATATTTTATTCAGCACTTGTATCTGGTGCTAACAGATACTTATTACATAAAACAAGAAGTAGTACAATCACAAGACAAGCGTACAAGAATGGGGAGGGTCAAGTGTCTGTAGTCAAACGCAGTGATTTCGTCCGAATACATTTTTCCCGACTTTTCAAGGGGCCGGTTTAGCTCAGTCGGTAGAGCGTTCGGTTAGAAACCACAAGGTTCCTAGTTCGATACTGGTCCTCGCCAACTCAGGTTATGAGTAGCACAGGGATCTGTGCGATAAAGTAAGGAGCTGATTGTAGATGTGGCGCTCCACCTCAGACGCTAAAATAATCTCCTTGGTCTAGCGCAAGTGAAAAGGGGATAGACTCCCTCGCTGATTGGCTGATACCGACTTTAGGCCGCCCCGACGACTTTACTTACTTTACGTCAACTCTTATAAGGCTATGAGCCGTCCATCTTGTAGGGGTGTTAACTCTCTACAACACTTTCCCTCTAACAATTCTATACATTGGTATCGCAAGTCCATTATTACTGAACTAGCAGAACCTGTAGATATACCACAGTATGATAATTAGATTATTACAACGCTTGATATGTTCACTTAGAAAAAAAAGTAATAAAAAAGTATAATAATCCTAATTTAACTTACTCTCACTCTTTCCCCTTCTTTTCATCTTTTCATAATGTTTGATTGAATAGATTAGCGTTATCGCTTCCATGCGCTCACCCCTCTCTCTCTCTGTCTCTTTCTTTCTTGTTATATTTTTTGTTTCCCAATATTAAAAAATCAAATGAATTTCGAGATATTACAAGTAGTTATTTTGTTTCACTTTTAATATCTAGAAACTTTCTTTCACTCCAACAATTCTATACATTGGTCTCGCAAGTCCATTATTACTGAACTAAGCAGAATCTGTGGATATACCACAGTATGATAATTCAATTATTAACAACGCTTGATATGTTTACTTAAGAGCTATTGCAAATACTTTAATATGTAAAAAGTATAATAATCTTGATTTAACACTTTCTCTTACTTCTTTTTTTCCCTTTGCCATCTTTTTATCATGTTTGTTTGAAACAGATTAGCGTTATCACTTCCGCACGCCCATCCTTTCTATCTATCTATCTTTGCCAACATCCCTTTCTTTCTTTCTTTCTTTCTTATTTTTATCTGTGTAGCATATCCGTATTCCACCTTTCTTTCTTTATAATGAAAACGGGATTGTCCATTATTTAGCTGAGGTGCCGACACTCATAAGAAGTAAGAATTCGGTGGATAAGCAACACCAATTAATCAGGATTTACATTTTTCATGTCGTCTTGGATGATTTTGAAGGACTGATTTTACCAGAGGGTGTTGAAAAATGATAACGTCGGTACTTTGAAGGAACTAGAGTATTAGTATATAGCTTATTCCCTATGTAAGACCGCCCGTCGCCTGGGGAGTTAGAATACACCGACTGCACCTCTGCAGAGGGGTAAAGACTCCCTAATGGGTTTCACCTGTAAGGCCATGGTTGGCGACCATTGATGCTTTTAAAAGACAGAATCCTGATGGATGAGCAGTCCATGATATGCAACAATTCACTAGGCCATTGCTTAGGCTAGACGGGCGGTAGGAGAAGGCTCCCTATTCGATCAATCGGCTAGTCACGCCAAGCCAATATGATTGTCCCAACCTATTGCCCTTATGGCAAACCCCAGTCCTTTTTTATGTGTTTAGAAGGCGGTGGCTGAGGGTCTTCATGTCCTAGGTATGATGTTAAACTCTATCTGATGGTGAGGTTCCAGCACTGGTTTTGGGAATATGACAAACCTTCATTCATCTGGCCAGAATGGTCGTACTTGTTAGGGTCCATCTATGAGTTAAACGAAAATGTGTTTATAAAAAAATTGAGCATCCATTAAGAATGAATAACAGGTACTACCACTCCGGGTCAGAGTGGACCAGGGAGCAATGGTGATGAAGGGGTGCTCCACATTCCCCAAACATCCAGAACCGGAACCTCATTATCAAGAGTTTAAACCGTTCATTCCCAGGACATGTATACCCTCAGCCATGCCTTCTAGTAACCATAAGAATAAAAAGGTTGGGGCCTTGCATAAGGACAAGCATATAGGTGCTAGGGGCTTGAACGTGACCAGCCGATTGATACGGAGGGGGCCCTCCCGACCGACCGCTTAGGCACAAGAAAGGCCAAAGTGGAGCATTGCAAGTCATGGACTGCTCAACACCTGGGTTCTAATCCTTAAGCATCACGGGTCACAACCCAATGACCAACAGGTGGCCACATTGGTGAGTCTTGCCGCTCTGCAGAGGCGCCAGTCGGTGTATTCTAACGCCCAGACGACAGGCGGGTGAAATCCCCTTGACGGAGAATAGAAAATCATTAGATTATTACAAAATTATATAATTTTTTCTTAACCTCCTCCTGAATATATATATATATATATATATATAATATATATTAGTATATATATATGTGTGTGTGTGTTGTGTGTGGTGTGTGTGTATAACTTTTTACGATTCACACCGTCTGAGATTGCCTAATTGCATGAAATTTAAAGTATCTAGTTATATAATTCCATAATTTGATGTTTTACACCTGCTCTGTCTATTTATGCCCATTTATTAAATAACCCACTGATGTTGATATGCCGTAAAATAAGCCAACAAACCAAGCCCTATGCAAAATATTTGTTATCTTTGTGCCACGTTTGTACTAAGTAAAAAAGTAAAGTTGTCCGGGTGCCTAATGTCAGTATCACCAGACAGCGACGGAGTCTATTCCTCTTTCACTAGCGCTAAACCAAGGAATTATTTTAGTATCTGAGGTGGAGCGCCACCCCTACCATCAGATCTCACTTTACCGCACAGATCCCTGTCTACTCATAAGCCTGAGTTGGCGAGGGCCGTATCGAAACAAGAACCGCTTGTGATTCCTAGCCGAACACTGAGCTAAACAGGCCCATATATATAACTATATATATATACTTTTTGGTATTAAAGGGTCATCGAGAGTTTTTCCATGAACAAGATAACAACAACTCTCAATCAAGCAATTCGCATATGACACACACACACACCACACACACACATACACACACACAGTTACAAAACAACACCACACAAACAACACACGCACACACACACAACAACATACACATAATAAACATGGAGAACTGAAAAGTCTTGCGCTCAACCAATTTGTGCAAGTGTATAAGACTGCAAGAAGAATGTTTCATGGTTTTAGAAATTTTGGACCTATGACACTTTAGGCACCTTTGCGATTTGTTTCATAAGAAATTTTTTCATTTCACCGTCAAAATCAGGTTGTTTATTAGGAGTTATGGTTATGGCTTAGGGTTAGGGCTAGTTGGTTAGGGTTAGTGTTAGTTTTATAATTTAAAAAAAATCTAAAAAATCGACTGTTAACAAAAAACCGGGACATGACGGTGTATATGAAAATAAAATGTCCTTTTGAACACGAGATGAAAAGGGGTGGCCTAAAGGTCTAATGGTCCGAACTTTTAACCATATGCTTTTGTGTATGTATATGTATAGTATACTGAATATGGTTATTAACGCATGACGAAGATATCAAGAAGATTGAAACACGTTTGTCGCAAATAAATTATAAAATAATAATAAAAAAAATAAAAAATATTTTCCTATGCATGCTATGTGTGTGTATAATATTGCAATATATCTTTGATATTTGAAAACACGTCTTGAACGCCAATCGACAAAGTTAAAATGAAGAAGCCAGTTTCTTCCTTTTGTTTTAAAATGACTCTACACTATCAACTAAGTTATGACGCAATGCGCACGAATGCATAATGACCGAATCAAAACAGGACATGTCCGCCCGTAATGTTCCTGGAGGGAATCGCTTTATTCAGTCACGTGTTGAACACGCCCCACCCATGGTCTCTTATGAACGCGAGACAAAAAAAAAACACAAGTCATGTGATATGGCGTGTCAACACGTGACTGAAATAAAGCGATTCCCTCAGGAACCGATACGGGCGGACATGTCCCTGTTTTTGATTCGGTCATTATGGCATCTGCGCATGCGTCATTACTTAGTTTGGATTAGTGTAGAGTCATTTTAAAACAAAAGGAAGAAACTGCTTCTTCATTTTAACTTTGTCGATTGGCGTTCAAGACGTGTTTCAATATCAAAATATATGCAATATATACACACACATACATGCATAGAAATATTTTTTATTTTTTTTATTATTATTTTATATTTATTTGCGACACGTGTTTCAGATCTTCTGATATCTTCTTCATGCGTTAATCAACCATATTCATATACGTATACATATACATACACAAAAGCATATGGTTAAAAGTTCGGACCATATGACCTTTAGGCACCCCTTTTCCGATCTCGTTTCAAAAGGACATTTTTTTTCATATACACCGTCATGTCCGGTTTTTTGTTAACAGTCGATTTTTAGATTTTTTTTAAATTATAAAACTAACACTAACCCCTAACCCCTAGCCCTAACCCTAACCCATAACCATAACTCCTAATAAACAACCTGATTTTGACGGTGTAAATGAAAAAATGTTCTTATGAAAACGAGATCGCAAAAGGGGTGCCTAAAGGTCATATGGTCCAAAATTTCTAAAACCATGAAACATTCTCTTGCAGTCTTATACACTTGGCACAAATTGGTTGAGCCAAGAACTTTTCAGTTCTCCATTGTTTATATGTGTATGTGTGTGTGTGTGTGTGCGTGTGTGTGTTTGTGTGTGTGTGTTGGTGTGTGTGTGTGTGTGTGTGTGTGTGTGTGTGTGTGTTCATAATGCGAATTTGCTGATTGAGAGTGTTGTATCTTGTTCATGAAAACTCTCGATGACCGCTTTAATACCAAAAGTATATATATATATATATATATATGGGCTGTTTTAGCTCAGTGTTCGGCTAGGAATCACAAGGTTCTTGTTTCGATACCGGCCCTCGCCAACTCAGGTTATGAGTAGCACAGGGATCTGTGCGGTAAAGTGAGGATCTGATGGTAGGTGTGGCGCTCCACCTCAGATACTAAAATAATGTCCTTGGTTTAGCGCTAGTGAAAAGAGGATAGACTCCGTCGCTGTCTGGTTGATACTGACATTAGGCCACCCGGACAACTTTACTTTTTTACTTATTACAAACGTGGCACAAAGATTAACAAATATTTTGCATAGGGCTTGGTTTGGTTTGGCTTATTTTACGGCATATCAACATCAGTGGGTTATTTTAATAAATGGCATAAATAGACAGAGCAGGTTTAAAACATCAAATTATGGAATTATATAACTGATACTTAAATTTCATGCATATAAGACGGTGAATCGTAAAAAAGTATACACACCACACACACACCACACACACACTATATATATATATATATATATATATATATATATATATATATATATATTCAGGAGGAGGTTAAGAAAAAATTATATAATTTTGTAATCTAATGATTTTTCTAATTCTCCGTCAAGTGATTTCACCGCCCTGTCGTCTGGGCGTTAGAATACACCGACTGCGCCTCTGCAGAGCGGCAAGACTCACCAATGTGGCCACCTGTTGGTCATGGGTGGTGACCCGTGATGCTTAAGGATAGAACCCAGGTGGTTGAGCAGTCCATGACTTGCAATGCTCCACTTTGGCCCTTTCTTGTGCTAAGCGGTCGGTCGGAGAGGCCCCCTCCGATCAATCGGCTGGTCACGTCAAGCCCTAGCACCTATATGCTTGTCCTTATGGCAAGCCCCAACCCTTTTTATCTTATGGGTACTAGAAGGCAGTGGCTGAGGGTATACATGTCCTGGGAATGACGTTAAACTCTGATAATGAGGTTCCGGTTCTGGATGTTTGGGGAATGTGGAGCACCCCTTCATCACCATTGCTCCCTGGTCCACTCTGACCCGGAGTGGTAGTACCTGTTATTCATTCTTAATGGATGCTCAATTTTTTTATAAACACATTTTCTGTTTAACTCATAGATGGGACCCTAACAAGTACGACCATTCTGGGCCAGATGAAGGGGTGTCATATTCCCCAAACCAGTGCTGGAACCTCACCATCAGATAGAGTTTAACATCATTCCTAGGACATGAAGACCCTCAGCCACCGCCTTCTAAACACATAAAAAGGACTGGGGTTTGCCATAAGGGCAATAGGTTGGGACAATCATATTGGGCTTGGCGTGACTAGCCGATTGATCGAATGGAGCCTCTCCTACCGCCCGTCTAGCCTAAGCAATGGCCTAAGTGAATTGTTGCATATCATGGACTGCTCATCCATCAGGATTCTGTCTTTAAGCATCATGGGTCGCCAACCATGGCCTACAGGTGAACCCATTAGGGGAGTCTTACCCCTCTGCAGAGGTGCAGTCGGTGTATTCTAACTCCCCAGGCGACAGGGCGGTCTTACATAGGGAATAAGCTATATACTAATACTCTAGTTCCTTCAAAGTACGACCGTTATCATTTTTCAACACCCTCTGGTAAAAATCAGTCCTTCAAAATCATCCAAGACGACATGAAAAAATGTAAATCCTGATTAATTGGTGTTGCTTATCCACCGAATTCTTACTTCTTATGAGTGTCGGCACCTCAGCTAAATAATGGACAATCCCGTTTTTCATTATAAAGAAAGAAAGGTGGAATACGGATATGCTACACAGATAAAATATAAGAAAGAAAGAAAGAAAGAAAGGGATGTTGGCAAAGATAGATAGATAGAAAGGATGGGCGTGCGGAAGTGATAACGCTAATCTGTTTCAAACAAACATGATAAAAAGATGGCAAAGGGAAAAAAAGAGTAAGAGAAAGTGTTAAATCAAGATTATTATACTTTTTACATATTAAAGTATTTGCAATAGCTCTTAAGTAAACATATCAAGCGTTGTAATAATTGAATTATCATACTGTGGTATATCCACAGATTCTGCTAGTTCAGTAATAATGGACTTGCGAGACCAATGTATAGAATTGTTGGAGTGAAAGAAAGTTTCTAGATATTAAAAAGTGAAACAAAATAACTACTTGTAATATCTCGAAATTCATTTGATTTTTTAATATTGGGAAACAAAAAATATAACAAGAAAGAAAGAGACAGAGAGAGAGGGGGTGAGCGCATGGAAGCGATAACGCTAATCTATTTCAATCAAACATTATGAAAAGATGAAAAGAAGGGGGAAAAGAGTGAGAGTAAGTTAAATTAGGATTATTATACTTTTTTATTACTTTTTTTTCTTAAGTGAACATATCAAGCGTTGTAATAATCTAATTATCATACTGTGGTATATCTACAGGTTCTGCTAGTTCAGTAATAATGGACTTGCGATACCAATGTATAGAATTGTTAGAGGGAAAGTGTTGTAGAGGAGTTAACACCCCTACAAGATGGACTGGCTCATAGCCTTATAAGAGTTGACGTAAAGTAAGTAAAGTCGTCGGGGCGGCCTAAAGTCGGTATCAGCCAATCAGCGAGGGAGTCTATCCCCTTTTCACTTGCGCTAGACCAAGGAGATTATTTTAGCGTCTGAGGTGGAGCGCCACATCTACAATCAGCTCCTTACTTTATCGCACAGATCCCTGTGCTACTCATAACCTGAGTTGGCGAGGACCAGTATCGAACTAGGAACCTTGTGGTTCTAACCGAACGCTCTACCGACTGAGCTAAACCGGCCCCTTGAAAAGTCGGAAAAATGTATTCGGACGAAAATCACTGCGTTTGACTACAGACACTTGACCCTCCCCATTCTTGTACGCTTGTCTTGTGATTGTACTACTTCTTGTTTTATGTAATAAGTATCTGTTAGCACCAGATACAAGTGCTGAATAAAATATATATGAAGCACACTATTTCTCTGTGTATCTTTTACAACCTCAACGATACAACAGAAAGAAAGTTTCTAGATATTAAAAAGTGAAACAAAATAACAACCTGTGATATCTCGAATTACATTTTATTTTTTAATATTGTTTGTAAAAATTAATTTGGAAGTTTTAGACGTGGGCGCGGAGAAAAAGAATTTTCAATTAAGCTTTTCTGTTTGTCTTCAATTACTGAACGTGTGGGAACGGTAAATCTCGGTTTCAATATGTTATCTTATTGGGTGTCTCCACGAAGTCTTTTCCCAACCGTCATCGTCCAGTCCTGCTTGCATTCGTCACAATGACAACGCTGGGTATATTTGTTTAAATGTTTTCATTTAAAATGGGCAAATTGACATATACCCTCGATAACAATGAACACCCGTCCTGTCGGCGTTTGAAGAATATGTAGAAGAATAAAACACTTGGACGGATTTGATATTGGCACTTCGCCTTACCATTTTGTTGCATTCACTGTTACAAAATTTGGATTCTTGGTGGTATGTCTGTCAATATATGCATACGAAAGACAGGGTCTGCGGTGAAATTGAACTTAACGGATCTAAATTCCACCATCATTTGCCACCACATCGAAAGAAAAAAATACTAAAAATCAGGAAATTAATTGAATTTTATGAAATTTTCAATGTTGATATCTATTAATAATGGAGATTCGCTTCCGGTTTTGTCTGTAACAATAATTACGTCACAGCTTACGTCACATTACCCAAAATCGTCATAACATAGAATAAATACACTTAAAATTTGAACATACAACATTAGACAGCCCTCATTGTTTTTTAAAACAAGTTTTAATAAATACATGACTGGTATTATATATCTATATATAGTTTGTTTTATTTTAATACATATTTAAAGTTTACATTTCAAATTGTTTTGTTTTTTAATCCTTTAATGAATTTGATGATTTTACTTACTTAGGGTACAAACTCGCTGACATTGAATTTTTTACTCCCACCCCCCCCGGGCAATATCTTTCAAAAATCTATTTTACATCGCCCAGAGGGTGTTTTTTATTTTGTACTAGTATAGATAAATAAAATATATAATACACCAGTTATTTTATTTAAACACTTTGCCAGCTCAGTTAACTTTGAACCACGTATCTTTGAGACGTACACAGATTCTCAAAGATACGTGGTTCAAAGTTAACTGACCTAAAAATGTAAACGTTTTTAAATAAAATAACTGGTGCATTATATCTTTTATTCATTGATATATCAACTCTGCAAATTTCATTAAATTCGGTTAATTCCCTGATTTTTTTTTCTTTCGGCGGGGTGACATATGGTGGAATTTAGGTCCGTTAATTTCGATTTAACATGGTCTTCCATAGACAGATTACACTGGCCTGCGTTAAAAAAGAAATTTTCCAAAGGTCAAATGTTTACCAAATGATCGCCATGCTATGCTGAATTCAAAAATACCATTCATTGTGTTTGGTCAGGTCTAGTTTTTAAGATGTGCTTGAATAGTTCACAACAAGTTGTACATTATAATAATACTTATTCAAAAGCCTGTAGAAGCTACTTGTCACAATAACAATTGAGTTATAAGACTGTTCTATACATTTCAAGTGATAAACAGATTAGCCTAATCGCTCCCTCACTCTCTCTATCTTTCCCTTACTCTCCTGTCTGTCCGCCTCTCTTTCTCTCTCTCTCTGTCTCTCTCTCTCTCTCTCTCCCCTCTTCTCTCTCTCTCTCTCTCTCTCTCTCTCTCTCTCTCTCTCTCTCTCTCTCTCTCTTCTTTCTTATATTTCTTTGTGTACCAATATTAAAAAATCATCTACTATTTGTGATATTTCTGACTATCATACTCATCACTATATTTTAGCTGCTGTACTCTCCAGACTTCTTGGGCTGTCTTTTCTCGCTAACCTTCTGGGTATTTTTTCAAGGCGTTCCATTGTGGTGCAGTGGTTAGCCATCTGGTCTCGCAGATCCATTACTACTGAGAAGCTAATTCAATCCTCGCTGAATGCCGCAAAATTCCGACCTTGTGTCACCCCCAACCCGTGGCGAACAGGTTGGGTAAAAACCCAATTACTATACAGGAGGCCTATGATGTGTAATGGTCATCGTCATAAGAAACTGACACGACGATTCGAATTCAAAAGTTTTTAATTAAATTTTCATATTATTTTTCAGATATTATAAATAACCCAAACAAATTGAAAATGTCAAGTTACAATGGGAAAGAACAAATTAAAATAATAGAATTTTACTATTCAACTGAGAGGTATATAATTAAATTGCGTTTTACGTTTTATTGCAGGTTATATTTTTGTTCATATTTTGACATTGTACAAAGATGAAACTTGGTACACTTAAAGATACTAATAGGTAAGTATGCAGTGAAAATTCCAGTCGTATTGATAATACGTTTAAAGTAGAGAAATTCCAGCATGTAGTTTATGTTGAAGAGTATGTCTCTCCATGGTTGGCCTGGTGAGTCATCTGAGAAAACACAAGTATAGAGTGTCAAATGCTACTGGCACCTAACTAGGATGATAAATAAAAAAAACAGGAAATGTTCTTACTCGAACACGAGTTGACAGCCATTATTATTATGTTAAGTTATGTATTTTCAAGAATGTTTAACTGTGTTATGCTTTATTATGTATTTTAAACAGTTTTTAACTGTTTTATGCTTTATTGTGTATTTTAAAGAGTTTTTAACTGTTTTATGCTTTATTATGTATTTTAAAGAGTTTTAAACTGTTTTATGCTTTATTGTGTATTTTAAAGAGTTTTTGACTGTTTTATGCTTTATTATGTATTTTAAAGAGTTTTAAACTGTTTTATGCTTTATTATGTATTTTAAAGAGTTTTTGACTGATTTATGCTTTATTATGTATTTTAAAGAGTTTTTAACTGTTTTATGCTTTATTGTGTATTTTAAACAGTTTTTAACTGTTTTATGTTTTATTATGTATTTTAAAGAGTTTTTGACTGATTTATGCTTTATTATGTATTTTAAAGAGTTTTTAACTGTTTTATGCTTTATTGTGTATTTTAAACAGTTTTTAACTGTTTTATGTTTTATTATGTATTTTAAAGAGTTTTTAACTGTGTCATACTTTATTATGTATCTTAAAGAGTTTTAAACTGTTTTATGCTTTATTATAATAACATTATTTGTGTATAAAACAAAAAATGAGTTTAAAAAAATTGAATACCCTACCGGAATGAATGAAACAGAAATGTCGTCGGCATAAAATAATCCAATTAGGGTTGACATACCGTAAAATCTAACCAACCAGCATGCCATACTTATCTTTTTATCTGGCCGGATTTTCTATTCTTCTATTCTGGGCCGATTCCTCTCTTCTGCTCTGAGACTTTTTGGTTTGGTCTTTGGTGGTTCTTAGGACTTCTTATGTGTTTATCACCTGTGTCCATTCTTTGTTCTTACAAATGAACACAATACTATGTAAACATTTTTAGATGTCTTTATTTCAAAACCCGCCACAACTGCATGAAGAGTGAAATTGCCATCTTTTGCCCGTTCACCACGGCGCCTAAGGCTACTGTAAATCTTATATAAAAGAAAGATTGTGTATGTCTATGTCTGTTTGTTCAACGACCGAGCACTAACATTCTCATGACCAGTTGGTTCCACGATCAAACCAGCCATTCAAAGAACTGTAGTCAGGTCAGCTAAAGGTTAAGTCTTGTCTATCATGCAGACATGAACCCCTGCATTGCTTCTTACTGGTAATTTTACATTACTCTAAACCGACCCCATGTCTTTTTTGAGAATTTCCATCATTGGAGTAAGAACTATATTCAAGTCCTGAAGATGGTCTAATAAGAGACCGAAATGTTGCACCGTCGACAATAAACATCAAGTTTCCACAACATCCCGTGTTTGTCTACTTTTCTCCACACACACACATATATATATATATATATATATGTGTGTGTGTGTGTGTGTGTATGTGTGTGTGTGTGTGTGTGTGTGTGGTGTCGGTTTAGTTCAGTCAGTAGACCATCCACCTCCAAACCACAAGTTTCCGGGTTCGATACCGGACCTAGCCAAATCACACATGAGTAGCACATATTAAACCTGTGGGGACTTGATGGTAGGTGTGGCGCTCCACCTCAGACGAAAAAACAATCTCCCCCATCTTATACTGAATTAATTGAATATTCGTAAAGTTAAAATGGTCTATATCAAAAGATTAAAGATTATATTTCCAACTTAAAACAAAATAAAAAGTTTTGGCGTTTGAATAAGCCATTATTTGATTATAAGAATAGTGAAACCATTGAAATTTAGATTATGATTCAAAAACATTTTTAGAAAGTTTATTTTTATTTAATTAATATTCAAGATACGGTATCAATTTTCTATCATATGCAAAGGAGGCGACGATTTAACAAATTCGTAAGGAAAAGATAAACCAGCTCATGTTTATGGATGATATTAAGATATTTGGGAAGAATTTAAAAAAGAACTAGAAAGCCTTATAAAAACTGTCATCATCTATGAAATTTTATCGGTTGGTTGGTTGGTTGGTTGGTTGGTTGGTTGGTTGGTTGGTTGGATTTTATTACATGTCCACCCTTGTTGCGTTATGCTATGCCGAAGACATCTTGTTTTATTTATTCTTTATGGGTATTCAATTTTTTTCGAACTCAGTTTTTTTAAAACACATTTTTGATACTCATTTTTTTTATCTATTTAATCCATAGATGGGACCCTCCCGGTCAGGGTGGATCTCTGAATAATTGCGATGAAGGGGTACTCTACATTTCTCATAACTCTAGAATTATATGCAGTTTAACGTCAAAACCAGGACCTAACACCCTCAGACACATCCTTATGGCACATAAATGATAAAAAGGTTTAGACGCTTTGCCATTAGACCAATACGGTCAGGACAATCATATAAGTGCTAGGGCTTGACATGACCAGCCGATTGATCGGAGGGGAAGGCATCTCCGACCACCTGTCTAGTAGTAAGGGTAAAAGTAGAATGTTGCATGTCCTGAAAAACTCAGCCACCAAGATTCCATCCTTAAGCATCACGGGTCGCCACCCACGGCTAAAAAAAAATTAAAACAATTTGATAAAGGATAAATCATAATAAAAAGTAAATAAATGAAGAAAAAATAAAAATAAAGATAAAATTACTCAAATACAAGAATACATAAAAAATAAAAGAGAAAATGAATATATTCAAAAATTATTTTTATTAATTTACATATAAATAGCAGTATTAGATTTACTTTTAATTTTTTAAATCCCGGGAAACGCCGGGTAGCTCTGCTAAGGTCTAAGACTGAAACTTTTGAGAAAATATGCAAGCATTGGTAATGTTGAAATAAAAACAGGTCGAAATCGTGCCAATTTTGTCATGTGTATCTAAAAGAAATTAAATGGGTTTAAGCAGTTTATTTATTTTTATTTCCTCTTATACAAACCTCACATCTTTCTTATTATAATGGAGATTCGGTGTCTGTCTGTAACCAAAACTACGTCACTACTTACATCAAAATACCCTCCAATTTCAGCATGATAGTTAAGATGGCAGATACATAATTAAAAACAAACACCATTTGAATAAAGATCAGATTTCGCAGTAAGAAACCTTTCCAATTACTGGTTCTCAGGTCTGTCAATATTCCAAACAAGTATCTTATCATAATGGAGATTCGGTATCTGTCTATCTGTAACCGAAAATACGTCACTGCCTACGTCACATTACGTCAGGAATTGTGTAAGTTTATCAATAAGTATTTAATTTATTGTCAAAATCATTAGTGCATAGAATAAATCTTATCTATTAACGATGACTCTATGAAAATCCCGAGTTAGATTTGCCTCAAAACAGTCCATGTTATTAATGAGTTTAAAATCCTGCAATATATCACTAAGAAATAAAGGTTTATATAATGTATAGCGTGGTTAATTTGCGTACTGGTTTTAACAAAACCGGGTTTAATAAATAATTACTTGGTGTTATTGATATTTAATATTATTGTTTTATTCACCAATGTATTAAAATCAATCCTTTGATTTATTTTATATAGAAGCCAATTAAAATATAAATAAAATATAATTAAAATAAACGTAATCTTTTTATATGCGTTCTTATTTAATTTCGTTAGTCTTTCTAATTTGATATATTTCATTGCATTGAAACTTAGATACTTACGTCCGGCGGGGGGTGCATAGTCTTGCTAGTTTAAAAATCAGCTCAAAATCGTGCCAGTCATGTGTATCTGAAATAAATTAATATGTTTTTAAAAATTTTAATATGTCCTCTTATACAAAGCTCTTATTTTTGTAAACTAGCATTCATATTTTTTTGGTTTTCTCCAACCGAATCAAAAATCCATTAATCAGAATTCTAATCCAAATCATTACTAAAGTAATTTGTAAATTCCTTCTTCGAAACATCTTATTATAATGAAGATTGTGGGTTTGTCTGTCTGTAACCGAAACTATATTACTATACAAGTCACAATTCCCTTTGTTATTTACATCATATTCTCCATGATTTTATTTTTATTTAAACCTCAATTATTAATAAAACTGATTTACATCATTAAGACTGTTGACCATGTCTACGTGCTAATAACATGCAATTGTATTTATATATACAACAAAATAGCGGTTTACAGGGTGAATGGGAAGGCTAATTTGCATATTGATCTTAAAAATTTGATTTTAATAAACATATGCTTAGTATTATTGATTTCTAATTGTTTGGTTTTATCTTATTGAATATAAGCAAAAATATCGGGTATAAATCTTAAAAGAAATCCATTAACAAGAAGAAATAACTGTAATATTATTCTTTACTTCCTATTTTAACTAAATAGTTAAATTAGGAAAATTTACCAATGAAAGATGGGAGTAATTGAAAATGATGGAAGAGTTAGTTTCAAAGTTGTTCTATTTTTCAATCATACCCCCTATGTTCCAAATCTTTTCATCCGCATTCTTATTCGGTTTCATTAGCCTTTCTAATTTAATATATTTTATTATATTAAAACTTAAATACTTGCTAGTTTGATTAATGAAGCTTGAATAGACTCATTGATTTTACCAGTTGATTTTATTTTTAAAGAATTTACTTGTTCGTATATTGACCAGCCCTCAGTATTTCTCGATCACAATACACAGAATTCTCTCACCTTACGTAAATATTCCCATTTAATTATTCGACATGGCTTAGAATATACTGACTCTATCCCATGCCGAAATGTATTTTGGGATAGCCATATTATTATTACTAACAAGAATATGCACATTGGGCGTAAATGTTAATGTAATGAAATATATTAGATTAGAAAGACTAACAAAATTAAATAACAACGCATATAAAAAGATTACACCTATTTTAATTATATCTTAAATTATTTTCCATATAAAATCATTCATCGGATTGATTTTAATACATTGAACAATAAAACAGTAATATTAGAGATCAATAACACAAAGTAATTATTTATTAAACCCGGTTTTGTTAATACCAGTATGCAAATTAGCCACACAATATAATATGAAAACCTTTATTTTTAGTGATATATAAGACCCATTACAGGATTATAAATGCACTAATATCATGGGCTGTTTTGAGGCAAATCTAACTCAGATTTTCATAGAGACACCATTAATAAATAAGAATTTATTCTATTCTATGTAGTAATGATTTTTACTATGAATGCTTACGCATTTCTGAGGCTATTGCGACGTAATTTGTGACGGAGTTACGGTTACAGACAGACACCGAATCTCTATTATAATTCGATTACTACCAGGACTTGTGGAAATGCCATTCAGTCCAAAAATAGGATATTGCGACATAATTTGCGACGTAGTTTCGGTTACAGACAGACACCGAATCTCCATTACAATACGATTACTACCAGGACTTGTGGATATGCCATCCAGTCCAAAAACAGCATATTGCAACGCAATTTGTGACGTAGTTACGGTTACAGACAGACACCGAATCTCTATTATAATTCGATTACTACCAGGACTTGTGGATATGCCATCCAGTCCAAAAATAGGATATTGCGACGTAATTTGTGACGTAGTTTCGGTTACAGACAGACAACCAATCTTCATTATAATACGGTTACTACCAGGACTTGTGGATATGTCATCCACATGTGCGACGTAATTTGTGACGTAGTTTCGGTTACAGACAGACACCGAATCTCCATTATAATACGATTACTAGCAGGACTTATGGATATGCCATCCAGTCCAAAACCAAATCTATCAACAGACACAGAAAGATCAAGCTGCTCCGACCCAGAACAACAGAGCCCAACTCTGATTCAGCCAACAGAATAGTTAAACAGTAAGAAAATAATTATAAAATTAATACTATTTCAACCAACTCGTTTCAATCGAGTCCGCAAACGCTAAACAATGACACTGCTGAAATTGATTTAAAAAAGACTAGACACATGGGCAGAATAAATAGGCAAGATGCACAAGACAATAGAAGACATCAAATCGATGGACCCACGAAAGTGGAACTAAAGACAACGCCCAAAGTTCCGCGCCCTAGGCATGACAACTAAAGAAAGGTAAATGCGGATAACTGGTAATCATTGTTGCCAATAATCAATATATCGTGCGTCCGATGAATGAATTGATGTTGTTTTATCACAGTGCCGTCTCCGGTCATGCGTCCGTTTCAGGGAAGCGCGTGTATTGTCTTTGAGGGAGTGCTAAACGCCTTTCGGCAATTAAAAGTCTGAAGCAAAACTCGGGTTTATCAGCAGGTTTATTAACCGTCGGGAAAGGGTAAAAGGAATAAATGCAATTTGACAGATACACATCTATATAATAATACTGGTGTTCCTTAAAAGTACGACCGTTATCATCTTGCAATACCCTCTGATTAAGATAAGGCCGTCCAAGATTAAATGTAAACATGTAAATTCTGATTATTTAGTGTTACTTAACCGCCGAATGCTTATTTCTTATCAGTGCCATCACCTCAGCTAAATAACGGACTATTTTGTTTTTATTAAAAAGAAAAGGAAGAAAAGGGACATGCTATACACACAAATATATAGAAGAAATAAAAAAAGAAAGAAAGATAGTAGGGGAAATATAGAGAGAGGAGGTGAGTGAACGGAAGTGATAACGCTAATCTGTTTCAATCGAAAATAATGAAAGGATGAAAAGTGGTAAAGAAAGAAAAGAAGAATGAGAGAGAGTTAAACCAAGATTGATGAAGACAAGTGTTTGCGTCGCATGATGTAATTATGAAGAATGCTTATTTCTTTGTCAGTCTGCCGCTCTCAACTAGGGCTTTATTTTAATTGGAGGGCTTATATTAGAATCCTCCCGAAAATCAGATCTTATTTTGTAGGTAGGTATTATTTTCAGGGAAACACGGTAACAGATGAAGTTAATATTGAACAATAGATTAATTGACAAACTCTGAACAATAGACAAGAAAGTATTGTAATTTTTGTCAGTATTTTTCTTTATTTCTATCAATAATATTATCCCATATATTTTAATAATATTAATAAATGGAGTGCATTGTCAAATAAGAGGTAATTGAGTTGTGTAAAGTAAATACTTTTTATCTAAGTTCGGGGCTTAATCTATGACGAGACAATTAAATCAATTGATAATTAAAGACTGGAACGTAAGTCTGTTTTTGTTTTTTTATGAAAAGAAAAATAATCGAACAGCTATATAACTATACTTATCTGTATATATGAGATGAGACATATGGTAATGAAGGACTATTTGCTCGTAAATTCCTACCATAAAATAAACTGAACCCCCAATTTTATGTCCGTGTTTTTGCAATAAATGTTTTAATTTTCTTGCACCCGTATGTTTACAAATATAAATATATTTCCTTTATTTATTTTAATATTCACTTCAATGTGTTTTTTAATTTTGTGAGAATGGTTTGTTTTAAAGTGGGGGTTCGTTTTACACTTCAACTTTTTACTTCGTAAAATTCCTACGATAAATGCCCAAGCCTAATTTTATGGCAGGAATTTACGAGTAAAAAGTTGAATATTACTTTTTGTTGTTGTTATTTCTTTTCTTTTTGGCTTGCTATCTAAAAATAAAAACGTCAGATTTTAATCATCATCGACGAAAAAATAAAATTACGGTCATAAAAGGAGAATCCAATTTATGCCTAATTGTAAACGAGTCCCGCTTTAAAACTAACATTCTCACATTGTAAAAACTTTTAGAATATGCACATTGAAGTGAATATTAAAATAAATAAATAAATATATTTTTGTATTATAAATAACGGTGTAAGAAAAATAAAACATTTAAAAACAAACACAGACATAAAACGGGGTTCAGTTTATTTTATGGTAGGAATTTACGAGCAAATAGTCCTTCATTACCAGACATATTATAATTTTGATACTGCTGACTGCTGTCCGCATTTTTATTGTGTATATAAACAACGTTCAGGTCACTGTAACCTTGGGTCTGTCTAGGTGGTGTTGTTCTTTAACTACCGTACTTGACGGCATAGAGGACGCACTTTTATCCAAAATGTTGGCCCCTAAAAATTGCCCTGCGTCTTAACCATAGTAGGTGAAATTTTATCATTATTATTATAATAATTTTATTATCATTATTTTCCTGTTATTGAGATGCCTTGTGTATTCTTATTGCTTGCCTGTACTGCCAAATTGCTTTTATACAGCTATGTTTCTGCTTGTGTAATGCACAGCTAGACTGTTTTTTAACAATATATGCTTAAATACACTAAAAACTTTTTTTTCCTGAATATGACCTGCTGAAAAATAGTGCGTCTATATGCACGTGCGTCTTATATGCCGTCAAATCG
Source organism: Doryteuthis pealeii (assembly GCA_023376005.1). Classification (NCBI taxonomy): domain Eukaryota; kingdom Metazoa; phylum Mollusca; class Cephalopoda; order Myopsida; family Loliginidae; genus Doryteuthis; species Doryteuthis pealeii. Next base: position 56,921,908 of record CM042173.1, read on the forward strand.
GTACCTTAAAATATTCTAAAGGTAGTTTTCGAAGCTGAATTTTGAATTCATAGGTAATCGTCAGAAGATGAATTAAGTCAAGGTAATTAAAAATAACATCTTAACAGAACTGAAGGTTAAACTGACCTGAACGTTGCATTCATATACAATAAAGATGAGGACAGCATTCAGAAATATAAAAATTATATAACTATTTGGTTAAATTGAACTTAATGGACCTAAATTCCACCATTGTATGTCACCCTGTCGAAAGAAAAAAATACCAAAAATCAGGGAATTAACAAAATTTAAAGAAATTTTCAGTGTGGATATATTAATGAATAAAAGATATAATGCACTAGTTATTTTATTTCAAAACTTTTACATTTTTCCGGTCAGTTAATTTGAACCACGTATCTTTGAGGCGTATCACAGATTCTCAAACAAACGTGGTTCAAAGTTAACTGACCTGAAAAAATGTAACAGTTTTTTAGATAAAATAATTAGTTCATTATATCTTTTATTCATTAATATATCAACACTGAAAATTTCATTAAATTCGGTTTATTCCCTGATTTTTGGTATTCTTTTTTCTTTCGGCGGGGTGACATACGATGGTGGAATTTAGGTTCATTAAGTTCGATTTAACCAACTATTCTATACAACTGTTTGTATGTACAGTTATCAAACATTGTTAAAATAATCACCATATCGTATCAATTGAATGTATGGTAGCACTAATATGGACCAGCCCTTTCGGTTGGAGCTTTAAAATACACAGACTGCACCTCTACAGAGGGTTAAGACCCTTCCAATGGGACCACCTGTTGGTTGTGAGTGGCGACCCTTCATACTTAAGGATGGAACCCTGGTGGCAGAGCAGTCGATGACATGCAATGCTCCACTTTGTCCCTAGACAGGCAGTAGGAGAGGCATTCCCCGATCAATTGACTGGTCACATCAATCCCTAGCACCTATATGCTTGTCCCAGCTCTATTGCCCTTATAGGAAACCTTAGCCCTTTTTATTATGTGTACTAGAAGGCCGTAACTGAGGGTCTTGGTGGCCTGGGTGGGACGTTGAACTTCATCTCATGGTTAAGAACTATGGGGAGTGTGGAGTACCCCTTCATCGCCATTATTTCCAGATCCACTCTGACTTTGTGTGGTAATACCTGTTAGGGTCCAATCTATAGGTTAACTAATAGAAAGTGAGTTTACAAAAATGTGTTTTAAAAAATTGAATTTAAATTTAAATTCAGTAACCATCAAGAACCGCCGACTTGTCGGCTGGGGCGTTAGAATGTCCCGACTGCACCTCTGCAGAGAGGTAAGACTCCCATAACGGGGCCACCTGTTGGCCGTGGGTGGTGATCCGTGATGCTTAAGGACGGAGTCATAGTGGATGTGCAGTCCCTGACATGCAAAACTCAACTTAGACCCTTACTTAGGCTAGACGGTCGGTCGGAGAGGCCCCCTCCGACCAATCGGCTGGTCACGTCAAGCCCTAGCACCTATATGATTGCCCCAACCCTATTGCCCTTATGGCAATCCCCAACTCTTTTTATCATATGGGTGCTAGAAACGGTCGCTGAGGGTCTACATGTCCTTGGAATGACGTTAAACACTATCTGATAGTGAGGTTCCAGTTTTGGAGTTTTGGGGAATATGGTAGTACCTGTTAGGGTCCCATCTATGGGTTAAATAGAGAAATGTATTTATAAAAAAAATTGTGTATCCATTAAGAATGAATTTCTTTCAAAATGTTATTGGCATTAAATGACCCACTGAGGTCAATATGCCGTAAAACAAAACAAACCAATCCAAAATAAGAAATAATAAAACAAAACGTTTTTCGATATAAAATAACCCAATAAGCGTTGACATGCCGTAAAAACCTACCCACCCTCCCTCTCAATCTCCCAATCCATTCTTTTCACGCATGCACACCCCTTGGGTAAGGGCGTATGGTCGACAAGACATGATGAGGATTGCTACTTCTTTGCCACCGTCAGTTAAACATTCGTGACATCTCCTCAATTCAATTTGTAGATTCTGTTGCAAATTCTCTATTGTGGTTCTGTTTATTATGTGTGATAAATGTTCGTGACATTATGTGAATGTGCTGAGACTAAAAGTTTTAAACATATATTTTAATAATTGAAATATCTAATACTGTTTTCTATTCGTTTTTTTTTTTTTTGTGTTATTATAAAGTCTATTCAATATTGTTGTTTAATTTATCGTGCTCAGTATACGTGACGATGTCGATAAACCTTTAAAAAATAATCTGATATTTTTTCTAACTAAAGTGTTTGTTGTTATAAAAATCTATTTGATATTTCTTTGAATATTTGAGATGAGGTTTGATAATTAGTATTATTTTGATTACTCAGACTATTGTCCTGATCTTTATTGCTATCTGTACAATGTTTCGGCCTATGTGCTCTCCGGCCTTATTCAGGTATTTCTTGTCGGAGTCGGGAACCTTCTTTTCGAACGTATGAAACTTCTTATCGTAATCCGGATTGAATAAAGGATTGGGTTCAAAGTTCCTTGGCGGCTCCCGATTACAAAAAGAAGGTTCCCGAGTACAAGAACCCGAGTTCAATCCTGAGTGAAAGTGGCTCCCGAATACGACAAGAAAGTTCCCGAGTTCGAAAAGAAGGGTTCCCGAGTCCGAGAAGGTTCCCGAGTCCGACAAGAATACCTGAAGAAGGCTGGAGGGTATATCGGCCGAAACGTTGTACAAATAACAAGGAAGATAAGGACAATAGTCCGAATAACGCAGATAATACTACAAGAAGGATTCCGATTTCGAAAAGGTTCCAGAGTCCGACAAGGAATACCTGAAGAAGGCCAGAGGGCACATCGGCCGAAACGTTGTACAGATAACAATAAAGATAAGGACAATAGTCCGAATAATCCAAATAATAATAAAAATCGATTTGGATATGATATCTTGACTCATGAGTGCCTCAGTTTACGAGTTTTCCAAGTTACGAGCTGTTACTCGATCGATTTTTGGCTCAAATTAAAAGTGCTCAAATGCTTGCCACCCGAGCAGTATAATTTTGTTCATTTTCTTCTCAGTGGTATCTTTCTTTTCTTGGAATACATATGCAACTATTAGTCATGAAACAAAAATAAGAAGGTGAGATGCAAATTCCTTCTAGTTTAATATATACGAACACTTTCGCACGATTAGGATGTGACACACGTCATTGCATAGTATTTCCTATATATATATATATTATATATATTATATATTATTTATTTTTTGCCTTGAAGGGAATTACAATGCGTATATCGCATAAAATTCGATAATTATAGAAGATAATAATGACAAGTGAATCTCGGTAAAGAATTATTCCGTGTGTAGAACATCGTACAGACTGTTTCAACTTTATTAAGTCTCATCAGCGACCAATACTAACGATTTCCCTCCGACAGAAATCGAAACCGGGACTTCAGCAGGATAGTCAGAAACCATACTGCCTCCGCCACGATACAGCACGGGACAATCCTTGCGAAAATAACCTGTCAATGATACTGATACGTCTCTACCATATGAAGTAAGGGGACGTTGGGTGAATAATAACAAACCCGGGCCTTATGCTCTTCGGCGAAGTGAATAAGATTTTTTGATGTTTTTTTTTAGAAGCATTGTTGAATAAAGTATATATTATTATTTATATTTTTGCTTGAAGGCAAGTACAATGCGTATATCGCATAAAATATCGATTATATATATATATATATATATATATATATATATATATATATTAATATATATATAATAATGGAAATAGATCCGACAGTATGAATGAAAATAGATAGAAAAAACAAATGATAATAGTACTAGCTGACAGATATCTGTTTCGACCTTTTAATAAAACGGTCTTCTTCAAGAGCAACTATATTTATGAAAGAAAGAGGGAATAGTTAACCGTTTGGCACGAAAGGCTCAAACAACGCTCACGTTCTGGACCGGAATGTCTTTTAAAATATGTATAAAAATGCGTATTTTGTATTAAAAATAAATTTTATTTTTAAAACTAAAAGTGTCAACATCAATGAGAAAAACTCAATAAAGTTTGAAGTAAAAATGTAATAGAAGATAAAAGTTGTATCAAAAGCGTTTAGAATGCAATCCAGCCACGAAAAAGTTTAAATGTAAATCCGCTGCATAATTCGGAAAAAATATGTAATTTTCCGGGAATATTCGTATGGTTAACAAATCCATGGTGTTCTTTATCGTATCGAAAATGAACCTCAGTGATGAAACAGATATCTGTCAGCAATACTACTATTATCATTTGTTTTTTCTATTTTTCATTCATATATATATATATATATAATATATATATTATAAATATATATACATTCATTATATATATATATATATATATATATATTAGGAATTTCTAACAAATTACTGACAACAAAATTACAAACTGTGCAAACCCCCTTTTTTTTACCGACAGCAGAAAGGAAACACGGACAATAAAAAAAAAAATAAATAAGAATTCATCATTCGCATCTGATGATTTGGGGGTCTTGGACACTTTGTCTAAGCTTCCCATATAATGCAAAGAATCTAAAGTGTTCTGATATTTTTTACTTATATATATAATATATATAATATATATATATATATATATATATATAAAGTTTGTTTCTTTATAGTATCATTGAAGCATTGTGTGTGTTGTAATATAAAGATTTTGAAGGCAATTTCAATGCAATATGTGGTTGAATTTATTTATTCTAAATATTTTTCGGAAGTAAAAATTCCATCTTCAGAGTTATTGAAAGTTGAAGTATTTGAAAGTACTAGGTGATTTTTTTATAGTACTTATCCCCACGGCGATATTGTAATCTTCTGTTGTTTAAGAAGTTGATGAACGCGTATATTTGAAAAACATTTTTTCCGTGATGTTAAATCGGCTAATTCCGTGATGTTAACTCGGCTTGGCTGGGTTTTTTTTTCGTTTTTTTTCTTGAATGTTTACTTGGATTATTTTTACAGAAAGAGTATTCAAAATGCTTGAATTTGATACCCAGTTTTGTTGTCTATCCAAATTCTAACAAAAGTTACAGGTGAAAACTGTCTGGCAGAAGGTAAAATTTGCTACTTTTCAACTATCGGGGCTTAATATCTTGAGGTCCAATGAGGGCAAAGGTTCCTGAACATTTTACCTCAAAATGGTTGTGATTTTCGGCTTTTTCCAGGTCAAAAATCATGGGAAACCGTACAGGAGGGTATGAAAAAGGAAAAGTTGATTTTGAACAGGTCTATGTGTGTGATTATATGTGTGTGTAAGGCGTGTGTGTGTAAGTGTGGTGTGTGTGTGTAGTGTAGTGTAGTGTGTGCGTAAGTGTAATGTTTGCGTGTGTGTGTGTGGTGCGTGTGTGTGTTGTTGCGTAGTGTAGTGTGTGTGTATGTGTATGTCATTCATTTATTCCCTTTCATCGTCCTAGCAGCCGTGTACTCTTTGAGGCCGTAAAGAAATATGAATTATATATAAAAAGATTAATATAGCCTCTTAAAGCTCTAGGATGTCTAGTAGATTCAAAGGATTTCACGTTGTCTATTAAATAGTATCATTGTGTAGAACGACTGAGACGTTTTATTAAGTTTATCCATTCTATAACACTGAGGTAAATTCTATCACGTTAACATCAATGGGTGTCGTGTTAGCCTTTGTCAACATGTTATTCCTTGCGTTGAGGCAAACAGCCAAGGATCATATAGGGCTTCACGATGTTTCAAAAGTTGACTGGGTAATTTTTTTCTTCTTCTTTTCTTCTTCTTCTTCTTCTTCTTTCTTCTCTTCTTCTTCTTCTTTCTTCTTCTTTGCAGTCTTCTGCTTCTCTTTCTTCTTTCTTTCTTTCTTTCTTTCTTTCTTCTTTTCTTCTTTTCTTATTCTTTCTTCTTTCTTTCTTTCTTCTTTTCTTCTTCTTCTTCTTCTTTCTTCTTCTTCTTCTTTGCAGTCTCCTGCTCTCTTTTTTTTTTTTTCCTCTCTTCTTTCTTTCTTTGCAGTCTTCTTCTTCTTTCATCTTTTGCAGTTTCTTCTTTTGGCAGTCTTCTTCTTTTTTCTTCTTCTTCTTCTTTGCAGTCTTTGCAGTCTTCGGCTTCTTCTTTCTTTCTTTTTCTTTCTTTCTTTCTTCTTTCTTTCTTCTTCTTCTAATTTCTTCCTTTTCTTCTTTTTATTTCTTCTTTTCTTCTCTTTCCTTCTTCTATTTCTTCTTTGTTTCTCTTTCCTCTCTCCTCTTCCTTCTTCTCTTCTTCTTCTTCTTCTTCTTCTCATCCCTTCTGCCCTCTTTCCTTCTTTCTTTTTCCTTCTTTCCTTCCTTCCGTCCTCTTCTTTTTTCTTCTTCTTCTTTCTTCTCTTCTTCTCTTCCCTTCGTTCTTCTTCTTCTTCTTCTCCTTCTTCTTCTTCTTCTTTTATTCCTCTTCTCTTCTTCTTCTCTTTCTCCTTCTTTGTTCTTCTTCTTCTCCTTCTTCTTCCTTTCTCTCTTCTTTTATTTGTATTTATCCTAACCTTCTCTTTTTCTTTTCTTTCTTTCTTCTTCTTCTTCTTCTTCTTCTTTTCTTCTTCTTCTTCTCTTCATCCCTTCCTGCCCTCTTTCTTTTCTCTTTTTCTTCTTTCCTTCCTTCCGTCCTCTTCTTTTTTCTTCTTCTCTTCTTCTTCTTCTTCTTCTTCGTTCTTCTCTTTCTTCTTCTCCTTCTTTCTTCCTTCTTTCGTCCTTCTTTTATTCCTTCTTCTCTTCCTTCTTCTCTTTTCTCCTTCTTTGTTTCTTCTTCTTCTCTTCTTCTTCTTCTTCTTCTCTTCTCTTCTTTCTCTTTTTCCTTCTCCTCCTTCTTCTTCTCTCTTTCCTTTCTATTTGTATTTATCCTACCTTCTTCTTTCTTTCTTTCTTTCTTTCTTCTCTTCTTCTTCTTCCTTCTTCTTCTTCTTCTTCTTCTTCTCTCTTTCTTCCTTTCTCTTCTTCTCTTCTTCTTTCTTTCTTTCTTCTCTTTCCTTCTTCTTTCTTTCTTCTTCTTCTCCTTCTTCTTTTATTTGTATTTATCCTCTCTTCTTTCTTCTTTTTTCTTCTTCTTCTTCTTCTTCTTCTTCTTCTTTCTTCCTTCTCTTTAGTTTGTTCCGATTAAGTAGGCTTTTTTCAACACTGTTAAGAGCCCGGATGTCATAAACCAATCAGACAGCAGTTCATTCAAGTTTTGTAACGATCAATATCGATTAATATCTTGATGAGAATTTTTCAGACGTTTACTCTCCTCAGAATCCAGAGAGAATTTTCTACGATTCTGGGCAAAAATCAACATTAAACAAAAATACGTTTTTTTTCGCCCTTTCAACTTTAACTGTAGAATAAGCCGACTGCACCTCTGCATCCAGAAGAGAATTTCCTATCATAAGAAGAGAATTTCCCTATAATACGCGACTGAACCTCTGTGGAGGGTAAACTCCCTCCAATTGTGACCGCCTGTTTGCCGCATGTTGGTAAACCGAGATGCTTATGGGTGGAATCCTGGTGGTTGAGCAGTTCATTACTTGAAACACTCCACTTTGACCTTTGTTATATAATTTAATCTTTATCACCCTGTTAGCTAGGACAAAGAAAAATACACCGACTGCCCTCTGCAAAAGAGTAAAACCTCCACCTGTTGGCCATGGGTGACAACCTGTGATGCGCTTAAGGACGGAATCCTGATGGATGGGCAGTTCATTATTTGCAACACCCACTTTAATCCTATTTAGGCTGAACGGGGTGTTGGAGACCCCTCCGATTAATCTGCTGTCACGTCAAGCCCTAGCACCTATATGATGTCCTAACCCTATTGCTCTTATGGCACACCTAATCCTTTTATCATATATATATTACCAACTCCTCCGCACGAGCAGGATGTGACACAAAGGTCAAATTTCTTAAGCGGAGTTAATAGGTTTTGAATTCAGAGTTTTCCTTCTCCTAGACTGGTTACCTAGCCATGGTTAAAAGAGCCCAGTCCGCCCTGCTATTTTCAAGCTGGAGAGAGAAGTAGGATTCATACCTTTCCCAAGGGTATTAGCGCTAAGCGAAATGCAATTACCACGTCCAGGATTTGAACTCGGGGGCGATGAGTCCATTCCCATGACTTTACCATCACACCACGCGCTTCCTCCTTTTTATCATATATGTGCAGAATTAATTGACAGAAAAAGTGAATTTGTCACCTATAGAATTTTGCCGTCCGAGCGAATCCAAGGGAAATGAAAGAAAACGAAAAGATGGACAAATACTTGGACCTTTCCAGAGAATTGGAAAAACATGTTTTGAATTAAAGGATGGAAATGACACGAAGGTTGGCCTTGGTGGTCTCAAGAGTTTTAAGGACTGATTGAGAATTAGAAATCAGAGGAAAATTTGAAACCATCCAGATAACAGCATTGGTTAAGATTGGCTAGAATACTCAGAAAAAGTCCAGGAGACCAAAGACTTGTTGTCACTCTAGTGAAAGACCATCTGTTTACACTGCCGGGAAAATAATAATAATAATAATAATAATAATAATAATAATAATAATAATAATAATACAACTAGCAGATCACAGGGTGAATCTGTTGGAAAATGAAAAGATGAATAAATACCTGGACCTTGCCAGAGAATTAAAAAAGCTGAGGAATATGAGAGTGAAAGTGATCCCAATTGTAGTTGGTGTCCTTGAAACGGTCCTAAAAAGCTTTGAAAAAAGACTGGAGAATCGAGAAATCAGTGGAAGAATTGAGACCATCCAGAATACTGCCTTGCTGCGGGTGTGCTAGAATACTCAGAATAGTCCTGAAGACCCGAGGAGATTTATTGTCACTCCAGTGAAATACCATCAGCTAACGCTGATAGACCTAGCATTAATTAACAAGAAGCAGAAAACTTGCTACATCATGAATTTTGCCGTCCCGGCCGACCACCGAGTAAAAATGAAAGAAAGCGAAATGGTAGAAAAATACTTGGACCTTGCCAGAGAACTGAGAGAACTGTACGGTCCAGGGGGTTCTGGAAAAGAGACTGGGTGAAGTGGAAATCAGAGGAAGAATCGATACCATCAGAAGTACAGAATTGTTAAGACCGGCAAGAATACTAAGAAGAGTCCTGGAGACGTGAGGAGACTTCCTGTCAATCAGTCACCAGTGAAGTTAAGGTAGGTGTGAAAAACTCTAATGGAGTGAAATAGTAATGATAATACCCGTCGAGGATTAGAACTTTCAACGGGTTCATTTTTTAAGCCGATAACCGTAATGCCATGAGCGCTCATTCGAAAGACGTCAAAATCCCTTCCGCAAATAGCAGGCGTAAATACATTTTTTTAATCAGTGATATTATGGAACGCCAATTATCTGATTTTTTAAACATATTTCTCCAAGGCAGTATTGTTATACATGTAGCCTCGGGCCTCATGTGACCTGAGGAGGAATTTTGTGCAGCCCGCGTACTGATTTGCCTTAAAATGGTAACCTTTCTTATCCTATGGAAGCCTTAAGGTATCAAAAAAGAATTGTTATGGATTAAAATTAATTGCCCAGATTTCCCGATTTTTTGCATAGATTGCACTAAATTTTATCACTCCTGGGACTAAATAGGTCTCATTTTCCGATTGGTAGAGTTGATATTTTTTCAGTGTTATTGGTTGTGGATACACGCAAACGTACGTGTGTGAAAAATTCTAATTATGATGTGGCACGATCTGAATGATAGACGCCATATTTATTTCCAGAAAAGTTACAATGAATACTTCCTGTATCTCATTATAAAATATTGTCAACAAAGACGGAAAAAAAAAGAATGATAAAATATGTCGGGTAAATATGGCCCGCCTTGTCAGCTGTGGCTGTATAATACACCGACACACACTGGTTGGATGTGGGTGTCGACCCGTGATGCCTAAGGGCTAAATCCTGGTGGCTAAGCCCTTCATGACATGCAACACACCACTTGGGCCCTTTATTTGGGCTAAACGGTCGAGTGTCTTGGGTATGATATTAAACTGCATCTCGTGGGGAGATTCCAATTCTAGAGCTCTGGGGAATGTGGATTACACCTTCATCACCATTATTCCATGTCCAGTCTGATCCGGAGTGGTAGTACCTATTAGGGTCCAGTCTATGGGTTAAATAGAAACAAAATAAGGCGAAAAATGTGTTTAAAATGAGTTTTTAAAAATGTAAATGCCTATCAAGAATGAATAAAGCAAAGCGTATTCGGCATAAAATAACCCAACAAGGTTTGACATGCCGTAAAATCTGACCAACCAAACAAACACATTTGACAAACCGGGAAAAGGATATAGACAGGACGGATAATGAAATAAACATTTTTTTCATAATGTCAAAGAGAAATACATTTATTATAGCTAAATTGTATTTCTGTATAGAATAATGAAACTGGTTTCAAAATAAATAACTGAGGGTTGATTGATAAATAAGATCTCCAATCCTATAAAAATAAGTTTTGAATTAGATGGAATAAGGAAACTGGTATGAAAATGAATTAGATTTATTTCTTTCCAAAATTACAAGTCGATCAATTTTGGATATAATGCTGCCAAGGGCGGATTTGATAGATTGCATGGTTCCCTCATTCATAATAGCTGTGTATTATAATAGCTTAACCGTATTTTTCTCTCTGAAATTTTTATAGCATTATCAAACTTGTTTTCTGAGCTTAGAATAGTCTATCTGTGTCTCTGGCAGAGGGCATCACTTTTAGTCTGGAATGAACAAGAATTGATTATTTCCAAGCTGGGATATGGTTTGCGAATTTGACAGGTATTTTTCTAATCGTACAAATCAGCGTAATATATACATACATATATATATATATGATATATAATGAATAGTGAATGAAAAAATGAGAAAAGTATTTGCATGGAAAGGTGCTCAATGCTAATAAAGCAGAGCAGATTTATAATTAATGTTGATATTATGATTTCACACTCATAACTTAAAGTTTCTTGGTAATCCAATCATCAGATGAGAAGTGGTTGAGATGTCAAAAACCAGTCGACTGGTTTTTGACATCTCAACCGCTTCTCATCTGATGATTGGATTACCAAGAAACTTTAAGTTATGAGTGTGAAATCATAATATCAACATTAATTATATATATATATATATATATAATATATATATATATATATATATATATGCCCTCCACACACCTCTCTCCTCTCTCTCTCTATATATATATATATATATATATATATATATTTGTGTGTGTGTGTGTGTGCGCGCGTGTGTGTGGCGTGTGTGTGGTGGTGACAGGCTCTCCATACCGGACTGTTCATGTCTGAAGCCACCATGGCGCAGCACCAGAAAACCAAGAGGCCCAGAATAAACGGGCGGCAACAAAGCACCGGCATATCAACATCTTTAGGGACAGCCTTCACATGTGACACCTATGGTCGAGAATATTTTTCAAATATTGGACTTCACAATCACAGGAGGCGTTGAAACTTCAGGGGCACAAGAACTATATAGTCTTCCGAGACTGCATTGGCAATGATATATATATAATATTTATATATATATATATATATATAATATATATATATATGTTGAATTAAACAAAAGACATATCTCCTGTTTAACAATTTTATTTGTGATCTTTTCAAGTTTTCTGGCCAACTTGTTAATATTTGGGTGGAATTCGTGGATTAGTCCACCAAAGTTCAGGTCCCGAGTACTTTCGGCACTTCGAAGTGCCATCATGTGTTCCAGTTTTTTCAAATTATATTAATGTGGAGGCTGGAAGGAGAAATATTAGATACTAAGATATTAAAAAGTTGGCCAAAAAACTTGAAAAGATCACAAATAAAATTGTTAAACAGGAGATGTGTCTTTATGTGACATGCATAAATGAAAAAAATGCTGCCCAAATACATACACATATAAATATATATATATATATATATATATATATATATTATATATAATATATATATATAATATACCAAGCGTGTGGTAGATCCTTGCAGAGAGAAAAAACCCAGCAGAAAGTTTGATTGTAAAAAATACTACCAAACATCAACCAGGAAGAAAAAAAAAGTTTTGAAAAAAAAGAAAAGACCAAGATATTCGTACCAACAAAAATAATCTATGGTACAGTATTTGGCCAAAAGAAAAAACAATTTATATGTATATATATGTATATAAGATATATATATATTCATATAACCGCTAAGAGAAGCTAATATGTAAAAAGTGCTCGATACCTAAGTAGAGCTAAGTAATAGTAGGTTCGTCTGACTCATTAGATTATCTTTATATATATATATATATATATATATATATATATATATATATATATAGCAAAACAATAACAAACATGATAGATACACTTATTTCACTTTTTCTTTTCTTTTCTTTTTCTCGGTTCCGGGACTTATCAACAAGTTAGGGATAAATAATAACACTTTATTTTTGCAATACATAATTGTATCCAGCATAATTCCTAGAAAAATCAAATATTCAAATTCTCGAGATTTGCTAACGGCTCTATATCGTTCAGCGTCCTGAAAGGGAATTTTTAAAAATTATTTTCGAACATTTTTAAAAATTCTCCGTTTTTCTCCAACGAATTTTTTTTTTTTCATTCGCAATAAAATTTAACTCTGATGAAGGTCGAATTTTCTCTGTGTACGTAATATTTTTACATTTTTCTATTATTATTATTTCATTTCATTTGTTTATTTAATAATAATAATAATAATAATAATAATAATAATAATAATAATAATAATAATAATAATAATAATAATAATAATAGTTTGAATCGTGTACACATAGATAAACTGACCGAAATACATGTGTAAGTGATATTGATTAAATTCATCTTTTATTATCCATTCTGTACTTTCTTTTCTTTATTCATTCTTCCTTATATATATATATATATATATATTATATATATATATATATATATATATATATATATATATATATCACATATATATCACTTATATAAACTGTATTTTTCAGTGTGCCCTAAACAATATCAATATAATCTTTATATATTATCTGAAATAGCACGCCACCTAGCGAATTAATACCACGAGACGCCACTGGTCAATAGCTAATTGGATGATATAGAATTAAAAGATTTCAAATATTATAAAGTAATAACATGTTTATGTCTGGAGTTGGTTGTTTTCAAATCTCAAACATAAGTATTTTTCTTGAAAAAACATCGGCGTGTTTTTGTTCAAGAGATTTGATTTAGATCTATAGATAAACAATCTTTTTCTTAGGATAGATAAGGACGGGATAATCAGAATAACGCACAAAAAACTTGAAGTTTTAAGCAAGATTTTATAAGTAGACACGCATGAATAAGCACGATGCAAACATCTTATTATAATGGAGATTGTGGGTTTGTCTGTCTGTAACCGAAACTATATTATTATACAAGTCACAATTCTCTTTGTTATTTACACACATTCTCCATGATTTTATTTTTTATTTAAACCTCAATTATTAGTAAAATTGTTTTACATCATTAAGACTATTAACAATATCTACATACTAATAACATGCAATTATATTTATATATTCAACGAAATAGCGGTTTACAGTGTGAATGGGAAGGCTAATTTGCATATTGATCTTTAAAAAAATTATTTTAATGAATATATGCTTAGTATTATTGATTTCTAATTGTTTGGTTTTATCTTAATAAATATGAGCAAAAATCTCGTGGATAAATCTTAACAGAAATCTATTAACATAAAGAAATAACTGTAATTTTATTCTTTTCTTCCTATTTTAACTAAATAGTTAAATTAGGGAAATTTACCACTGAAAGACGGGAGTAAGGGAAAATGGTGGAACAGTTAGTTTCAAAGTTGTTCTATTTTCCGATTATACCCCCTCTGTTCCAAATATTTTTATCTGAATTCTTATTCAGTTTCATTAGCCTTTCTAATTTATCATGATATTTTATTATATTAAAACTTAAATACTTGCACCCGGAGGGTGCATATATTTGCTAGTATTTAATAAGGAAGGTAATTTTCTTCTGAACAAAATTCGCCCTATTTCTCTGAATGTTTGAGATGAGGCTTGAAGATTAGTATTATCTGCGTTATTCGGACTATTGTCCCCATCTTCATTGTTATTTGTACAACGTTTCGGCCGATATACCCTCCGGCCTTCTTCAGGTAAGTTCCCGAGTTCGAAAAGAAGGTTCCCGAGTCCGAGAAGGTTCACGAGTCCGACAAGAAATACCTGAAGAAGGCCGGAGGGTATATCGGCCAAAACGTTGTACAAATAACAATGAAGATGGGGACAATAGTCCGAATAACGCAGAATATACTAAAATTCGCCCTATCGTCTGGGACAGAAGAATACGTCGACTGCACCTCTGCAGAGGGGTAAAGTTCCTCCAATGGAGTCACCTGTTGGCCGTGGGTGGTGAGCTGTGGTCCTTAAGGATAAAATCTTGGTGGCTGAGCAGTCCATGACATGCAATATACTTCTTTGGCTCTTACTTAGGCTAGACGGGCGGTTGAATAGACTCCCTTCGATCAATCGGTCTTCAAATCAAGCCCTAACCTCTATATGATTGTCCCAATTCAACTGCCCTTATGGCAAACCCCAAACCTTTTTTATCATACATGCATAACAAGGTGGTGGCTGAGGATCTTATGATGAAGTTCCGCCGGGAAATGTGGATTACCCCTTCATCACCATTACTCCCAGGTCCACTCTGACCCGGAATGGTGGTACATGTTAGGATCTCATATATTGGTTAAATAGAAAATTCGTTTATGAAAGAAAATCAGTTTTAAAAAATGAGTTTTAAAAATACGGAATAACCATCAAGAGGGAATAAATCAAAACGTCTTCAGCACTAAACAGCCCAACAAGGGTTGACGTGCCGTAAAATTCAACTAACCAACCAAAACTGATGCAATAATGGAAATGTGGCACTGTCAGTGAGGAAAACTGCTATTTGAGCGAAAGTAGGCAACGTGTTTAGTGTTCACCCAATAAAGTACGAGGGTCAGTAAAAAAAGATAATGCCATTTTGTTTAGGACAGGTATAATTACCAACGCAGGAACCTGTATCATACATCAAAATGAAGCTGGTCCTCTGTGGATCACATCCCTACTTCTCCACATAGGTGAGTCAAAAAGTAAAGCCATTTTGTTTAGGACAGGTATAATTACCAACACAGGAACATGTATCATACATAAAAATGAAGCTGGTCCTCTGTGAATCACATCCCTACTTTTCCACATGTGAGTCAAAAAGTAATGCCATTTTCTTTAGGACAGGTATAACTACCAACACAGGAACATGTATGTATGATGTATGATACATTGTATCATACATCAAAATGAAGCTGGTTCTCTGTAGATCACATTCCTACTTTTCCACATAGTCACCGTTTCTCTCAATAGCAATGTTCTACCTTCGAATGAGAGCATGTATCTCTGCCCTGTAAAATTCTGTTGACTGTTCTTTGAGCCACTTCTTCGCTACAGATTTCACTTCTTCGTCACTGGAATACAGTTTGTCTCTCAAACCCTCTTTCACGGGACTGAAACAAAATGTCATTAATTTTTGATTCGCCCTCAAATTAAACAGGCTTATCGCTGCATAACTTTGGTAATCCTACGGTAACCACTGTTTTCAACGGGACTTGGCCGTAAACTGTTTGTGGGTTGGGTATCTTACTCCTCTGCAGAGAATGCAACCGGTGATATAACGTTAGTATTTGTAATGGCATATCAAACATTGTGGGATATTTAAAGACTTAAGTCTGTTTACCGAATATTTTTAGATCATATTCTTTTCGATGCTGTTATCGTTAGGGAACGAGAAAGGTTTTTGCAAATGAACCAGGCCTTAGCCTGTTTACCGAATGTTTCAGACATCATTTTTCCGATGCAGGCATCATTTGGGAACGAGAAAAGTTTCAGGAAACGGGTCAGGCTTTAGCCAGTTTACTAAAACTTTCCTTGTTCCCCACAGATATTTACATTGGAAAAATAGCAGTTCTGCTTAACATTACAGCATTTTAACCTGAATCATTGATTAAAAAAATCAGTTATAACAACAAAAAAAAGACATTGTACAATAGTTTTAAATTCTGAAAGTCGTTTGTCTAAGTCTAAGCCTTTGTTAAATTACATTTAGTGGTGAGGCTCAAATTCTGGAGATCTGGGGAGTGTGGAGTACCCTTTTATTGTCATAATAACGTATATATATATATATATATATATATATATATATATAAGAGCATAAGTCTCCGGATTTGTTTGTTATTGTTCAC
The DNA here is from genome assembly GCA_023376005.1 of Doryteuthis pealeii. Lineage (NCBI taxonomy): Eukaryota > Metazoa > Mollusca > Cephalopoda > Myopsida > Loliginidae > Doryteuthis > Doryteuthis pealeii. Next base: position 56,938,207 of record CM042173.1, read on the forward strand.
TCAGCGCCCCCTTGCCTCATATGGTAGAGACGTCTTAGTATCATTGACAGGTTAATTTCGCAGGAATTTCTCAGTGCTGTATCGTGGCCGAAACAGTATGGTTTCTAACTATCCTGCTGAAGTCCCGGTTTCGATTTCTGTCGGAGGGAAATCGTTAGTATATATCGCTGATGAGACTTAATGAAGTTGAAAGAGTCTGTACGATATTCTACACACCGAGTAATTCTTTGCGAAATTCACTTGTCATTATTATCTTCTATAATTATCGAATTTATGCGATATGCTCATTGTAATTGCCTTCAAGCAAAAAAAAATATAAATATTAATATATATATATATATATATATATATATATATACATTATGTATATATATCATTCATATGCATATATGTACCGTGTAATTGTTGATGATCAGGTTAGAAAGACCACAGAAGCTGGCAAGTTAGAATTAATAAAATCAATTAAGTTCTTAGAAGAGCTGAACTTACCGTAAGCGGAACCCGTGGAAGGCAAATTCGATTGAAACTGGGAGGAATCAGAAATTCCATTATTTAGTAGTAATAGGCTGGATGGTCTTTTTCATTGGCTCACATTGACTGTGGTTTCTCGATTTAAGAAGTCAAGTTTTTGTAGTTTCATTCGTAGCAAAATGTGAAGACTAGTAGCACGTAGCTTGCAGGGTGGCAACTTGAAGAATCCAGATTTAAATCTGGGTTGCTATCGGAGCCGATATGATGCACAAGAACCCGTAATCGGCGATGAAGATGTACTTTACGACATATTACTCCCAGGTCCACCGTTCATCGATCTATAAAGCAGACGGCTGCTGACCTTGCCACAAATGGTTTCAAAGAAACTAAATTAATGGCGCGCTCCTCATATTTTAATCCAATAGAAAACTTGTAGCCGATAATTGAAAAGAGATTTGCATGAAAATGGACGGCAAAATATTCGCGCTAAGAATTAATCAGAAAGAGCAGCAAATAATGTTTAACAGAAGTTGTAGAAATGTTCTCAAGATCAATGAATTGACGTCTGATGGCTACAACATAGCAACAAATAAATATTAACATATAAAATGATAAAATAATTTATTCAAGTACAAATGATAGGGTGTTAATTAAATATGGTTCTTTGAACGGTACCTTTTTAATTCTCTTTTACTGCAAGAATGTGTATAAAACAATATATATATGAATATATATATATATATATATGTGTATGTGTGTGTGTGTGTGTGTGTGTGTGTGTTTTGCGTGTATGCACACGCATATATATATATATATATGAGTAAGAAAAGGTGGAATGAAAACATCACACAATGCTGTTAAAGAAGAAAACAATTTATAGTATAATCATAGCTGATATTGATCAATATTTCGATTTTACAAAAATCATCATCAGAGCTCATTTACTCCCGTAGTTGTTTGGGTCGGAGAGGAAAGTTAAAATGAGTTTACAAAACAAAAACCTTAATACTGCAAAAAACGAAAGACGTTACAATATTCACCAACGTGGGCATTTCGCGCCATATATATGTCGGTCATGTTCCATGTATATCTTTTGACAATAAATGTAGCGAATTTTTGAGATGTTGGCAACAAAGCGAAAAAATTTAAACGGAAGGGGATGGGTGTTAAGAAATGTGACGGTTGGAATTCAAAAGACTTTTATTAAAGGAATTTTTTTACGATTAAATGTTTTATTATTTAAATTTTATTTTTAAGTTCTGTGATTCATAAATGATTAGATATTTACTGTAATTAGTTTTTATATATAAAGTGAAAAAGTTATGAGCGGAATATGTTAATATTTTAGAAAAGGAGTTTTTATATATTTTTATTTAACGATTAATTATTTTTAAATTTCTAATTATTATTATTATTAAGTTCTGTATTTAATAAATGATTAAAATTTATTGTGTTTGTTTTTATATATAAAGTAAAAAAGGTTATGGGCGGAATTGGTTATTATTTTAGATAATGTTAAGCGATTTGGATCTAATGTAAGGTATTATTTTAAACCGAAAACAAAAAACAAATAAAAACGGAAAAGATCTTATTCATAAAAAAAAACAATAAACCAAAATTTAATTTAATGGGACGTAAATAACGGAAAAAGTTATGTGAAGGGGATTTTATGGTTTCTGATAATAAGAGTCGCTAGATAAAGGGGATATATTAAAGAAACCTTGTCTTTGGGGTATGGTTTTATGGGTAAGAATAACACAAGATTCCATAATTCTACGCAGTGTTTTATCATGTATGTGGGTTAATATTTTAGCACCTTTGAAATCAAAGGTATGATTGTGATCAAGATGTGTTTAGCTAATGCATTGTTTTGGAAACCACGTTTAATGTGATATTTGTGTTCGATAGACGTTTAGTTAAGGATCGGGAAGTCTCCCCTACATATTTTTTTACATTTTTAAGCAGTCAATAGTGTAGACTCCAGCATCAGAATGTATGTGTCTGGGGTTATTTTTATTTTGAAGGATGTTCTTCACTGTCTTCGTGGGTGAGCGACAGTTTTTATACCAATCTTACTTAAGTTTCTATTTATTTTATCAGTAATAGGATTTTTGGAAGTATGATGTATCTATCAGAGACGTTATTACTATTATGTTGTGTGTCATTGTTTGGAGATGTGATATTATTATTCTTGTTTTTATTATGTATTTTAAATGCCTTTTTTCTGGCACGGTGTACGAAATTTAAGGGGTATTGTAATTTGAGGAAAGACCTCTCAATAAAATTGAATTCTTCATCTAAATGTTGCTTGTTACATATCCTAAGAGCTCGTAGAAAGAAACCAATTATGATACCACTTTTTATCTTAGTGTTATGGTTGGAATAAAAATGGATGTAGTCATTTTTGTTAGTATTTTTGTGATAAACTTTGAATTCTAAACTGTTGTTATTATTTATGATAAGTGTGTCTAAAAAATGGTA
>CM042173.1:56943658-56951158 GCA_023376005.1 Doryteuthis pealeii
CAGATACAGCTTAATGTCATACTCAGGATACTAAGACACTTAGCCACCACATTCTAGCAAATATATGATAAAAGGGTTAAGGCTTGCCAAAAGGGCAATAGAGTTGGAACAATCAGTGCTAGGGCTTGACATGACCAGCCGATTGATCGTCACTGTCTACACACATTCTACGCAAGTTATTTTGTTACATATTATTTATTTCAGCTTTGATATAATTGATCCTTATTATCATTATCGAGTTTCTCACACCTGTCGGTGGTTCACTGGGGGCTGAGTGACAGCCAGTCTCCTCAGGTCTCCAGGACGCTTCTGAGCATTCTAGTCAATCTTAACAATGCTGTAGTTTGGATGGTCTAGATTCTACCTCTGATTTTCAATTTACCCAAATTCTATTCCAGACTTTTGGGGATCGTTCCAAGGGCACCGATTACATTTATTACGACCTTCATGTTCCATAGTTTTCTCAGTTCTCTGGCAAGGTCCAATTATTTTCGCTTTCTTTCACTTTCACTCGGTGGTCGGCCGGTACAGCAAAATCCACGAGATGACAGGTTTTCTACTTTTTGTTAATGAATAGTAGGTCTGGTCTCCTGGCCGGGATTATGTGATCCGTCTGTATCTCACGGTCCTAGAGAATATTATGCGTCTCGTTCTTCAGGCTTGTGCATATAGGATTTAGTTGTACGGGGAAAATATTATTATTAATATTATTATTAATAATTTTATTATTATTATTATTATTATCATTATTATTATTATTATTATTATAATTATCATTATTAATAATTTTATTATCATTATTATTATTATTATTATTATTATTATTATTATCATTATTAATAATTTTATTATTATTATTATTATTATTATTATATCATTATTAATAATTTTATTATTATTATTATTATTATTATTATAATCATTATTAATAATTTTATTATTATTATTATATTATTAATACATTATTATTTTATTATTATTATTATTATTATTATTATATAATTATTAATAATTTTATTATTATTATTATTATTATTATTATTATTAATATCATTATTAATAATTTTATTATTATTATTATTATTATTATTATTAATATCATTATTAATAATTTTATTATTATTATTATTATTAATATCATTATTAATAATTTTATTATTATTATTATTATTATTATTATTATTATTATCTATTTATTTATTCTTGTACTATAAATCATCTGAGTCCCTTTTTTATCAATGTGACAGCCCTGTCGTCTGGGGCTTTAGAATACACCGACTACACCTCTACAGATGGATAAGACCCCTCCAATGAGGCCACCTGTTGTGACCCGTGATGCTTAAGGGCGGAATCCTAGTGTCTGAGTTGTCCATGATATGCAATACTCCACTTTTGCCCTTACTTAGGCTAGACGAGCGGTCGGAGAGACCTCATTCAATCAATCGGCTGGTCACTTCAAACATTAGCACCTATATGATTGACCGACCCTATTGCCCTCATGGGCAGCTCTCAACCCTTTTATCATATATGTGCTTGAAGGCGGTGACTGAGGGTTTTAGTGTCCTGGGTATGACGTTAAACTGCATCTAATGGTGAAGCTATGGAGAGTGTAGAGTACCCATTCATCGCCATTACTCCTAGGTCCATTCTGACACGAAGTGGTAGTACCTGTTTGGATCCCATTTATGGGTTAAATAGAAAAAATGAGTATATGATTCTTCGCCAATTAATGGAATTGTATGGTGAGTCGTGTATGGATGTTAAAACAGTCATCAAGTGGTATGGGGAGTTTGCAACAACGACGAGGTTCAACGCTTCTTCGAGTGTTAAAAAATGTGCTTAAAAATTGAGTTTAAAAATGTTAATTATCCATCAAGAATAAATAAAACAAAATGTATTCGGCATAAAATAACCCAACAAGTGTCGGCATGCCGTAAAATCCAATCAACCGACCTAATCTTACTTACAATAACTCTGACGTAACATACAGCATATTACGACACTAAATGTGTCAACGGAGTTAACCCCGGGAAAACAGGCACCTTTTTTTTACTAAGATTCAATAATCACAAACAAATCACCTGTGAAAAATCTCCATACTACGTTGTAGAGAAGCATTTCAATCGAGCCGGAGATCCTCTGGACAACATCAAATGCCTCCTAATAGACACCGGGTTCTATTTCATACATGCACATGTAGGAAACCAGAGATCAAATGGATTTACAAATTACGCACACACAAATCTGGACTTAAGATATCAGCTTCTTAAAGGGGTACCGATACTATCTATATATTAATAGACTTGTTCCTTAATCTTCCGACCGTAATCATCTTACAACACCCTCTGCTTAAAAATCAGGCCGTCCAAATCGCCCAAGATTAAAAGCAAAAATGTAAATCCTGATTATCTGGTATTGCTAATCCGTTTAATTCTTATTTCTTGATGAGTGTCGTTGCCCCAGCTAAACATTGGACCATTCAGTTTTTATTATAAAGAATGTGATATAATGGAACGAACCATCTCCCCCATACCTTAACAGTGGCGATGGTTCTAGCCACTATTTAAGAACACACATATTACTCTGTGCAGAATTCACTTGAAGTACTTAGACGACGGACTCTCCACCTAATACTCACGTGATCTTACTATATAACAGAATGAAAGGAAATACTGCTACACATAAAAATATAATAAGAAAGAAAGAAAGAATGAATGAATATAGGGGAAAGATAGAGAGGGTGGCTGAACGCGTGGTGATAACGCTAATCTGTTACAATCAAACATAATGAAAAAAGAAAAAGGAGAGTGAGTGAGAGTTAAATCAATATTATTATACTTTTTACATATTGAGCAATTTTACAATAGCTATTAAGTAAATATATCAAACGTTGTAATCATTACATCATCACACTGGGGTATATCCACAGATTTTGCAAGTTTAAATAAATAATCCAAGGCACCTCAAGTAATAAATTCGTTACAATCCATATAAATAAACAGTAGATTCACAAATTTCGTCCATACAAAACAGACTGAATATAGATATAGAATCCTAGTATTTCCTTAAAGGGAAACATACATTTTAGCTACAAAAATCTTAGGATGATCTGTACCTAAAAGATAATTGCAACTTTTGAAATAGAAATCAAGCAAAAATGGATATATTTGTTATGTTTTAGGATGGTCGCATTTATTTTGCGCGGGAAATTCGAAACCTGGACAAAGAAGAAATTGAACAAAAGAAAATAATAGCTAGCTTAGACAGAAAGTCTGGGGTAACAAAAGGAAGGGTAACAAAAGACTTCCTCTGTACAAACGGGAATTTGAACAAAGAGACTGGAAGGGGAAGAAAGAACTTCCGGTCAAAGGAACAAAAGGATGTGTGGGCGAGTTGCCTTTACTTAAGGGGTCAGCAGTAGCAGTTGGACAGTAAGGAGAGAGACGGCGGACCGACGCAGTCACGCACCGCCACGGCTAAGGGCGGTGAGACGTCACCAGCTTCCCCAACGCTATGCATCCCAGCAGTAGTAGTTCCCATTGTCAACGCTCGTCACCCACACGCACCACGAGGGAATTAAATAAAAAGTCAATCTTCTACTACATACAGCATGCTTTGTGATTTCATTAAGCAGTATACCAGCAACGTATGCGATTCAGAGTAGCGAAGAAGGGCTATGCAACACATTTATTATAGCAATTAAACATAATTTAGGAAATATATATTTCAAAATATTAAATAAGACATTTTTCACCCGAAAATAAATTATATAAAATACTTAATACAAACTCTGTAAAATTAACTTTCAGCTGTATGCCGATGCAGATCGAAATATCAACAAAACCGTCATTAGAAAATTGACTAGAAAACATAAAAACTAAACTCTTCCTTGCAATTGTAATAATAAAGAAACTAAGTGACCTCCTAAATGGAGCATACTAAGTGTTTACATAACATACAAAGCTAGTGTACAAATTAATGCGCATAGTAATGATAAAAAAGATATATTTTGACTCAACACAAGATACATTTAAAAAAAGATTTTATAAACACAAGTCTAGTTTTACTAATACAAAATATATGCATAGCAAAACTCTTTTATGGTTTTAAGGACATAATTTCAGAAAACTCTTTCGAATTGAGCACATTTTTATTCAATTAACGAACAAAATTCGATATGTATTATTTTGATTTTTCGGACTGTTGTCCTTATCTATATTGTGGTATGTAAAGACAAAAGTTTCGGTCGCTGTATCATCCGGCCTTCTTCAGGTGTTTCCTGTATATCCGACCATAGCAATGACACAACCTGAGAAATCATTTTGAATAGTTTCACTTCTTTTGAATAGTTGACAATAGACAGGGAACACCTGAAGAAATCGGAGGATACAGCGGCCGAAACGTTATGTTTCTACATACAACTATAAAGATGAGTACAACAGTCCGATAAATCCAAATGATACACGTCAAGCCTCATTTAAAAAAAAAAAATAAAATAAAATTTAACGGGTCACGATCAACTAGTTTCATTGAAGCTGCAGAGAAAATGCATCGGCAAATTGCACCTGAAGCACTTGTGGTGTTGGTGCAGTATATGACGGATTTTGTCGGAAGTCGTTCCCCGGTTTCGGAAGTGTGCACTTCAACCTAAGGGATTGGCCAACACAGACATATCCGGGTCAGCTTGATTCTAATGCACCGGAAGTACGTGTTCCAGCAAAATAAGCCATTACGATTAGGGAACGTAGCGGGCACTTAGCGGCCAAGTTAGTTCTAAGACTGCTTATTGCTAATTGAAATGAATGTGAACAAGGTTGGTTGGTTGGTTGGTTGGCTGTTGATGGATTTTAACGGCATATTAACCCGTCTGGGATTATTCTATGCCGAGAGGTTAGGGATTACTGTGTCTTGTACGTCTATTTTCACATCCACATTCTTCTGTAAATTTAAAGCAAAGTAAAAAACAGTCCGCATCAATCATTGCTCTTAGTGAGTCCTCTATACAGCATCCAGTGTGCACACAGAGTAGATGAATGTAAGTTTTTACTGGTCAGCATGGTGTGTCCATGAGTAGGAGTCCATAGCAAACGTTGCTTATGACTCGTCTTTACTTCGCAAGCAATATCCACTACTCGTTTGACTTTAATTTTCTTTTCTTTCCTTTCTTTCTGTAACAATTACAATCGTTTCAATACTTAAAATAGTTGGGTTTTTTTACTTATTCATTTATACATGGCCTAGTGGATAAAGGAGATAGGTTAAGACGGTTCTAAGTGACAGTTATCTCTAGACTGCAGGTTCAATCCTGATCAAGGGCAGCTGTAACATAGAATAATACACACAGCTTAACGCCTCTACCCCAGCTATGGTTAGCGAAATGAGAACAGGATACCCCCGTGGACTGAATAAAGGGTTAGGTTCAAAGTTCCGTGATGGCCCCCGATTACGACAAGAAGGCTCCCGATTACGACAAGAAGGTTCCCGAGTTCAAAAAGAAGGTTCCTCAGTCCGAGAAAGTTCCTGAGTCTAACCAGAAATACCTAAAGAAGGCCGGAGATCATATCGGCCGAAACGTTGTACAGAAAACAAAGAAGATGAGGATAATAGTCCGATTAACGCAGAAAAAATAATTATTTATTTATAATGTAAAATATTATTAATTTTTTGAAATAATCCTTCCAGCAGAGCAAAGAAGCGGGCAGGGAAGGATGAAAAGTGCATTAGATTTAAGAGGAGATTACAATTAGCACGGATATCCATGACAATCTCTTGCCAACTTTCTCTATTATTCATTGTTCCAGGGATGTCCTCTGCACAGCATCCAGTATCCGCGCAGAGTTGGTCAATGTAGGTCCTTGCTGGGCGGCCCACATTAGCATGTCCATGTGTTGGCTTCCACAGGAGAATGTCAATTATGAGTTCGTCCTTGTTTCTCCAGCAGTGTCCAGCATGTCTTGTCCGTCTCACTCGGATGGTTTGTGAGATAGGTGGTAGGTATCCATACAGTTCCTTCCTTGTTGGGTGCTGTTTCCACGACTTGTTCAAGACCGCGCGGAGCATTCTTGTGCGGCTCCGATCTAGATTATTCTCAAGGCGCCTCGTTAGGATCCAAGTGGTGCAGCCATACAGCAGCACTGATACAGCCACAGTTTGGAAGAATTGTCGTTTTAACTTGTCAGTGAGATCGGATTTCCATATGACTGATAATTTTGTTTATAGCCGACCATGCATTTTCTATTATTTTGTTGTTTGGATTTTAAATGAATTGTTTGGGACAACTGTCTCATTACATTTCAGAGGTTTATTTTTTGTTTTCTTTCGTACAATATTTCTCCCTTTTATACCTCTCTCTCTCTCTCTCTCTCTCTCTCTCTCTCTCTCTCTCTCTCTCTATCTATCTATCTATCTCCTCCGTATTTTTAATCTATCATTCTTTTTCTCCTTTTTTGTCTTTATCACATTCTTTCTTTTCTTATTTATTTCTTTATTTCTTTTTATTCTATCTATTTCTCCCTTCCACTTCGGATCACCCCTCTCTCTCTCTCTCTCTCTCTCTCTCTCTCTCTCTCTCTCTCTCTCTCTCTCTCTCTCTCTCTCTCTTCAGTCTTTTAATTTATTTTTGTTTTATCACATTCTTTCTTTTCTCATTTCTTTCTTATACTGTTTATTTCAACTCCATCTTCTTCGACCCCCTCTATCTCTCTCTCTTTCTCTATCTCTTTCTTTCTCTTTTTTTCTTTGTATCTCTCTCTCTCTCTCTCTCTCCTCTCTCTCTCTCTCTTCTCTCTCTCCTCTCTCTATCTATCTATCTCTATCTATCTATCTATCTCTTCCAGTATTTTAAATCTATTCATTCTTTTTCTCCTTTTTTATCTTTATAACATTCTTTTCTTATTTATTTCTTTATTTTCTTTCTTATACTGTTTATTTTAACTCCCTCCACTTCGGATCGTCTGTCTGTCTGTCTGTCTGTCTGTCTGTCTGTCTCTCTATCTATCTATCTATCTGTGTTTATCTTTCTCTCTCTTTATTTTATTCTTTTTAGATTGAAAACCTAATATGTTGCCAAACTCTTTCCTTCCTGAGAAAAAAAAAACCTTCATAGCTAAATACTTTATTTCCTTTCTTCCATTATTTTATCAAATATTTCGTTTCCTTTTTTTTCTGGAATATTTAAAAGTAAATGATTAAAAGATTGTTTGTCTTTTCGCCATTTTATTTATATAACAGGATATGAATCCGATGAAGTGTCTTTTGAATTATCCAACGCATCGGCCATTTCTTATTCTTATCTATATATTTTGTGAAACCAAACAATTTTATTATACGAAATTGTTATTATCAATAGATAGAGTGTCACTGAGAACTATATGACACTAGCAGGGCCTGTGGCTATACCACAGTATGAGAATTTAATTATTACAGCGTTTGATATGTTCCAGTAAATAGTAGGGCAGAATGGCTTTATTCTAATATCCGGAGAGAAAGGGCCGGTTTAGC
>CM042173.1:56956158-56978658 GCA_023376005.1 Doryteuthis pealeii
TTCATTTAACTATTTGCCTATTCAACTGTATTGTTTGTTCAGTAATTCCAATTAAAAATAATAACTAGTGTAAACAACATTTAAAGCAGCTATCGGACGCTATATATATATATATATTAAATTCTTTTTTTAGAACGTTTCAGAAATTCTCGGTATTTTAACCGCTTTGATTTAAAACACCAAATAATTTACTCTGACGAAGGTCGTTATTCCATGTATACTAAAAGATTTTGTAGCTTTCTATTATTATTATTATTTTATTTTGTATTTGAAATAATAATAGACAGAGTGCATGTGTGTATGGATAGACTACTGGTCGAAACACGTGTCAGTAAAATAAAATCTATTTTATCCATTCAGCATTTTCTTTCCTTTATTTTTCCTTTCGACATACAGTCGGATTCGCTATATATATATATTGTGTGTGTGTGTGTGTGTGTGTGTGTGTGTGTGTGTGTGTGTGTGTAGATAGATAGATCATCCGGCGCATCTGTCTGTATGTATGTATGTCAGTTTGTCAGCTGCACTTTTGGTTCAATCGATTGAACCTACACTTAAAAGAATAAGTAATAAAAAGAATAATACAGGAATGGCAATAAATATTTAATTAATAAAGAATGAAAACAAGAAGGATGGAAGCTTTTATTTCTAAATCCTTTTCCTGGTGTTGTCAAATCCCCTTAAAAAAAAAAGAAAGAGAGGGAGAAGGAAAAAGAAAGGAAAGGGGAAAGCGAAACAAAAGCTAAGTATGTAAATTTTTCTATTAACGGTTTTTATTTATTTATTCATTTTTTATTTTTGAATTTTGACATGTCTACACACTGGCAACATATTGGCAACATAGTTGCAACATCTGACCGAATGACAGCCGATATTAGGAATATTTGTTCTCCACAAACTTTTAAAAAAAATAAAAAAGAGAGAAATAAGAAATTACAGTTATTAGCCCATTCCATTCATAAAGGAGAAGAAGAAGAAAGAGAGGAAAAAAAGGAGAGGAAAAGGAAATAAAAAGAGAAATTATAACCACACAAATAAGCACGTCATTTCTGAAAATAAACTCTGATGATGAAGTTTATGCTTCGAAATCGATAAGACATAAAAAACATCTTTTTGTCTTTATTTTTTATACGCATTGTATTGCCTTCGAATTTTAATATCTTATATATATATATATATATATATATATATATATATATATATATATATATATATATATGTGTATGTTAACAGCACTTTTAATTCAACCAGATGCAGCACCTGTAAATAAAAAACAAATTGAATAAAAACAATAATACAACATTGGGAATAAATGAATGATTAATAAAGAATGAGAACAAGAAAAAAGCTTTTATTTTTAAATCATTTTCCTGATGTAAAGGTTTTTTCAAATCGTTATGGGATTAAGCTTAAAATAAAACTATGTTTATCGTAATTAGTATCTACAGATTATGTCTTACCTACAGATCACAGAAAACAAAAAGTAACGGGTTATTATATATGTAGTTATTTTGTATTAGAGAATTGAAAATTGAATTTGTATTCGTTGTATATTCTTTTTAAAGGCGCGTTGTCTTCATAATAGCTGGCTAATACACTGCTTTGAAACCAATGGTAACAATTGCACCTTAAATGTATTGTATATATATATATATATATTATATATATATATAATTATTCTGATCACAAATAATAACTAGTGTAAACAATTAAAATTTAGAGCGGACGCTTTTTATATATATATATATATATATATATATAATATATATATATATATATATATATATATTATATAAGTATGAAAAGGTGGAATGAAAAGATCACACAATGCTGTTAAAGAGAAAACAATTTATGATATAATCATAGCTGATACTGATCAATATTTCGATTTTACAAAAATCATCATCAGAGCTCATTCACTCCGTGGTGTTTGGGTCGGAGAAAAATGACAAATCAGTTCACAAACAAAAAAAAAAACGAAAGTTGTTACATTATTCTCCAATGTGGGCATTTGCACCATATTTATGTCGGTCATGTCGATATGTATACCTTTTTTGTCGGTAAACTATCCAATGTAGCGGATTTTGAGATGCTATATATATATATATATATATATTATATATATATATATATATATATATCAATGTGTATGGTTGGCACTATTATACTTGAAGAAGCGGTAGTAATCCAACGTACAGTGTTATTAGAAGAGTGCTCAATATCTGGAATAGAGCGTTAATAGATAAATAAATAAATACTCTGAAGCATTTAACAAACTTAAAACCAGATGATTTATATATACTAGCAAATATATGCACCCTCCGGGTGCAAGTATTTAAGTTTTAATGTAATATAATATTGTATTAAATTAGAAAGGCTAATGAAACTAAATAAGAATACAGATAAAAAGATTTGAAACATAGGGAGTATAATAAAAGATTTGAAACAGAGGGAGTATAATAAAAAATGGAACAACTGAAACTTACTCTTCCATCACTCTCGTCTTTCATTGTTATTTTTTCTAATTTAAGTATTTAGTTAAAAGAGGAAGTAAAGAATAAGATGACAATTCTTTTATCTTGTTAATGGATTTCATTTAAGATTCATTGAAGAGATTTTTGCTTATATTCATTAAAATAAAACCAAACAGTTAGAAATCAATAATACTAAGCACATATTTATTAAATTCGATTTTTTAATATTGATATGCAAATTAGACTTCCCGTTCACACTGTAAATCGCTATTTTGTTATATATATAAATATAATTGTATGTTGTTCGTATGTAGACATAGTTAACAGTATTAATAATGTAAGACAATTTTATTAATAATTGAGGTTTAGATAAAAAATAAAATCATGGAGAATGTGATAATACTTAAGAGAATTGTGACTTGAGTAGAAATATAGTTTCGGTTACAGACAGAAAAACACACAATCTCCATTATAATAAGATATATATATATATATATAGATATATATATATATATATAGAGAGAGAGAGAGAGATAGATGTAGATAGATAAATGTTTTAGTTTATATTTATTTGCATTGGAACAATTTGGGTACCATTGGTTTCTTGCTCTGTGGCAGTCATCAGGCAACGAAAGTGTTTTGAAAATGATGCAAATGATATAAATATGTTCAAAACGCACATGTTTGCATCATTTTCAAAACACTTTCGTTGCCTGATGACTGCCACAGAGCAAGAAACCAATGGTACCCAAATTGTTCCAATGCAAATAAATATAAACTAAAACATTGATTTATTTCTCTCTCTCTCTCTCTCTCTCTCTCTATATATATATATATATATATATATATATATATATATATATATATATATATATATACATATAATGCATATATATATTATATATAATGTATATATATATATATATATAATGTATGTATATATATATATATATATATATATATATATATATAATGTGTATATATAATATATATATATATATATATATATATATATATATATATGAATCATCCAGTTTTAATTTTGTTTGTTAAATACTTCAGAATATTTCAACATCTTGCAATTCACGAAATTAGAGTAAGGCCAACGACCAGGAAAAGCGCGTCTGTCTGTCTGTCTGTCAACTGCACTTTTGATTCAATCAGATGCAGCACCTGTAATTAAAAAACAAGAGAGAGACAGATAGAGAGAGAGAAAGAAAGAGAGAGCGAGAGAGAGAGGGAATATCCGGTTTTGATTGTGTTTCTTAAATACTTCAGAGCATTTCTACATCTTGCAATTCATAGAATTAGAGTAAGGCCAACGTCCTGGAAAGAGCGTCTGTGTGTCTGTTTCTCTGTCAGTCTATTATCTGCACTTTTGTTTCAATCGGATGCAGTACCTGTAATTCAAAAAAATAGGTAATAAAAAGAATAATACTAGAATGAATTATCAATAAAGAATGAAAATAAGAAAGACGGAAGCTTTTATTTTAAAATCAAATTTCCTGGTGTAAAGATGTTGTCAAATCATTAAGGGATTAAGCTTAAAGTAAAATGGTGTTTATCATAATTAATATCTACAGATTATGGCATACCTACAAATGACAGGGAGTCAAAAGTTACGGGCTATTATATATATATATATATATATATATATATATATATATATATATATATATATATATATAGTTTTTTTTCCGTAGTTAGGGTCTTTCCGTGTGTGGTTTAACCAAACTGATGCAGGTAGACCATAAGGAGAGCTCAATGTGCCTAATACCAGTGAGTAAAATGAAGAAAAAACTCTAAACTTGCTTCATTACAATAATTTATTTCAACCGTATTAATACGGCATCTTCAGGTAATCACAAGAACATGACTCTTACTGAGAATTTCCCAAAGTAACATCTCTTTTATCTCAGTAAGAGTCATGTTCTTGTGATTACCTGAAGATGCCGTATTAATACGGTTGAAATAAATTATTGTAATTAAGCAAGTTCAGAGTTTTTCCTTCATTTACTATATATATATATATATATATATATATATATATATGAAGGTAAAATAATCGAATTGACTGCTCAGTAAAGGATTATTCTATTTGGGATCATCAAAATCTCACTGTGCATCCGCACTATATGCTCATGTAGGTGCAAACATAGATTCATACAAGGATTTTTATAATATATATATATATATAAACGCAATGCTCTCCTATATAAGCGATGGAGCACTCTATGGCAGCCTTTACATACCTACAGATGTGTGTATTAAAACAGTTAAAATCGCCTTTGCATTCTGTAGGTGATGATAACATAGCGATTAAGCTGTCCGACTGATACTCAACCGATCGGATTTCAATTTGTAGCTTACAAATGTTTAGCCACACTGAAGAGACTTGATAAGTTGAAACACGTGTCTGTGGATGACTATATATATATATATATATATATATATATATATATATATATGTGTGTGTGGTGTGTGTGTGTGTGTGTGTGTGTGTGTGTGTGTAAAAAATGAAACTGGAATTGAATCCGACGGTATGTTGAAAGAATGAATAAGGAAAGAAAGTACAGAATGGATAATAAAGGATGATTTTAATCAATATCACTTACACATGTGTTTCGGTCAGGAGTTTATCTATGTGTACATTATTCAAATTATTATTATTATTAAATAACCAAATGAAATGAAATAATAATCGAAAAAATGTAAAAATATTCCGTACACAAAGAAAATTCCACCTTCATCAGAGTTAATCTTTATTTGAACTGAAAATCGTTGGAGAATTTTTGAAGTGTTCGAAAAAGAAAAAAGGACTTTTTTAAAATTCACTTTCTAGACGCGACCGATAAGAACCGTTAATCTCGGGTGTTGATTAATTTTTGATTTTTCTAGGAAAAATTAGGTAATTGTGAATAATTATAGTGGTTATCGTTATATATTGCAAAATAAAATGTTATTATTTATTTATTTATTTATTGATAAAGTTTTGGAACTGAGAAAAAGAAAAGAAAAGAAAAGAAAAAGTGAAATAAGTGTATTTATCGTGTTTGTTTATGTTTTATTTATTTAATAACAATAATAGTTTGAATAATGTACACATAGATAAACTCCTGACCGAAACACATGTGTAAGTGATATTGATTAAAATTATCCTTTATTATCCATTCTGTACTTTCTTTCCTTTATTCATTCTTTCAACACACACACACATATATATATATATATATATATATATATATATATATATATATATATATATATATTTGTATATATGAAAAATAGATGGAAATTAATCCGACAGTATGAAATTTAACATTTTGAAAAAACAATTGATGTTTGTTATGTAATTGCTGACAGAAATCTGTTTCGACCAAATCGATAAGCTGGTCTTCATCACGAGCAACATAGACGGGAAGAAAGATATCCGTTAAAAGACTGTTTTGTAAACAGTCTTTTAACGGATATCTGGTCGAAACAGATTCTGTCAGCAATTACATAACAAACATCATTTGTTTTTTCAAAATGTTAAATTTCATATATATATATATATATATATATATATATATATATATATATATATATATATGGGAGTAAATATGGAAAAAAAAAATCCGACAATATTAAGAAATTTGAAAAAACAAGTGTTCCGAAATAGGATGAATTTATTTATCGATGTTTAAACATTTCGGTTTCTTTAAACCTTCATCAGGATGTATCTTGGGGGTGAAGAAATTGATGGATGTTTTATAGATGACAGGAGATGAAAATCTTTATAAAATCTTTTTGTTATGTAACTGTATTTGTTCAGCGTTATATTTTTGAAAGACAAGTATATATATATATATATATATATATATATATATATATATATATATATATATATATATATGATCCAAATTCCAACTAAGCCACCTGGTAACTAACAATCCAAAAAAACTAATATAAACTAAATCACCCGTCCCAGAATTATCTACCAAATAGGTACAAAATAGGTTAAAAAACAAAAAAAACACGATAATATTGTTTTACATTATTAAAAACTGTTGACCATATCTACATACTAATAATACGCAATTGTATTTATAGATACAACAAAATAGAGGTTTACAGTGTGAATGGGAAGGCTAATTTGCATATTGATCTTAAAAAATTGATTTTAATAAATATATGCTAAGTATTATTGATTTCTAATTGTTTGGTTTTATCTTATTGAATATGAACAAAAATCTCTGGGATAAATCTTAAAAGAAATTCATTAAGAAGAAGAAATAACTGTAATATTATCCTTTACTTCCTATTTTAAGTAAAGAGTTAAATTAGGAAAATTTACCACTGAAAGACGGGAGTAATGGAAAATGATGGAAGATTTAGTTTCAAAGCTGTTCTATTTTTCGATAATACCCCCTCTGTTCCAAATCTTTTTATCTGCATTCTTATTCAGTTTTATTAGCCTTTCTAATTTAACATGATATTTTATCATATTATATACGGTACAATCTGCACTACTCATAAATCAGAATGGTAGTACTTGAAAGGGTCAAATCTACGTGTTAAATATTTTAAAAATGTTTGTTGTAAAGGGTAGTTGTTTTTACGGCTTATCAATCCTTTTAGAATTAAAACGTCTTTGGCATAAATTAACCCAACAATGGTTGACACGCGGTGAAATCCAACCGACCAACCAACCAACCAGAACTTATATCAAATTGTAGGCATGAAAACAAATTCCAGCTAATCTACCTGATACCTAACAATCTTAAAGACTTATCAAGGTAAATTACAAAAAATGTTTTTAAGTATTTAGATAGATGAATAATAATAATAATAATAATAATAATAATAATAATAAGAAGAAGAAGAAGAAGAAGAAGAAGAAGAAGAAGAAGAAGAAGAAGAAGAATATAAAATCAGGACACCATAAAACATACTTGGAGAAAAAAAAAGTTACGAATACTTAGGAATGTTAGAAGCAGACACTATCAAACAAAGAGAGATGAAAGGAAAAGTTTTTTTAAAAAAAAGAATACCCCAGGAGAACTGGAAAACTCCTAGAAACCAAGCTCAGCAGCAGAAATCTCATCAAAGGAATAAATACCTGAGCCGTCCCCATTATAAGATACTCTGGGCTATTCTTACAATGGACAAAAGAGGAACTCAGACTTATTGACCAAAGGTATAGAAAGTTTATGACAATACACAAGGCTTTACACCCTAAAGACATAGAGACAGGCTAGATGTATCAAGAAAAGAAAGGTGTAAGAGGTCTTGCCAATACAGAGGACTGCGTAGATGCCACAATTCAAGGACTTGAAGAATACACAAAAAAGAGCAAAGAAAGATTACTTATTGTAGTCAATAACAGCAGATGCAACATATGGACAAATAGAAAAAATAAAGATGGAAGAAAAACAAAGATGGGAAGAAAAAACAGAATCTGTTCTTGAGAATGCAACGCATAAAATTCTCTGGGACTTCGAGATAAAGACGGATCACTTTATCCCAGCCAGGAGACTAGACCTTGTCAACCGGTAAATTTTGCAGTCCCAGCAGATCATAGGATGAAGATGAAGGAAAACGAAAAGATAGACAAATACCTGACCTTGCCAGAGAATTGAAAAACTGTGGAATATGAGGGTTAAAGTGATACCAATTGTAGTTGTGGCACCTGAAACGGTCCACAAAAGCTTAGAAAAGAGACTGGGGAACAGGAAATCAGAGGAAATCTTGAGACTATCCAGGAGTACATTGCTGAAATCAGCTAGAATACACAAGAGGGTTCAGGAGAACTGAGAAGACATGTTGTCACTCAGACTCTAAGGACGACCATCATCTTAGACTGGTGTGAAAAACTCACAAGAGTGAAATAATAATAATTTTAAAAAACATGAAAACACTAGAAAACATATATTGAACATAACATAAAAAATTAACAAACCCCAAAATCTTATTATAATGGATATTCTGTAACCGAATCTATATTACTACTCAAGTCACAATTCCCTTAGTTATTTACATCACATTCTCTATCGATTTTATTTTATTTGAACCTCAATTATTAATAGAATTTTTTTACGTTATTAATGATGTTGACCACATCTACATATTAATAACATGCAATTGTATTTATATATACAACAAAATAGCGGGTTACAGTGTAAACGGGAAGGATAATTTGCATATTGATATTAAAAAATTTGATTTTGATAAACATTGCTTGGTATTATTGATTTCTAATTGTTTGCTTTTTATCTTAATGAATATTATCAAAAATCTCGAGGATAAATCTTAAAAGAAATCAATTAACAAAAGAAATAACAAATTTTATTCTTTACTTCCTATCTTAACTAAATAGTTGAATCAGGAAAATTTAGCAATGACAGACGGGAGTGATGGAAGCGTAAGTTTCAGTTGTTCTATTTTTCGATTTTACCCCCAACCCTCTGTTTCAAATCTTTTTACCTGCTTTCTTATTTAGTTTCCTTTGCCTTTCTGATTTAATGTATTTTATTACATTAAAACTTAAATACTTGCACTCGGAGGGTGCATATATTTGCTAGTTAGCGAAGATTCTTCCAAGCCGTGGCTGTATAAGAGCTACTGTATGGCTGCACCACTTGGGACCTAACAAAACGCCTAGAGAATAAGCTCTACGGTAGCTGCACAAGAATGCTATATGCAATCTTAAACATCGTGGAAACAACTCCCCACAAGAAAGCAGCTTTACGGCTACTTACTCCCTATAACACAAACTAACAGAGTGTGATGAACAAAACATACCGGACACGGAGAGGCAAACTCATAAGTGACGTTCTCCTGTGGAAGCTAGCACATGGGAATCCCAATGCGGGCTGTCTAGCAAAGTCTTACATTAACCAACTCAGCACAGATACTGGATGCTGCGCAGAGGACCTACTAGAGACAATGAATGATAGGGACGGTTGACGAGAATTTGTCATGGATATCCGTGCTGCTTGCACGACATGATGATGATGATGATATAGAGATGTAAGTAAAATGGTTAGAAAAATCCAACCAACCACCTAACCAGAAATTATATCCAAATGTAGGTATGAAAACAATTTCCCACTAATAACTAAAAATCCCAAAGAATTATCAAACTAAATGACAAAAAATGCTTTTTTTTAATTTTAAATAGATAAGAATTAAAGAATCAAATAATATTTTAATTGAGAAAATAATTAATTGAAAATAATAGAAGAAATGAACAAATCCCCAAAATAATATAATATATATATCTTATTATAATGGAGATTGTGGGTTTTTCTGTCTATAACCGAACTATATTACTATACAAATCACAATTCCCTTTGTTATTTACAGATGTTTTACATCATTAAGACTGTTGACCATATCTAATACTAATAACATGCAATTGTATTTATATACAACAAAATATCGGTTTACAGTGTGAATGGAAGGCTGATTTGCATATCTTAGTATTATTGATTTCCTTATTGAATATGAGCAAAAATCTCGTAAATCTAAAAGAAATCCATTAACAAGAAGAAATGACTGTAATATTATTCTTTACTTCCTATTTTAACTAAATAGTTAAATTAGGAAAATTTAACAAAGACAGAAGTATTGTAAAATGATGGAAGAGTTAGTTTCAAAGTTGTTCTAGCATTCTTATTCAGTTTCATCATCCTTTCTAATTTAATATATTATTATATTAAAACTTAAATGCTAGTGTAAATAACCAATTAAAGGTTAGAAACAATATATATCTCCGTAGATGTAAACAAAAGCCAGTGTAAACTAGATCACCCTTCCCAGAATGCACCACAAACTAGATTATCCTTCCCATCATGCCCTACACATTAGATTACAAAAGGAAAAAAAAGACAATAAAAGTTGCGAAATACGGTAGCATTTCTGTTGCTTATGTGGCAAATAGGAAATATTTTCTTTTACCACAGGAAACCTTAAGTAACAGAGATATCATAGTCATTATTTTCATAGTTTTTATACCAAACTGCTACGGGCATTCGAACACTCGCATTTTTTCCAATACTCACTTATTGAATTTGTTGTTGTTGTTGTTGTTGTTGTTGTTGTTCTTCTTCTTCTTCTTCTTCTTCTTCTTCTTCTTCTTTATACATATTTTTACACACACACAAATATATATGTGTTTGTGGGTGTGTGTATGTATGTGTGGAATAGGTATATTTAGGCAGACAAATTTGGTTAAAAATAATAGAATCCCTAATGTTTTCAAGATTTTTCTTTTTTCTTTCAAGTTTTCTAACAATTTTTTGGTATTATCATCTTGAAAGGCGTTAATCAGTTGTCCGGAAGAGTTGTCATTAGTAAACCAAGTACTTTCGGACAAATAATTAACGCCTTTCAAGGTGATGATTTTTTAAAAATTGTTAGAAAATTTGAGAAAAAAAATTAACAAACCTGAAAAAAAAGGATCCTATTATTTTTAAACAAATTTTTTAATATATATATATATATATATATATATATATATATATATATATATATACTGTAGTATGAGATGGCCACTATTTCAGCTTTTGCTGAAATGGTGTACGAAAGGCAGTATTAATTGGTAGAGTGCTCAATATAAAATAGATCTGTTTTTCTTCACATTTGAAACATCTTCACCTGATGAATGCATCGCATGAAACCAATATGGTTGTGAATGTTCCTTTGTCACCCAATAAATATATATGTAAAACCTATATATTTATCTTATTATATTATATATATATATATATATATATATATATATATATATATATATATATATATATATATATAAAAAGTTAAACCTAATGAGTCAGATATACCTACTAATAGTTTCGCTTAGTAGCTCTTCAGAGTCAGACCTTTACCCTGAAGAGCTACTAAGCGAAACTGTTAGTAGGTATATCTGACTCATTAGGTTTAACTTTATTATTTGCTCTAATTAGGTATTGAGCACTTTTTACTTTTTAGCTTTAGATAATAGTGGCGGTTTATATATATATAATATATATATTTCATATATATATATATATATAATTTTTTCTTTTGGCCAAGTATTATAGTATCAACCGATTATTTTCGGTTGGTACGACTATCTTGGTCTTTTCTTTTTTTCAATTTTTTTCCACAGGTGATGTTTTGTTGTATATTTTTACAATCAAACTATTTGCCGGATTATTTCTTACTGCAAGGGTTTAGCTCAGTCGGTATAGCGTTCGGATAGGAATCACAATGTTCTTGGTTCAATACCGGCCCACGCCAACTCAGCGTATGAGTAGCACAGGGATCTGTGCGGTAAAGTAAGGAGCTGATGGTAGGTGTGGCGCGCCACCTCAGACGCAAAAACAATTTCCTTGGTCTAGCACTATTGAAAAGGGAATAGACTCCCTCGCTGATTGGCTGATACCGATTTTAGGCCGGCCCGACTATATATATATATATATATATATATATATATATATGTGTGTGTGTGTGTGTGTATGTGTGTAAAAAGTCTTTTGTAGGTACAGAATTTTATTAAGGAGCGAAAACGCGTATACATTGTAAAATATTGCATTTCTAAAAAAGAAAAGCTAGGGAACCCTTATGTCTTAATTTTATTTTATTCTTTCCTATATAGTTGTCCAATTGCTGCTCTGGGCAGTATGGAGTACCCCTACACTGCCATTACTCCCAGGTGCACTCTGACGTGGAGTGGTAGTACTCTGAGTTAAATTGATAAAATGAATTTTAAAAAAGATTTTTAAAAATTTGAAGTTAAGAAAAATAGAATCCCCAACAAGAATGAATAAAACAAAACATCTTCTGGATAAAATAACTTAAGGGTTGGTATACTGTAAAATCCAATCAACCAACCACCCAACCACATGCTCATACCCACAAATATACACACGGGATGGGGCAATTTACTTCCTGGAATGGCTCTGTGAAAGCAAAGTTTGCGTATCCTGAGTATGGCGTTAAACTGCATCTAATGGTGAAGTTCTAATTCTGGAGCTCTAGGGAGTGTGGAGTACCCTTCATTGCCATTACTACCAGTTTTACGTGGATTTGGATTTAGTTTCCCATATAAGGGTTGAATAGAAAAAATGAGTTTAAAAAATGTGTTAAAAAATTGAGTTTAGAAAAAGATTCAATACCCATCAATAATGAATAAAACAAAATGTCTTCGGTATGAGATAACCCAACAAGGGTTGACATGCCATAAATTCCAACTACCCTAGTATAATTTGCTTACCTGGTCACTCGTGAATGATGTCACCTTCAAAGTAATCCACTTGTTAATATATGCGCAAATATGAATAAGAACATTTTTAGTATTATCTGCGTTATTCGGACTATTGTCCCCATCTTTATTGTTATTTGTACAACGTTTCGACTGATATTACCTCCGGACTTCTTCAGGTATTTCTTGTCAGACTCGGGAACCTTCTCGGACTCGGGAACCTTCTTTTCGGACTCGGGAACCTTCTTTTCGAACTCGGGAACTTTCTTGTCGTAATCGGGAGCCATCACGGAACTTTGAACCTAACCCTTTATTCAGTCCACGAAGGTATGCTGTTCTCATTCCGCTAATCATAGCTGGGGTAGGAGTTGTGTTAATTATTTTTCTATGTTACTGTCGCCGCTCAAGATTGAACCCGGAATCCAGAGATAACTGTCACTTAGAACTGTCTTAACCTGCTGTTTCTAAAGTGCTGAGTGGTAGTACCTGTTAGGGTCCCATCTATGTTTTAAAAAAAAAAAAAAAGATTTCTCTGGATGTTTGAGATGAGGATTGATGATTAGTATTATCTGCGTTATTCGGACAATTGTCCTCATCTTCATTGTTATCTGTACAACGTTTCGGCCGATGTGCTCTCCGGCCTTCTTGGGGTATTTCTTGTCGGACTCGGGAACCTTCTTTTCTGACTTGGGACCTTCTTTTCGGACTCGGGAGCCATCACGGAACTTTGATGCTAACCCTTTATTCAGTCCACGGGGGTATCCTGTTCTCATTCTGCTAACCACGGCTGGGGTAGAGGCGTTAAGCTGTGTTAATTATTATTCTATGTTACTGCTGTCCTTAATCAGAACTTGAACCTGCAGTCTAGAGAAAACTGTCACTTAGAACTGTTTTAACTCCTTTATCCACAAGCCATGTGTCCAAATTTTCCCGAGTCCGATAAGAAAGACCTGAAGAAGGCCGGAGGGCTCATCGGCCGAAATGTTGTATAGATAACAATGAAGATGAGGACAATATTCCGAATAACACTGATAATACTAGAAAATTGAGCTTGAAAAACGTGTGTGTGTATATACATATATATATATACACAAACACAGACACACACACACACGTATATATATATATATATATATATATATATATATATATATATATATATATATATATAGTCATCCATAGACACATGTTTCGACTCTTCAGTGTGGCTAGACATTTTGTGAGCTACCTACAGCCGGGATATAACCCCGATCGATTCAGCATCAGTTGGACAGCTTAACCACTCGGCCATCGTCACCCATAGGGATTTTAACTGTTTTAATACACACATCTGTATGTATGTAAAGGCAACCATAGAGTGCTCTATCAGTGTTATAGGGAACTATATATATATATATAACAGTACATAACATAACTTAGTACATTACAGAAAAATTACAGAAACACGCACAACCTATGTATATATATATATGTGTATATGTATATATATATATATATATATATATATATATATATGTATATCAATATATATATTGATCAAAGCCTGAAGAAGATACCTGAATATCTGAAACACGTGTTGCGTATGTGAAATAAAAAGAATAAAACATTTTTTCTGAGAACGATACATTTTGCGGACCTTCTTCTTCTTTTTTTTTATAAGATATTACATTTTCTCCCGTTGGAACCAGAACAGCATTTTATATATATATATATATATATATATATATATGTATAAGTATTAACTTACCGGTGGGTATAAGAACGATCGTTGGAAGCGCACAATATCCAGAGGTTAAGGTTGAGAAAAAACAAATACAAAGTGCTCAATACAATGTAGAGCATAAATTTATTTTAAGAATGGAAATGAGTAACCGACTCGAGTTTCATCGATAGATTCTTCAGGGTTACTTTTAAATTGATCGAGTTTACGATTAATCTTTGGTGTTATAAACATGCCCGTTGGAATGGGACTTAAATTTAGTAGAGGAACGCTTGTTTATATTTTCGTAGATCAGGAACGGTTTTTGATTATTGAATTAAAATAATCGTAAACTCGATTAATTTAAAAGTAACCCTGAAGAATCTATCGATGAAACTCGAGTAGGTTACTCATTTCCATTCTTAATATATATATATATATATATATATATATATATATATATATATAGTCATGGTGCCGCTGTATTTGTACAGGTGTCATTTTATTAAGCCACATATTATTCAGAGTTTGATCACAGATCTGTTTGTGTGTAGTATATATTCCGATACCCCCCTTTGTCTTGTGTCATACTTAGTACATATTGTTTCTATAGGCAATGTTTGTGCTGTTTTCTCCTATTCAATAAGATTTTACGGTACATCTCTTATGTCACAAATATAAAATCTACCCATGTCTGTTTTTTTTATTTTTTTCTTAAAAGTTTTTTTTTTCTTTTAAATAAAAAGAAAAGAAAATGAATGCAATCTCTCTATCCATTAGCAAAAGGAGATATTTCAAAGCATTGGTATTTGTAGTAAAAAAAAAAGACTTCTTTAAAAGCATTATCTCTCTAATGTAACCTTATTATATAAACAAAGAGAGGAGGAGATAGTAGGGGGAGGAGGCGAAGTTCAATGGTATGTCGTCTCAATGTGATCTCTTCAAAATGAGTCACCGGGAAAATGTTTGAAATTTCTTTAGATAAATGGAAAGATGTGACTCTCCAATTTTAGTTTCACTTTCAGTTTGACTACAGCGCCATCTTAAGTCACCAAATGGAGATTTTCTTTCTTTATTTAAATAGAGTCACTGCATCTCTATAAGACAACGGTTTCAATCCATCTCCATTTTGGTTTAGTAAAACTCCTCAAGGGTTATTTAATGCCGAAATGGGATTCATTTGTAAATAGTTGATTATAATCCTGACTATTTATAGGTTTAGTTTGGTTTATTTGTTTAACGGCATGTCAATTCCCTATGGGTTATTTAATGCTAAAATGTGTGAGTATAATCCTTACTATTCATATGTTTGGTTTATTTGTTTAACGGCATGTCAATTCCCTATGGGCTATTTAATGCTAAAATATGTGAGTATAATCCTTATTCATATGTTTGGTTTATTTGTTTAAGGGCATGTCAATTCCCTATGGGTTATTTAATGCTAAAATGTGTGAGTATAAACTTACTATTCATATGTTTGGTTTGGTTTATTTGTTTAACGGCATGTCGACTCCCTATGGGTTATTTAATGCTAAAATGTGTGAGTATAAACTTTACTATTCATATGTTTGGTTTGGTTTGGTTTATTTGTTTAACGGCATGTCAATTCCCTATGGGTTATTTAATGCTAAAATGTGTGAGTATAAACTTTACTATTCATGTTTGGCTTGGTTTATTTGTTTAAGGGCATGTCAATTCCCTATGGGTTATTTAATGCTAAAATATGTGAGTATAATCCTTACTATTCATATGTTTAGTTTATTTGTTTAACGGCATGTCAATTCCCTATGGGTTATTTAATGCTAAAATGTGAGTATAAACCTTACTATTCATGTTTGGCTTGGTTTATTGTTTTAAGGGCATGTCAATTCCCTATGGGTTATTTAATGCAAAATATGTGAGTATAATCCTGACTATTTATAGGTTTGTTTGGTTTATTTGTTTAAGGGCATGTCAATTCCCTATGGGTTATTTAATTCTAAAATATGTGAGTATAATCCTTACTATTCATATGTCTGGCTTGGTTTATTTGTTTAACGGCATGTCAACTCCCTATGGGTTATTTAATGCTAAAATATGTGAGTATAAATCTTACCATTCATATGTTTGGTTTGGTTTGGTTTATTTGTTTATTGGCATGTCAACTCCCTATGGGTTATTTAATGTCATATGTGATTCATTTCTCAATGTTTCATTATAATCACTAGTACAAAATAAAAAACACCCTCTGGGCGATGTAAAAATAGATTTTTGAAACATATTGCCTGAGGGGTGGCAGTCAAAAATTCAATGTCAGCGAGTTTGTACCCTAAGTAAGTAAAATCATCAAATTCATTAAAGGATTAAAAAATAGAACAATTTGAAATGTAAACTTTAAATATGTATTAAAATAAAACAAACTATATATAGATATATAATACCAGTCATGTATTTATTAAAACTTGTTTTAAAAAAAACAATGAGGACTGTCTAATTTTGCATGTTCGAATTTTGAGTGTATTAATTCTATGTTATGACGATTTTGGGTAATGTGACGTAAGCAGTGGCGTAATTTTTGTTACAGACAAAAACCGGAAGCGAATCTCCATTATTAATAAAGATAACTTTATTGATAGCATATCAACACCTTATGGGTTATTTAAAGCAAAATTTGGTTCCTTTGTAAACATTTGATTCTAATGACAACTATTTGTAGGTTTTGTTTGGTTTGTTTGTTTAAAGGCATGACAACTTCTTACGGGTTATTCTAAGCTGAAATTTGATTGTAAGTGTTTGATTACAATCACGACTATTTGTACATTCGGTTTAGTTTGGTTTATTTGTTTAAAGGCATCTCAACTACTTATGGGTGATTGGTAGCTCAGTCAGTAGAGCGTTCGGCTAAAAACCACGAGGTTCCTGGTTCGATACCGGCCCTCGCCAACTCAGCGTATGAGGGATATGTGCGGCAAAGTTAGGTGCTAATAGTAGGTGTGACGCTCCTCCTCAGACGTAAAAACAATCTCCTTGGTCTAGCCAGTGAAAATGGGATAGACTCCCTCGTTGATTGGCTGATACCGACT
Organism: Doryteuthis pealeii; assembly: GCA_023376005.1. NCBI lineage: Eukaryota > Metazoa > Mollusca > Cephalopoda > Myopsida > Loliginidae > Doryteuthis > Doryteuthis pealeii. The sequence continues at coordinate 56,973,622 of CM042173.1, forward strand.
TTAGGCCACCCCGACGACTTTACTTTTTACTCATATTCGGAAAATTTCATTTTTAAATGTTTGATGATATTCATAACATGATTGACGGCATATCAACTCCATATGGGTTATCTAATACCGAAATTCTAATTTTCGATTTTAATCATAAATATTTATAGGTTTTGTTTTGGTTTATTTGTTTAATGGCATATCAAATTCATAGGGGTTATTTAATTCCGAATTCCTATCTTTCTATCTATGTCTATTCTTATCTATCTATGTCTATTCTTATCAATCTATCAATCTATCTATCTTTGTCTATTCTTATCTATCTATCTATCTTTGTCTATTCTTATCTATCTATCTATCTATATTTGTCTATTCTTATCTATCTATCTATCTATCTATCTATGTTCTTATCTATCTGTCTATCTATCTATCTATCTATCTTTGTCTATTCTTATCTATCTATCTATCTATGTTCTTATCTATCTATCTATCTATCTATCTATCTCTGTTCTTATCTATCTATCTATCTATCTATCTATGTTCTTACATATCTATGTTCTTATCAATCTATCTATCTATCTTTGTCTATTCTTATCTATCTATCTATCTATTTATCTTGGTCTGGTCTTATCTATCTATCTATCTATCTATCTATCCAGTCCTTTGTGGAATATCTAAATGTTTGATTGTAATCATAACTATTTATGGGTTTATTTTTCTTTCCTTTCTTTCTTTCTTTCGTTCTTTTAAAATTCAACAATTACAATCGTTACAATAGTTAAAAATAGAATAAATAGTTTTTTTCAACTTCCAGGTTAGCTCAGTCGGTAGAGTGTTCGGCTAGAAACCACAAGGTTCCTAGTTCGATACCGGCCCTCGCCAACTCAGCGTATGAGTAGCACAGGGAACTGTGCAGTAAAGTGGGGAGCTGATGGTAGGCGGAGCGCTTCACCCCAGACGCCAAAACAATCTCCTTGGTCCAGAGCTATGGAAAAGGAGATAGGCTCCCTCGCTGATTGGCTGATACCGATATTAGGCCACCCCGTCGACTTATTTATAGCGTAAAATGATATTTATTTTTTGTCTTCTTTCAAACAATATTTCCTTCGTTCTTTCTTCTTAGTTATCTTAACTCCACCTCTTCTCTCTCTCTCTCTCTCTCTCTCTCTCTCTCTCTCTCTCTCTCTCTCTCTCTCTCTCTCTCTCTCTCTCTCTCTCTCTCTCCTGTCATCCTTGTAGAATAACAGTAGTGGTACTATTCAGCCCACAGACATTAGAGATGATAGTGTTACATAATTATTAGATACCTAATATTCATGTGCAATAGTGTAGAAATCAAGATGGCTTTAAGTGCAGCTGATGGCCTTGAGGGATGAGTGACAGCGTTGACCTCAGTCCTCACCCTACCTTCCGTGGATAGCCGTGAGAACCGGTAGAGAGGACCCTCTTTTCCGGTTTAGATAGTAAGTAAGTTTCAGTCAGTTAGAGACTAGCAGCCGAGCTCGACGGAAGGGGTAAGTCGCGTTACACGCGCTCCCGTCTTAATCTGCGCAGATGTTTGGTTGGGGATTTAAAAATAAAGTAAGATCAAAGCAAATCGGAGTCTTGTGTTATTACCTCTAAAAACTAACAATGACACAGGGCTTCTGATAAAGAGAAATCCCCAATAGAAGACCAGACCCGAAGTCCCCAAGAAAGTCCAGACCTTAGAAGATTCCAGACCAAGACAAGATGTTATAAGATTCCAAAGACGGACAGAAGAATAGAGTAAGAAAGAAGTAAGTAAAGAAGTAAAGAACAAGGGTATGCAACAATAGCGCACAGACCTGAAAAACGGACTGGAGAACATAATTAGCATTTTAGATATCAGAACACGGGTACCTGCTACATTCCTTGAGTTGATGTTTTATCCAAATAGCCAAGACATTTACCCCGGGTTAAGAAGATTTGCTATACAGCATTAAACACCCACTTAGGTATAAGTATATGTCTGTGATTCTTTGTGAAGCACTAAAACAAATGTTTGTCAGTTGAGTGACTAATGTTTCGCTGGAGGCGAACAAATCTATCACAGACTATTCATATTTATCTATCTGTTACAGCCTATGTATATCTATCTATATCTATCAACATATTCAAATATTTCTCTCTCCTTCTCTATCTCTTTCTCTCTCTCTCTCTCTCTCTCTCTATATATATATATATATATATATATATATATATATATTTATATATACATTTATATATATATATATATATATATATATATATATATATATATATATATATATATATATATATGAACAAATACAGTTACACAACAAAAAAGATTTTATAAAGATTTTCATCTCCTGTCATCTATAAAAACATCCATCAATTTCTTCACCCCAAGATACATCCTGATGAAGGTTTAAAGAAACCGAAATGTTTAAACATCAATAAATAAATTCATCCTATTTTCGGAACACTTGTTTTTTCAAATTTCTTAATATTGTCGGATTTATTTTCCATATTTACTCCCATGTATATATATATATATATATATATCACAATCAATCTATCACAGTCTGTTCATATCTATCTATCTATCATAACCTTTTCATATCTATCTATCTATCTATCAATCACAGCTCATTCATATCTCACATACTCCTAGATAGATAATTTCTCATTCATTTAGGTCCTTATAATTATGTTCTACTTAATATATAATATATATATATATATATATTATATATATATATATATAATATATATATATATATATATATATATATGCAAATACTTTGCTATATTTATGTAAAGAGTGCTCAATATTATTGATAAATCAAGTATATCTAAGTTAGCGTAATGAATAAAATCAATGACTTTGGTAACTGTCAATTTCTCGCCAATGCAATTTTCTAACAAAGTGCACCTTTTCTTTTAGGTTTCTTTTAGTGTATGAATGAAACCTTTACAGAGGGGGATGTACCCCCGAAATATAAGAAAAATAAATAAGATTAAGAACACAATATTCATCAATATGATTTTTATTGCGATTTTAACTATTCATTATTTATCTTTTCATGCTTATAAGACAACAAAAATGATTTTCACTAAAATTAATCACATATACCTAGCATACCTGGACTCCATAACTATATATATATATATATATATATATATATACGCACGCAAGGATTGAAAAAAATAACGTAGCGTTCAACCGTTATTAAACAACCATTACAATAGAAAAATTGCAGAAACACACACAACCTATCAAATATCGGACATATTCTGCCAAATTAATAACTCAATGCCTGAAGAAGACAAAAAGATCAGAAACACGTGTCGCGTATATAAGATAAAAAGAATAAAACATTTATTTCTGAGAACATAATACATTTTGCGGACCTTCTTTTTTATAAAATATTAAATTTTCTCCGGTTGGAACCAGAACAACATTAATTATAATATATATATATATATATATATATAATATATATATGAGTATGGATAAAAGGATATAAAAACACACAAAATGCTGTTAAAGTGAAAACATTTATAACATAGCTATGTTATAAAATGTTTTCACTTTAAGCATTTTGTGGTGTTTTCATATCCTTTTATCCCATACTCATACTGTCGGATTTATTTCCTTTCTTTTAACATAATATATATATATATATATATATATATATATATATTATATATATATATATATAAATAGGCCGGTTTAGCTCAGTCGTTAACCACAAAGTTCCGTATTCGATACTTGCCCTCGCCAACTCAGCATATGAGTAGCACTCATGTGCTACTCATATGCTGAGCAGTAAAGTGAGGAGCTCTGAGCAGTAAAGTGGGGAGCTGATGGTAGGTGTATCACTCCACCTCAGATGCAAAAACAATCTCCTTGGTCTAGCGCTAATGAAAAGGGGACAGACTCCCTTGCTGTCTGGCTGATACCGACTATAGGCCACCCCTACGACTTTACTTTTTATATACGAGCAGATGTACCAGACGTTGACCGGAGGCCAAATCTATCCAGACATGATTTACACTTTAATAACTTGTAGCAAGTTTTATGTATTTCTTTTTTGTATTCGTATCATACGTACAAATATCTTTTTTATTTTTATTTCTATTTATACAAATACATCTTTAAGTTGCCTTCAACGGATACTGTAAGAAAAAAGTATATTTTTATGTTTCCAATATTTTTATCACTATTTCTTTACCGTCTGATTTCTTATATTCTTTTTATCTTCTTATCATTGACTCAATCATTGAAGTGAATTTTTAATTTGAAAGCAAAAAAAAAATTGAATGTCAACATTGACGAAAATATATTCAAATTTAAAAAAGAAATAATTCTTAAGAAATTTCTATATATTGTATGAATAATATTTTTCTTTGGCGTAATAAAGTTGTAAACTTAAATGATTTTAGTGGACTTATTAACATGAGCGTATAAGAAGCTGTTTTCATCACAAAATAAAAAATCGACCATAAGTTCATAACTCGGAAAACTCTTAAGCTGTGGCACTAGTAAGTCAAGGTACCATAGAAAAAATATATATGTATATACACATATATATACATATGTATATATATATATTATATGATATAAAACATATGAAGTGCTCAATTCGTTAGTAGAGCGGATTTAGTATATAAAGATATACATAGAGATAGACTACTTAACTTTCAACAAAAAAGGATCATCAGGGTTATAATGAATTATTCCAGAAATTCATTAATTAAAGATAATTGTCTTTATTTAATCAATTTATTATTTAATTCATAACAATTACCCCTGATGATCCGTTTTGGTAAAACTCAAGTAGGCTACCTATATATTCCTTTATATATATATATATATATATATACATCATATGTATGTATTATATATATACATATATATATATCACAACCAATTCATATTAATTCAGTTATCTAGCTATCACAGGCATATATATATATATATATATATATATTAATATTTATCTTTTTGCTTGAAGGCAATTACAATGCGCATATCGCATAAATTCGATAATTATAGAATAT
>CM042173.1:56983658-56996158 GCA_023376005.1 Doryteuthis pealeii
AAAGCATAATAATCTTGATTTAAGTTCTCTCTCTTCTCTCTCTCTCTCCTCTCTCTCCTCTCTCTCTCTCTCTCTCTCTCCTCTCTCCTCTCTCTCCAACACACACACACACAGGACACACATACACACACACACACACACACTTTTTTCTTTCTTCTATTAATGATTCCTTTCGGTTATGTTTGATTGAAACGTATTAGCATTATCCCTTCCGTGCGCTCACCCCTCTCTACTTTCTCCTCTACTTCACTTTCTTTCTTATCATATAATGTTGCATAGTTCAATATGTAAAAATATAATAATCTTGATTTAACCCTCTCTAACTCCTACTTTTCATTCCGTTCACTCACTCCCTCTCTCTATTTCCCCTATTCTTTTTCTTTCTTTCTTGTTAATTATTTATTTATGATAAGAAAGCAATTACATATGCGTATAAAATAAAATGATGTTTAGTCTTATCGATTTCAAAGTAACTTTATCATCAGAGACATTTTCAAGAATGGACGCGTATTTGTTTTTTTTGTTGTTTTTTCTTTGTTTTTGTACGTTATAAAACGCGTCTCGTGGGGTTTTTTTTAATAACGCCACGCGGTAGGGTCGTGATAGCCGTTGTTCAATCAATTTCAATTTTATCTTTTCATCTATTTATATATTTATGTATTTATCTATTTATTTATTTTATTTATTTGTTTATATAATATATATAATATATATATATATATTATATTTATTTATTTTATTAATTTGCTGAGTTTTTATAGATCAATGTTTATTAAAACAGCTATCCAGGTTTCATGCTAGGCGCGCAATCATCAGGTTGTGAATTAGATCCCATGGTGTTATTTGAAGATCTTCAATAAACACCATGGGATCTAATTCAACGAACTGATGATTGCGCCTAGCATGAAACCTGGGTAGCTGTTTATAATAAACATTGATCTATAAAAACTCCGCAAATTAAATAAACATTAACNGTGAGAGCGCAAGGGTACCAATTAATGGGAGATATATTAATAATTAATAAGTCATCCACAGACACGTGTTCGGCATATCATGCTCCTCAGTGTGGCTTAGCACAACTATCCTTGGTAGGGTTCGAACTCAGACTGACCGTATGGTAGTCGATGTGTGTGGGTGTGTGTGTGTGTGTGTTGTTATATATTTATATGTATATATATAATATATATATATATATATATATATATATATATATATATATATATATATATGCGAAATATGCTTATGTACACACTAATCTATCTAAATTTGACATATAACATATATATATCTTCTATTATTATACTAAAGCTGAGTTTATCAACCTTCACCAGCTAAAGGATTTTTTTGTATTTATGTTATGGACACAATATTTATACTTAGATATTCCTTGGTTTTAGCACTACTCAGTGTGTGAAAAAAATTCAGTTTAATTGGTTTTAATTAGGCGTAATTGGCAATTAAGTCAACAACGACCAATCCCTGTCTAAATTAGACCTGTCTCTCTTCCACTCTCCGTCTATATAGAGTTACCATGGGTGGGAGAGTTAATGTGAGTAGTCGAGTTATACAAGTTGGAGTTGCCTGCTGATTTGTACAGGAAAACACCCTCCCAGCACCTTCTAACTCTAGGTAGATTCGCCCCTCCCTTTCTCCAGACCATAGAGAAATTTTGGTTTTTTTAATAATTTCAATTTTAGTTGAGCGTAAATTTTACGAAATTGAAATCATGCTTTAAAATAGATTTTTTAAATTACTTTAATTATTAATTCATAGAGTATTAAACTTACTTTAAAAAATATTTCATGTTGGGTAAAAAAATAGTTATATATTTAAATATTATGGAATTCAAATGAGCAAACATTGACTCCCCCCACTAAGTGAAAGTTTTCTACGGGCTTAAAAATTTGTTTTAGTTAAAACTAAAACAAACTAGACTGACTTCTTATTTAGGTCGGTAAAATTAAACGGAAATTTTTTTGCTGGTACCAAATGACAGTTTAACTGCAGTCTATGAATTAACATTTTGCGAATTTGGTTACGGTTTTAGGGGGTTAAGGTTGTTTTTAATTACGTATTGCTTAAAAAATAAACAAAAAACACAAATTACTATACATTTAATGTTGAAAAATATTTTTAAAACTAAGTTTAATTGAAATTATACATTGCAATACTAACACAAACAACTGTCTCAATAATAGATTCAATAATTAATTTCAATGGTTAATTAAATGTATAGTAATTTGGGTTTTTTTTGTTGTTTATTTTTTAAAGCAATACGTAATTAAAAACAACCTTAATCCCCTAAAACCGTAACCCAATTCGCAAAATGTTAATTCATAGAATGTAGGACTGACTTCTGACTTAGGTTGGAAAATTAAAACGGAAAATTTTTTGCTGGTACCCAATGACAGTTTAACTACAGTCTATGAATTAATATTTTGCGAATTGGGTTACGGTTACTGAAAAAACAAAACAAAAAAACACCAGTTACGATTGAAGTCCGTAGCGGAAGCGGCGTGAAAAACAAAAACAACTAGGGTTTAGGATTTGGGGTTTGGGTTTAGGTTTAGTTTAATGGAAAATAAATAATTTGGGCTGTTTTTTCTTGACCCAGAAAAAACAGAACTTTGTAAGAAAACAGTTAATTTTAACTAGGGGGGTTTAGGGTTAGGGTTGGGTTTTCAGTGGGGTTTTTTATTTTTTTTTTTAAAGTGATACCGCTTCGGATGCAGGAAGCCAGGACAGAACTACGCAAAGATTACCATTATTTGTATTATTCAGACTATTGTCCTCGTCTTCATTGTTATCTGTACAAAGTTTCGGCCAATGTGCCCTCCGGTCTTCAGGTATTTCTTGTCGGACTCGGGAACCTTCTTGTAATTGGGAGCCATCACGGAACTTTGAACCCAACCCTTTATTAGGTCCACGGGAGTATCCTGTTCTCATTCCACTAACCATAGCTGGGGTACAGGTGTTAAGCTGTGTTAATTATTATTCTATGTTATCTTGAACCTGCAGTCTAGAGATAACTGGCATTTAGAACTGTCTTAATCTAACTCCTTTATCTACTAGGATATGTGTTCAATTGGACAATCCAGTGAATTTTTTTCAATTGCAAAAGTTACAATTTATTTTGTAAAAACGTATTTTAAGTAGCCTCTTGATCAAAATGGACGAAAAAAACGTTTGAAATATATCAAAAATAAATTATATGTGTAATATTATTTTGCTTTTTTACTGATGCTATTATGTTACTACTTTTCGACTTAGACAAATATTTGACCTTAAATAATCAATTTAATAAATTTTAGTTCGTTTTTAAAAATGAAAAGCAGATGATATATTTATTATTAATATCTAGAGAGACTTAATCAATTTCTAATATATATATATATATATATATATATATATATATATATATATTGAAAAAAAGTGGAAGTGAATCCGACAGTATGTAATATTGTGAAAAAATTGAAAAAAAAAACACAAGTTCATAAATGAGTAATGTTTATTCGCCTACGCTGTAGTGTTTCGATCTGTTTCGATAGATCTTCATCGGGGCTTTTTTAATTGGAGGAAAAATAGTTTATCGCCGAAAATAAAAAGTCTGCGAGCCTCTGTTGCTATATATATATATATATATATATATATATATATATATATATATATATATATATATATATAATTCTTTGTTAGTATTGGAGAAATTATAAAAAAAGTGCTCAATTACTTCTATAAGAGCTGTATTTATCTAATTATAGTTTACAATACATTTAAGAACGTTACTGATGACGACCAATCACCTAAAGGTGAGGCTCCGAAACCATTGGTAAAACGGACTCTTAAATGTATTGTAAACTATAATTAAACTTATACCGTCGGATTCATTTCCTTTCTCTTAACTTATATATATATATATATATATATATATATATATATATATATATATATATATATTTGTAAAGAAACAGGCTTAAAGACCGGATATTAAGCGATTATGGTCCATTTCCACTTGTGGGTATCTGAGACCCTCCAAGTTTCCTCAGATCACTTTCTTTATTGAAAGGGTTCCCGCTAGATCACCGAAGTTAAGCAGTGATGAGCCTGTTTTATACTTAATTGAGTCACCATTTAAGTAACAGCAGGTACTGTAAGTATCCTGGTTCATTTGTTTATTAAAATTACTTGATTCGGCATTAAATAACCAGAAAGAGGCTTGATATGCCATTAAACAAAACAACTAACCAGCCAACAAATATGAAATGAAAAAGAGAAAGAGAAATATATGGTCACTCATCTGAGATGGGAAAACCACAATTGTGGCATCTCCATTTTAAACGGATTCAGTACACGCGTTGTTGCCTACTTTAAACCATTCACAGCGAGTTTACCACCACTTCAATCCTACTTTAAACAGCTTGCAGTGGTTCTCGTACGTGTTACTTATTTACACAGAAAAATCATACGTGAACACCCCTCTCATCTTTTGTTTTGTCTGTGAACCAATCCGAGACTGGTACTTGGTTCTCTTGCAATAGGTAACCAGGTTTGGTTTAGTTTGTTGAATTTTACGGCATGTCAACCCCTGTTGGGTTATTTTATTCCAAAGACGTTTATATTGTTCTATTTATGCTTGGTGTGTATTTAAATCTATCTTTTAAACGCAATTTTAATACATTTTTTTAAACTCATTTTTTAAAATTTGACCAATAGATGGCACCTTAACAAGTAGTAGCACGCCTGGTCATAGTGGAACTGAGAATAATAACGATAAAAGGGTACTCCACACTCCCCAGAGCTCAAGAACTAGAACTTCATAATGGGATGCAGTTTAACGTCATACCCAGGGCACGGAACCAGCTAAATGGATCCGTGGGGGAAATTTGTTAGGGAAAGAGTTAAAACTAATGTTTATAAAATTAAATGAAAGCAATAAATAAATAAATAAATGATACATTCCAATTGAATCAATATATGAATGCGTTCGTACGGAATTTATAAAATTTAAATGGTAATCAAACAATTTTAAGTCACATTTATAGCAAAACAACTCAAGCGGTCAGAAAATCACTTAAAATTTCCTCCATGTACTGATATTCCATCTAGAAGGAAAATTCTGAATTTGAACCTGGTAAACTCCGCTTAATAAATTGACCTTGTTTCACATTCTGCTGTTGCAGAGCTTTTGTGTCATGGACTAGCCTAGCTTATCTTTCGCAGAGAGTAAATGAGCTAGTGCAAAACTATTTGTACACTACTGTTTTAGAAGATCTGAGTAATTACTTTAGTCTGTTTCAGAGCGCTTCGGCCTCTGGAGTGGCTCGGTAATGAAATTAACTGCGTCGATCCCAGGGGGCAACCCCCCAGGCAATACCTGCCCCCTTGAGTGCAGGGCTGGGTTTATTGCCCAGCGCTTGAGGGGGAATGCCGAGGGGATCGACGCAAGTTTTGTTCTTTCCCACCCATGAGCTTCGGCTTGTGTGGGCCCAAATTAAAACGAGGCCTTGTGCCCAGCCCATACAAGTGGGATATGAGGCAAATACACCCCCAGGCAATACCTGTCCCCTTGATTTAAAGGGGGCTGGGTTTATTGCCCAGCGCCTAAGGCGCCCCCTTGAGGGGCAATGCCGACGGGATCGACGCATTTTTTTGTGCCTACCACCCATGAGCTTCGGCTTGTGGGTGGGCCGCCATAAAAATGTCCTTGTGTCACACCCTCATAAGTGGGATGAGAGGCAAATATACTTAGGCCTGCTTCAGAGCGCTTCGGCCTCTGGAGTGGCTAGGTAATAAATTTAACAGCGTCGATCCCAGGGGGCTACCCCCAGGCAATACCTTCCCCCTTGATTTAAAGGAGAAGGACTGGGTTTATTGCCCAGCGCATACGAGATCGACGCATTTTTTGTGTCTACCACCCATGAAACTCGGCTTGTGGGAGAGCCCACGTAAAAATGTCCTTATGTCACGCCCTCATAAGTGTGATGAGAGGCAAATACATTGCCCAGCGCCTGGGGAATGCCGACGGGATCGACGCATTTTTTGTGTCTACCACCCATGAGCTTCGGCTTGTGGGTGGTCCCACGTTAATAGGGCCTTGTACCTAACCCGTATAAGTGGGGGACGAGGTAAAAAACTTCATCCTACTTCAGAGCGCTTCGGAAAAATTAACAGCGTTGATCCCCCTTGATTTAAAGGGACAGGGCTGGATTTATTGCCCAGTGCCTGAGGCGCCCTCCCCGAGGGGGAATGCCGACAGATCAACGCAATGTTTTATGTCTTTGTCTCACACCCTTATAAGTGGGATGAGAGGCAAATATCCTGACAGTGCGCAGATTACGGAACCATTACGCGAACCATCTACCTAGTGTTAATCTATGTCGAGTATACTGAATATTGAATGATCAAGTATAGAACAGTTTGGTAAATCTCTCTATCTCTCTCTGTCTTTCTCTCTCCTCTCTCTCTCTCTATATATATATATATATATATATCTTATTATAATGGAGATTGTGTGTTTTTCTGTCTGTAACCGAAACTATATCACTACTCAAGTCACAATTCCCTTAATTATTTACGTCAAATTATCCATGGTTTCATTCTTTTAATCCTTCAATTATTAATAAAATTGTTTTACATTATTAATACTGTTGACCATATCTACGTACTAATAACATGCAATTGTATTTATATATTCAACAAAATAGCGGCATACAGTATGAACAGGAAGGCTTATTTGCATATTGATATTTAAAATTTGATTTTAATAAATATGTGCTTGGTATTATTGATTTCTAATTGTTTGGTTTTATCTTAATGAATATGAGCAAAAATCTCGGAGATAAATCTTAAAAGAAAATTATTTACAAGAAGAAATAACTGTAATTTTATTCTTTACTTCCTATTTTAACTAAATAGTTAAATTAGAAAAAATTAGTAATGAAAGACGGAAGGGGTGGAAGAGTAAGTTTCAGTTGTTCTATTTTTTGATTATAAATTTTCATTTATCTGTTTCAAATCTTTTTTTTTCATTCTTATTTCGTTAGTCTTTCTAATTTAATATGATATTTTATTACATTAAAACTTAAGTACTTGCACCCGGAGGGTGCATATATTTGCTAGTATATATATATATATATATATATATATATATATATATATATTAATAAGTCATCCACAGACGTGTTTCGGCGTTTCACGCCTCTTCAGTGTGGCTAGACACAGCTATCCTTGGCTAGGGTCGAACTCAGACTGACCGTTTGGCCGCCTGATATCTTATTCCCTCGGCCACTGACAGTAGTAGCGGGACTTTTTTTTTTAAAACTATTAAGTAAATAGGTTTGTTTATGTATTTTACGGTCACAGAGAGATCAAATTTCCGGGGAAACGATCATTGCTTAGTAGTGAGAGGTAATTTAAATTACCAGTTAGAGAGCTCATACCAAATTTATGGGAGCATATATATGTTCGAGTGTGTGTTTGTGTATGTGTGTGTGCGCGCGCGGGTATATATAATCTTTATACAATGACTGCTATTTACACAGTAGCATTGCAACCTACAAAGCCTTCATCAGATGATGACTCTGGGTTCAGGCATGGTTTCGGGGCCGAAGCATCATTACCACTAACCCAGAGCGCCCCAGCAGTATCTCACGATAGCACCAGACATTGTCGGTTTGATGTCACTATATAGGACTGCCATATCCACGCTGATGCGGTTAGAGCTTTCTCATGAATCTTTTTTAAGTATTTCCTCTTGTCTGATAGAGAAAGTCCAAGTTTAGACAAAAATGCCGAGGTTGAGTTGGCAATAAACCCGACATCCAACCTCAATGGGAAATACATCTGTTATCCATCCGTTTCTGACGCATTGTTCACGTAGGTCTTCATATTTTTCCAACTTCCGCTGATGGGCCCAATCCAGATTTTCTTCAAATGAGACTGTCAACTCAACGATAAAAACTTTCTTTTGATTACCAGACCAAATGACAATATCAGGACGCTGGGCATGTTATTTATATTATATAACCGATTTATTAAAAAAATAAATAAATGTACTGGACTTTTTTGAAGCACGAAAGAATAGTGAAACTAGGAATTCAAATGGGTTAATATTCAAGACATATGGCTGACTTATCCATTCCGTCGATTGTAATGGCTTGTTTAACATTCTAAAAGCTAACTACTGTTTGAAAAAAAAAAAAAACCTAAAACTTAGTAAATTTTTTTATAACCCTGTCATCAAATACATAAAGAATACGCGAAATCCACACACACACACACACACACACACATATATATATATATATATATAATATATATATATATATATATATATATATATATATTCAGATGATCGTCTATGTGTATGTAAATATTTAGATTACTGACTACTTATCTATATATATTCAGATTATTGACTACATATATATATATATATATACATATATATATATAAATGTATATATATATATATATATATATATATATATATATATATATATACATATATATATATATATATATATATATATATATATATATATATATATATATATACATATATATATATATATATATATATATATATATATATATATATATATATATATATATATATATATATATATATATATATATGGTCAATAATCTGAAAAATCTTCCTACAAGTGTCGCATTTCCATTGCAATCGGATTCAGTACAGGCGTTGTTTAACTTAAAACCAATGTTTATAAAAAATAAATAAATAAATAAATAATTATATGAATGCATTCCCGTTGAATCAATATATGAATGCGTTCGTTCGGAACTTATAAAATACAAACGGAAATCAAACGTTTTTAAGTCACATTTAGAACGAAGCAAATCAAACGGCTAGAAAGCCACTTAAAATTTCCTCCATGTCTTGTTAACGTTCTCGCGAGACAATAGATTCACGAGATGTGTCATTTATTTATTAGAAAGCAGAAGCGAGATTTGTGGGTTCGACTGTAATGGCTTGTTTGACATTCTAAAAGCAAACTACTGTTTGACAAAAAAACAAAAAACAAGAACAGAAAAAAAAAAAAAACACCTAAAAACAAACAAAACAAACAAAACATAAAAAAACAAAAATCTATAATTCAAAGATAAAATCAAATCGAATACATTTGTCTTCTGTTTTCTGTTTTGGTTCTTAGATGTATTTGTTATACATACAAACGCAATTATATATACATACATTATATATATATATATATATATATATATATATATATATATATATAAATGTACATATGAATATATGTATGTGTGTATGTATATATTTACTTATATGTGTGTATAGATATGTACATATATGTAGGTATATATATATATTCATTCATATATATATATATATATATATATATATATATTATATATATAGAAAGAGAGAGGGGGAGAGAAAGAGAGAGAGAGAGAGAGAGAGAGGGAGAGACAGACAGACAGACAGACAGAGGAAACATTTCAAATCTTAGATAAATTGGGGTTTACATGGCATTAGGATATTTTGGAAATATATATATATATATATATATATATATATATATATATATGAGTATGTGTATGTACATATATATATGTACATATAACTACAGATATATATATATACTAGACAAAACGTGACCCGTTGGGTCACCCATTAAGCTCTCTCTAGATGATTAGGGAAAAGAGTAGGATCTGCCAAAATATCATCTGCTTTTCATTTTTAAAAACGAACTAAAATTTATTAAATTGATTATTTAAGGTCAAATATTTGTCTAAGTCGAAAAGTAGTAACATAATGAGCATCAGTAAAAAAGCAAAATAATATTACACATATAATTTATTTTTGATATATTTAAAACGTTTTTTTCGTCCATTTTGATCAAGAGGCTACTTAAATACGTTTTTACAAAATAAATTGTAACTTTTGCAATTGAGAAAATTCACTGGATTGTCCAATTGAACACATATCCTAGTAGATAAAGGAGGTAGATTAAGACAGTTCTAAATGCCAGTTATCTCTAGACTGCAGGTTCAATCCTGATCAGGGACAGCAGTAACATAGAATAATAATTAACACAGCTTAACACCTGTACCCCAGCTATGGTTAGTGGAATGAGAACAGGATACTCCCGTGGACCTAATAAAGGGTTGGGTTCAAAGTTCCGTAATGGCTCCCAATTACAAGAAGGTTCCCGAGTCCGACAAGAAATACCTGAAGAAGGCCGGAGGGCACATCGGCCGAAACTTTGTACAGATAACAATGAAGACGAGGAAAATAGTCTGAATAATACAAATAATGGTAATCTTTGCGTAGTTCCGTCCTGGCTTCCTGCATCCGAAGCGGTATCACTTTTAAAAAAATAATAAAAAAACCCACTGAAAACCCAACCCTAACCCTAAACCCCCCTAGTTAAAATTAACTGTTTTATTACAAAGTTCTGTTTTTTCTGGGTCAAGAAAAAACAGCACAAATTATTTATTTTCCATTAAACTAAACCTAAACCCCAACCCCAAATCCTAAACCCTAGTTGTTTTTGTTTTTCACGCCGCTTCCGCTACGGACTTCAATCGTAGCTGGTGTTTTGTTGTTTTGTTTTTTTCAGCAGTCACCGGCAAGCATGTTTTGAGGCAAGAGGCCATGACGGAACTCTGCAAAGATTATAATTATTTGTATTATTCAGACTGTAATATCGGAGTGATATATATTTGATTGATACTATTTTCTGCATAAATAAAAAGACTAAAGACAGAGTTTATTTTTTAAAAGCTATACGTAATTAAAAACAACCTTAATCCCCTAAAACCGTAACCCAATTCGCAAAATATTAATTTATAGACTGTAGTTAAACTGTCATTGGGTACCAGCAAAAAATTTTCTGTTTTAATTTTCCAACCTAAGTCAGAAGTCAGTCCTATATTCTATGAATTAACATTTTGCGAATTGGGTTACGGTTTTAGGGGATTAAGGTTGTTTTTAATTACGTATTGCTTTAAAAAATAAACAACAAAAAACCCAAATTACTATACATTTAATTAACCATTGAAATTAATTATTGAATCTATTATTGAGACAGTTTTTTGTGTTAATATAGCAATGTATAATTTCAATTAAACTTAGTTTAAAAAATATTTTTCAACATTAAATGTATAGTAATTTGTGTTTTTTGTTTATTTTTTAAGCAATACGTAATTAAAAAACAACCTTAACCCCTAAAACCGTAACCAAATTCGCAAAATGTTAATTCATAGACTGCAGTTAAACTGTCATTTGGTACCAGCAAAAAACTTTCCGTTTTAATTTTACCGACCTAAATAAGAAGTCAGTCTAGTTTGTTTTAGTTTTAACTAAAACAAATTTTTAAGCCCGTAGAAAACTTTCACTTAGTGGGGGGAGTCAAAGTTTGCTCATTTGAATTCCATAATATTTAAATATATAACTATTTTTTTACCCAACATGAAATATTTTTTAAGGTAAGTTTAATACTCTATGAATTAATAATTAAAGTAATTTAAAAAATCTATTTTAAAGCATGATTTCAATTTCGTAAAATTTACGCTCAACTAAAATTGAAATCATGCTATAAAAAGATACTTTTGTTTTATTAAAACAAACCAAAATTTCTCAATGGTCTGGAGAAAGGGAGTGGCGAATCTACCTAGAGTTAGGAGGTTCTGGGGAGGGTGTTTGCCTGCTGATTTTAACAGGCAGTGGGCCCTCCAACTCGGGTTAATTCGACTACTCACATTAACTCGCCCACCCATGGTAACTCTATATAGACGGAGAGTGGAAGAGAGTCAGGTCTAATTTAGACAGGGATTGGTCGGTTGTTGACTTAATTGCCAATTACGCCTAATTAAAACCAATTAAACTGAATTTTTTTCACACACTGAGTAGTGCTAAAACCAAGGAATATCTAAGTATAAATATTGTGTCCATAACATAAATACAAAAAAATCCTTTAGCTGGTGAAGGTTGATAAACTCAGCTTCAGTATAATAATATAATAATATATATATATATATATATAATATATATATATATAGAGAGAGAGAGAGAGAGGGAGGGAGAGAGTAGGGAATGGTACAAGTGTTTCAACCATTTGAGAACACAAATGTACATATAAAGATTTTGCGTATATATATATATATATATATATATATACGCAAAAATTTTTTTCAATAAATGAAGGAAGAACTCAACACCGTAATCCCATAATAAATTTATTTCGACCAAAATTGGGGCCTATATAAATCTAAGTTGATTTAAACCTTTTTATATATTGCTCTGTATATAATCTAAAAGGTTATTATACATTGAGCTCTCTTCAGTGATTTAAAGATTCGCTGTATTTATACATACTGGATCATCAATATTAATGCAGTGGAACTTAGAAATCACATATAGAATCATCCCTTACTACCAAGTTTTGGATAAATCTCATATATATATATCTGCCAACCCCTCCGCACGAGCAGGATGCGACACTAGGTCAATT
>CM042173.1:57006158-57008658 GCA_023376005.1 Doryteuthis pealeii
ATATATATATATATATATATATATATATATATATATATATATATGGTGCTAAAAATCTCCTCGTAGGATTCTTAGCAGTAGAAACTTAGGGAACGATTTCTGCGGAATATGTGGGTTTTCCTGCGGATTTTCTCTATTTCGTGACGGCAAGAAGAAAATATATATATATATATATATATATATATATATATATATATATATAATATATAATTTCCTTTTTTATCTATAGTTTGTTTTTTATACACCATTATATTATCTATTATATTCTAATGCTTAAATATTAAATTTTTTTATTTACTTCTCTATTTATATTTTAATATGATATTCTGTTTTTTCTGTCCTTGTCCTTTTTTGCCTGTCTGACTACCATACCATAAGAGGTCAAACTTGAGATGTATCTCTTTTTTCTCATTCGACTTCCTGTCACCATGGTGACAATCTTATATTGTTAAAAAAAATTATTTTTTTTTTTTGTTTGAATTTATTTTTTAAATTCTACTTTTTGTTTTTTGAGAAGGGCAATTTCAAAAGTAAATTGAGACCCATCTGATGAGACTGAATTTTGGGGAGCTATATTAAATCAACTTAGATTATAATAGGCACCAATTTTGGTCGAAATAAATTTATTATGGAATTACGGTGTTGAGTTCTTCCTTCCTTTCTATGATATATATATATATATATATATATATATATATATATATATATATATATATATATGGGTGGTTGTAAGTGTAATATGCAAACATTTTTCTTATTTGCTGTTATATATATATATGTATATATATACCCAACCCCTCCACACGAGCAGTATGCAACACAAAGTCAATTTTTTAAACAGAGTTTATCAGGTTTTAAAATAATAGTTTTCCTTATCCGAGGCTAGTTACAAAGCAAGGGTTAAAGAACTCAGTCTGTCTATTATTTACCCATAGCTGGAGGGAGATTAGTTGGATTTGTACCTTTTCTAAGAGTATTATTCCTATGTGAAATGTAAACAGACTCGTCGAGGATTTGAACTCGCCGTGCCCAGTTCCTACGACCCTTACCATTACACCACGCGCCTCCATAAGAAACGATATTTATGATGTCTGAATAGTGAGACGAAGACAACACGACATTAATTTGATTTAATTTTCTTTCAATCACTTCCCCATGTGTTTAGCGACACCAGACTTCAGCTTCAGCCAATCAAAACTCACCTTGCCATAACTACACTTGCTGACGTATCCGTCAACGTAGGCCTTGTAAAAGATGACGCCGAGAGAAAAAGAGAGTGATTGCATGTTTTATTGACAATAAAGAGAGAGAGAGAAGGAGGGAGAGAAGGGGGAGAGAGAGATGATATATGTTTTATTGTGATAGAGAGAGAGACAGACAGACATACAGTAAGAGACAGAAAGAGACAGAGAAAGAAGGAAAGGGTGTGAGAGAAAAAGAGTAAAAAAGAAAGAAAGAGTAAAAAATAAAGAAAGTATACAAAGTGAGAGAAAGAGAGAGAGAGAAAGAGTGAGAGAAAGAGAGAGAGAGAGAGAAAGAGAGAAAGAGAAAGAGAGAGAAAGAAGAGAGAAAGAAAGAATACACGTTTTATAGGAAAGAGAGAGAGAGAGAGAGAGAAAGAAAGAAAGTGAGAGAGAGAGAAAAAAGAGAAGAAAGAGAGAGAGAGAAAGAATACACGTTTTATAGGCAAGAGAGAGAGAGAGAGAGAGAGAGGGGGAGGTTACACCTTTATTTCGGTATATTGAAATGAACTTTACCTTTTTGTCAATTAAAAATCTTCTAACCTTACAAGCACCTGGTTATGAAAAGAAATCCAGCATCCGAAAAAAAAACAAAAAAAAACGAGCTGACAGTTTTCATCACTCCTCTGTAAAATGATGTAACATTTTAGCTCGCAACATAAAGCAAGAATTGACCGAGTGACAGCTCGTAATTCGGAAAACTCGTAACTCGGAAAACTCGTAAGTTGAAGTACTTGTAAGTCAAGGTACCACTGTCGTATGAAAATCAAAGGCCTACATTAAATATAACTTAGGAACTGGTATACCTATATATTAATACTCTTGTTCCTTAATTTTCCGACCGTTATCATCTTGCAAATCCCTCTGGTTAAAAATGAGACTGTACAAATCGTCCAAGACGAAAGGCAAAAATGAAAATCCTGATTATCTGGTGTTGCTTATCAGCTTAATTTTTATTTCTTATGAGTGTCACCACCTCTGCTAAATAATGGACCATTTCGTTTTTTATCAAAAAGAAAGAGAAGAAAACGGATGTGCTATACAGAAAAAATATCATAAGAAAAAAGAAAGAAAGATAGTAGCGGAAAGATAGAGAGAGGGGGTGAGTGCAGAAGCGATAACGCTAATCTTTTTCAATCGAACATAATGAAAAGAAGGAAAGAAAGAAAAAAGAAGACAGTTAGATGAAGATTATTAAACTTTTTAGACGCAATAGCTCTTAAGAAAACATATCAAACGTTGTAATAACTAAATTATTA
>CM042173.1:57013658-57023658 GCA_023376005.1 Doryteuthis pealeii
ACTAACATTGACATGCAAATCTAGCTTGTTAACCATTACACCACGGGAGGTGCCTATTAGTGACATGAACACTAATAACCTCACGTATTCGTATCTTTATTTGTGTTCCGCTGGACGAGTCCAACTATCTTGTAGGGGAAATATCTTTCCTTACAACACTAATAACCGTTCTTTTTTTCCTACATTTGTTGATTCAATGTTGCTTTTTTTCACGGGTATTTGTTTAAGTTGGGTATTATTTTTCACGTCTTTGCTAATGTAAACGTGAATTTGCCACGAAATTACATCGTATAGCAGTAATTTCCCTCGTGCACCTAGTTCCATTATTACTTTGACGCATCAGTTAGTGTCTGTAATGATAATAAGATAATAATAATAATAATAACTAGCGGGACCCGTGGATATTATACCATATAATCTCAGTTCGTAGAGAACCTGCCTAGGAATCGCAAGGTTACTAGTTCGATACCGGTCCCCGCCAACTCAACGTATGAGTAGCACATATCGGCTAATCTTGGGTTTTAACAATATGTTTGAAAAAGAAAAGTGGGAATTGAACTCGCTTCTCAATGACACTAGTAATGATGTCACAAATATATCCTCGAAAGGCCTCTACCTGTCGCAATAGTCAAAATAATACTGCTAGCTGTTTCTCAGTTTGTCGTACGTAATCGCTTGACTCTCTGTCTCTCCGTCGCCGTATGTTTTTATACACACCCGATCTCGTGAGAATTTGCATACGTGCAATACTGTTCTCGCCGGTTCGAGATCGCCCATTATTAAAGGTAGTGCTTACAGCAGCCATGTTTCTTTCCTGCGATGCAAGCCAGACTCGTCCGCGCACGCTTTGTGTTCCGAGGTACGTTACTTTCATTACATCTACAAAAAGATATTTGAATACCTAACAAGAATTAAACGAAAACGTCTTTGGCATAAAATAACCCAACTGGGATTAACATGCCGTAAAATGCAACCAACTAACCCTTCTATGAGTTAAATAGACCAAACAATGAGTCTTAAAGAATGTGGGTTAAATCGAACTTAATGGACCTAAATTCCACCGTCATATGTCACCCTGCCGAAAGAAAAAGACTACCAAAAATCAGGGAATTAACTGAATTTAATGAAATTTTAGTGTTATTTTATCTAAAAACTTTTACATTTTTTCAGGGCAGTTAACTTTGAACCACGTATCTTTTGAGAATCTGTGTTATGCCTCAAAGATACGTGGTTCAATTTAACTGACCTGAAAAAATGTAAAAGTTTTTAAATAAAATAACTACTACATTATATCATTGATTCATTAATATATTAACACAGAAAATTTCATTAAATTTGGTTAATTCCTTGATTTTTAGTATTTTTTCTTTCGGTGGGGTGACACACGATGTTGGAATTTAAGTCCGTAAAGTTTGATTTAACCAGAATATGTTTAAAGGTGAGTTCCGTCTTTCATTGCTAAATAAATAAAATTACTGTTATTTCTTCTTGTTAATGGATTTCTTTTAAGATTTATCCTCGAGATTTTTGCTCAAATTCACTAGAATTAAACCAAACAATTAGAAATCAATAATACTATGCCCATATTTATTAAAATCAAAATTTTAAGATCAATATGCAAATTAGCCTTCCCGTTCACATTGTAAACCGCTATTTTGTTGTATATATAAATAAAATTGCATGTTATTCGTATGTAGATCTGGCCAACGCCAGGGGTCCAGTGGCTTCGGTCCCGGATATTTACAAGTTAATAGCGTCGATCCCAGGTACCTGCCCCCATGATTTAAAGGGACAGGGCTGGGTTTATTACCCAGTGCCTGATGCGCCCCCTTGAGGAGGAACCCGACGGGATCGACGCAATTTTTCACCCGCCACCCATGAGCTTCGGTTTGTGGGTGGTCCCACGTTAATAGGGCCTTATGTCTAACCCGTACAAGTGGGGTATGAGGTAAATAAATGTAGGTAAGGTCAACAGTATTAATAATGTAAAACAATTTTATTTACAATTGAGTTTTAAATAAAAATAGAAATAAATCATGGAGGATGTGACGTAGATAACTAAGGGAATTGTGACTTGGGTGTTTATATAGTTTCGGTTACAGACAGAAACACACACAATCTCCATTATTATATAATTTAATTCAGATTATACAACAAAGGAATTGCTGAAATAGGATGGATTATATCACAAAAGATAAAAAGAAATACTGAAATTGAACCTTTGACAGTTAAAGAGGACGTGAACTCTGATTGGCTCTTTACGTATGCGTTGTCATTGGTTTATCTGATATGCAAATCACGTTTCAGTATTTACTAGTCCTTCTGAAATATATATGCCCAGACGCGTTGCACTGGAGTTATTCTTGGTAGTAAGTTTACCTCGTAGACGATTACGACTTAATGGGTTCAATCTTGTGTGATTACGCCACAGTTGCAGCCTCGTTTCCAGACTGGATTAAGCCCAGTAAATAAATAATCTACTGTTGCGCGGGAAAAGATAGCTTTGCATATATGAGCGTATGGGAGAATACTTTACGGGTGACGAGCGAGCGAGAGAGAAGTGAAAGACAGAGAGTGAGTGAGGCGTTTAGAAGACAGTGTAATTATCAGAGTTGAATTGTGAGATGCACAACAATTATTCGTTTAATTGTCTGGTGGCCGAAGAGTTGTAAATCACCTTATATAACAACCTTCTGAAACAGAAGACCTTCTGTCGTTCATTGTTTTAGCATTTAGTTTGCCAATAGGTTTTTATGATATACAGTAAGATCAAGTTTTGACATCTAAAACAGGCATATCAAACTGAGTAGCGCCCTAAAGCTACATGGATTACACATGTAGGTCACGAGGGCCGCATGGATTATATATGTCTGCCATGAAGGCTGCACATGACAACTAAGTTTTTTAATTTCTCTGAATTTTTTAGATCAGGCTTGATAATTTATATTATTTAAATTATTCGGACTATTGTCCTCATCTTTATTTTTATCATCATGGATTACACATGTATGTCACGAGGGCCGCATGGGTTATGTCTGTCATGAAGGTCACACATGACAACTAAGTCTTAATTTCTCTGAATTTTTAGATCAGGGCTTGATAATCTGTATTATTTGTATATTCGGACTATTGTCCTCATCTTTATTGTTATCATCATGGATTACACATGTACGCCATGAGGCCGCATGGATTATGTCTGTCATGAAGGTCACACATCACAACTATTATTATAATTTCTCTGAATTTTTTAGATCAGTCTTGATAATTTGTATTATTTGGATTATTGGGACTATTGTCCTCATCTTTGTTTTTATCTGAATGGGTTACACATGTATGTCACGAGGGCCGCATGGATTACATATGTCTGTTATGAAGGCCGCATATGACAACTAAGTCTATTAATTTCTCTGAATGTTTGAGATGAGGCTTGATAATTTGGATTATTTGGATTATTCGGACTATTGTCCTCATCTTTATTGTTATCATCATGGATTACACATGTATGTCACGAGGGCCGCATGGATTACATATGTCTGTTATGAAGGCCGCACATGACAACTAAGTCTATTAATTTCTCTGTATGTTTGAGATGAGGCTTGATAATTTGGATTATTTGGATTATTCGGACTATTGTCCTCATCTTTATTTTATGTGAATGGGTTACACATGTAGGTCACGAGGGCCGCATGGATTACATATGTCTGTTATGAAGGCCGTATATGACAACTAAGTCTATTAATTTCTCTGTATGTTTGAGATGAGGCTTGATAATTTGGATATTTGGATTATTCGGACTATTGTCCTCATCTTTATTTTATGTGAATGGGTTACACATGTAGGTCACGAGGGCCCATGGATTACATATGTCTGTTATGAAGGCCGTATATGACAACTAAGTCTATTAATTTCTCTGTATGTTTGAGATGAGGCTTGATAATTTGGATTATTTGGATTATTCGGACTATTGTCCTCATCTTTATTTTTATGTGAAATGGGTTACACATGTAGGTCACGAGGGCCGCATGGATTACATATGTCTGTTATGAAGGCCGTATATGACAACTAAGTCTATTAATTTCTCTGTATGTTTGAGATGAGGCTTGATGATTTGGATTATTTGGATTATTCGGACTATTGTCCTCATCTTTATTTTTATGAATGGGTTACACATGTAGGTCACGAGGGCCGCATGGATACTATGTCTGTTATGAAGGGTATTGACAACTAAAGTCTATTAATTTCTCTGTATGTTTGAGATGAGGCTATAATTTGGATTATTTGGGATTATTCGGACTATTGTCCTCATCTTTATTTCTTATGTGAATGGGTTACACATGTAGGTCACGAGGGCCGCATGGATTAAATATGTCTGTTATGAAGGCCGCACATGACAACTCAGTCAATTAATTTCTCTGAATGTTTGAGATGAGGCTTAATAATTTGTATTATTTGGATTATTCGGACTATTGTCCTCATCTGTAATGCTATCTGTACAACGTTTCGGCCGATGTGCCCCGGTGGATTGAATAAAGGGTTGTGTTGAAAGTTCCGTGAAGGCTCCGGATTACGTCAAGAAGGTTCCCCGATTTTCTAAAAGAGGGTTCCCGAGTTCAAAGAGAAATTTCCGAGTTCGAAAAGCATTCCAAGTCCGAAAAGAAATACCTCTGATTGTCTGTCTGTCTGTCTGTCTGTCTGTCTGTCTCTCTCTCTCTCTCTCTCTCTCTCTCTCTCTCTCTGTCTGTCTGTCTGTCTTCTCTCTCTCTGTCTCTGTCTCTGTCTGTCTGTCTGTCTGTCTGTCTGTCTGTCTCTCTCTCTCTCTCTCTCTCTCTCTCTCTCTCTCTCTCTCTCTCTCTCTCAGTAATAGCAGTGAAGTGGTAATACCAATTAGGCTACCCTGACTCTGTCTCTGTCTCTCTGACAACAGTTTCAAAAGTCCAATAATATAACAAACTAATAAAAATCGAGTTGATGTCTTATTATAATGGCGATTCGGTGTCAGTTTGTAACCGAAACTATATCATAGCTTACTTCACACACCCTCAGGAATTGCGTAAGATTATCAATGAATATCTAATTTATAGTCAAAATCATTGATTAATTAATACATGGAATAAATCTTATTTATTAACGATATCTATGAAAATCTGAGTTAGATTTGCCTCAAAACAGCCCATGTTATTAATGCGTTTAAAATCCTACAATGTGTCTTATATATCACTAAGAAATAAAGGTTTACATAATATGTGGTGTGATTTATTTTGCATACTGGTTTTAACAAAACCAGGTTTGATAGATAATTACTTGGTGTTATTAATTTCTAATATTATTGTTTTATTCTCTAACGTATTAAAATCAATTCCATGAATGAGTTTATACAGAATAATTAGAATATAATTAAGTGTAATCTTTTTATATACGTTCTTGGTTAATTTCGTAAATCTTTCTAATTATATATTGATACGCTTGTTCCTAAATCTTCAGTCCGTTATAATCCTAGAACACCCTCTGGTTTAAAATGAGACCGTCCATATTGTTCAAGATGCAATGCAAAAATGTAAATCCAGATTATCAGGTGTCACTTAATTGCAGATTTCTTATTTGTCCCATTTTATTTCGCCCAAATCTAAAAATGAAACATTCCAAATTGTCTTGTGTCGCTTAAATTCTCAACGTAAAATTAAAATGAATTGATAAACAAAGAAGGTACATGTTTGTTTTATTTATGATATTGAAATTGCGAATTACGGAATTAATTTTGGTAATTTCCGACCCAACTCGCATTTTCGTCACTTTTTTGTTTACAAATCAAAGTAGATATTTTAAACGCCCCCCCCCCTATTTAAATCAATGTAAATATTTTACACCTCCAACCCTTTCAAGAAAGAGAGAGAGAGAGAGAGAGAAGAGAGAGAGAGAGAGAAGAGAGAGAGAGATAGAGAGAGTTAAATAGAGATTATTATACTTTTACTTATTGAACTATTTTGCAAATAACTCTTAAGTAAAAAAAGTCGTCGGGCGGCCTAAAGTGGGTATCAGCCAATCATCGAGGGAGTCTATCCCCTTTTCACTTGCGCTAGACCAAGGAGATTATTTTTAGCGTCTGAGGTGGAGCGCTGCACCTACCATCAGCTCCTTACTTTACCGCACAGATCCCTGTGCTACTCATACACTGAGTTCGCGAGGACCGGTATCGAACTAGGAACCATGTGTTGCTAGCTGAACGCTCGTTGTAATAATTAAATTATCATACTGTGATATATCCACAGGTCCTGCTAGTTTAATATATTTCATTATACTAAATCTTGAATACTTACACCTGGAGAGCGCGGGAATCTCACGTGGTGTAATAGTCAGCAAGCTAGATTCGCAGATCATTGATGGTGAGTTTGATTCTCATTGGGAGACCCATTCTTCTGGCCTTGTACCACACCTAAGCTAATCTTAGTAAATAACTACATCTGGATAGCGCATATTCTTGCTAGTCAACAGAATGATCTTGGTAAATAACAGTTTTCTATTTGCTCAGTCAAATAAACTGTGGATGACAGTGTTTGTTAATGATGAAAAAACAAATAATGCACTAAATGACACAAATGAAAGAAGAACCCAATGTTTGTACAGACATCAAGCCTCGTTTTGAATCTCTGTTCGATTAAGCAGTCAAACAAAAACCAAATAAGACACTGCATACATTTTTCACTATTTTTCTCCTTTTGTTTCACTTAACTATTATTAATAATTCTGACGAATATTATCTTCCATCTTTCTAATTCCTGAGAGTATTGCGGTTTCAAAAGAAAAAAAAGCGGAACAGACTATTTTTTTAAAGTTTCTAATAGAGAATTAGTAATTCCTGACTAAAAGAGTTTGATTGATTTTAACGGCATTTCAATACGTCTAGAGTTATTTTATGCCAAGATTTCCATCCTTCTCTGCCCTGTAGACTGCACCTCTGCAGAGGGGTAAGACTACCCCAATGGGGCCAGCTGTTGGCCGTGGGTGGCGACCCGTGATGCTTAAGGATAGAGCCCAGGTGGATGAGCAGTTCATGACATGCGATACTCCACTTTGGCCCTATCTTTGGCTAGACGGTCGGTCGGAGAGGCCCTCTCCGATCAATCGGCTGGCCACGTCAAGCCCTAGCACCTATATGATTTTCCCAACCCTATTGCCCTTATGGCAAGCCCCAACCCCTTTTTATCATATGGGTGCTAGAAGGCGGTGGCTGCGGGTCTACATGTCCTGGGAATGACGTTAAACTCTATCTGATGGTGAGGTTCCAGTTTTGGGTTGGGGAATGTGGAGCACCCCTTCATCACCATTGCTCCCTGGTCCACTCTGACCCGGGTGGTAGTACCTGTTAGGGTCCGATCTATGGGTTAAATAGAAAAATGTATTTATAAAAAAATAAAGAATTGATTTATTTCAAAACTTTATCGGCATTAAATGACCCACTGAGGTTGATATGCCGTAAAACAAAACAAACCAAACCAATCCATCCTTCTATATCCATAGTGTGTTGCCGTTTACAAAACCCAAAAAACAAAAAAACAAAAAACGAAACACATTCTTTTTTAAATCTTTGTAATAGAGAATTAGAAATTCCTGTTTAAACGAGTTTGGGTTTAACGGCATGTCAATAGGTCTGAGGTTATTTTATGTTAAGATTTTAGGGAATATGTATTCGATCAAAATGGCATGGGATATATATTTTATTAACGTAATAACATTCATGGACAAAAAGTATGATAAAAAAATGATAGCAAAGGAACATAGAAAATATAAATAGTTATCATTATAACCAAACATTTACAAATGAAAAAAAAATCTAATTTTTATTCAAAGTGTAACTTTTTAATGCTACTTAAAATTACTACTACTACTACTACTACTACTATTAATACTACTACTATCATCATCATATGAAGTTAAAATTGATGATATATACCTTATTCATACTTAACCCTTTTCAGCCAGAGAAATATCTTTGTTCCAATAGTACATCAGAAGAGCTACATTTTTGTCATTTTTAGCAGTAGCTTAATGTAAGGCATTTTTCTGTTTGCTGCTCATTGACCAATTCAATGTTAATGTATAGAAACATCGCTAAGAGGCCTCAGTATGATGTAGAATTATGTAAAGATTATTTTGCAAAATACTATAATTAAATGTCAGTACTTTATGGTTTTCATGATATTCTACTATCATATATATTTTACTAACGTAATAATACTAAAAGAATAGGTTGAAAAAATGTAATGTACTTACAAATGAATGAATGAATGAATTGGAATGAATTGGAATGAAGCATGACAAAACAAAAACTAGTTGCACCAATACTTCGGGAATACTATCCCCTTCAACTGGTGGATAAAATGAAAATGAAATAGTCATGTTCTCTTCACCAGGAAATAAAACCAATTTGAAGTGGTGATATTTGTTCGTATCTGTTTGGTGATATCCGGTTTGGTAATGCATATCTATGTTGTACCATTTAATTTGCTTTTATATATATATATATATATATAGAACGTTCGGCTAGAAACCACAAGGTTCCTAGTTCGATACCGGTCCTCGCCAACTCAGCGTTATGAGTAGCACAGGGATCTGTGCGGTAAAGTAAGGAGCTGATGGTAGGTGTGGCGCTCCACCTCAGATGCTAAATACAATCTCCTTGGTCTAGCGCTATTGAAAAGGGGATAGACTCCCTCGCTGAATGGCTGATACCGACATTAGGCCGCCCCGACGACTTTACTATGAGTATATGTAAAAAGATATGAAAACACCACAAAATGCTGTTAAAGTGAAAACATTTTATAACTTCGCTGATATTGAACAATATTTCTATTTTATGAAAATCGTCATCAGAGCTTGTTATTAGTCCGTGTTGTTAAGAGCGGAGACAAAAGTCATATGAGTTCAAATATAATATATATATATATATATATATATATATATATTGTTGCCATCCCTTCGTCTACTAAAGACGATGGCGTAGTGTCCATTTTTTATCTGCAACTGCGTGAGTGGCTGAACAGACCAATTTTAGAATGGTGGTCTCTGGAGCAGTGACTGCCAACAAACAGTAATGCTTGCTGACGTTGCTGTTGTCTCTCCTTCCATTTGACTCTCTTTTCCTTGGCGGCTTCTTTCCTTTCTTTTTCACTCCCTTATATATATTATATATATATATATATATATATTATATATATATATTGTGTGTGTGTGTGTGTGTGTGTGTGTGTGTTGTTGTTGTTGGTGGTGTGGTGGTGGTGTGCTACTGTGCTGGTATCCTTCCATCTACGAGAGACGATAGAGTAGTGTCCAAGTTTGTTTTTTTAACTACATAGCCTGGGTGGGTTATATGGATGAGCTGTTGCCCAAGCAGCAAATCTCTCCTCTCCACTCTGCTGCTGTGATCCAAATAAAAGGAAAGGAACCAATGCAGTTTAGGCAGCCGTTGTGTCACAGGAGTTGCTGGGTAGTACTGGATTTCAGCATTTTCGGGGTTTACTCCCCTAGTCCTTACTTGAAAGGTAGCGGGGTTTTGAGTCGGACTTTTTCTTGACTTAGATAGGTTGCCGACCAAGGCTAAGGAGCTCCTTCAAACTCATTTGTGTGTGTGGAAAATAATTAAATGAATGGGAAAAATAAAAGTCTTGAGTATAATTTACTAATATCTGAGAATTATTGTCTCAATTTAAACGTTTCACTTATTAAATTCATATCATATAATATCATATTATATATATATATATATATATATATATATATATATATATATATATATATATAATATTCATTGATAATCGAAACGTTTTAAACATCCACAATAATTTTCAAATATTAATAAACCATCCTCACGTCTCTTTTTTTCACATTTATTTATTAATTGTCCACATACTGTCGGAGCGTCCAACTAGGAACCACAAGGTTCCAAGTTCGATACCGGCCCTCGCTGACTCTGCATGTGAGCAGCACGGGGATATGTGCGGTAAAG
>CM042173.1:57028658-57038658 GCA_023376005.1 Doryteuthis pealeii
ATGTCATGCCAACTCTTGTTGGATTATTTTATGCTGAAATCATTTTGATTTATTCATTCTGAAGAGTATTCAAATCTTTTTTTAAACTCAAATTTTTTAAACTCATTTTTTTCTATTTAGTTCATAGATGGACCTGATAGGTACTGCCACTCCAGGTCACAGTGGACCTGGGAGTAATGGCTATAAAAGGGTAAATGAAGAGCGTTCAATAACATTGATAGAGCATGTATGTATAAATTAGATGATTTTGAAATCACGTAGGCGACAAACTGAGAGTTACTAAGCACTGTTGATTCTATGAATTCGCTATATATATATATATATATATATATATATATATATATATATATATATATATATATATATATATATATTTGATTTGTATCTATTGGCAAATTAGTTATTGCTGCATCCGGTTTCGACTAGAAACATGACAGTCCGTAAATGAGTTTAAAAAAAAAAGAATACAATCGGAGTATATATATATATATATATATATATATATATATATATATATATTATATATATATATATATATAATGTTGAGAAATCTGATTACTGATTTAGATAACTTGCTTTTCGCATTTTGTCGTGGCTGGTATTCGATCAAATATTATTTTTTCATTTCTTTCTTTCATTTTTATTTTTTATTCCCTTCTTTCTTTCTGTTGTTATAGTTTATCTCTTTCTTTCTTTCTTTTTTCGCATTTCTTTAACTCTTTCTTTTCTTTTTCTTTTGTTTTGTTTTTCTTTTCTTTTTCTTTCTTTCTCTCTTTCTTTCTTTCGTTCTTTTCTTGAATCCTTCTTATTTTTCTATTGCCTTAAGCTATCACAATTTTTATCTACCCCCCTCTTTTTTTCTTTCTTTTCATTTTTTTCTTTTTATTTTTTTATTTTTTTATTTAGTTCTTTCTTACTTTATTTTTTCTTTCCTTCCTTCGTTGTTTCTTTCTCTACTTTCCTTCTTTTTACTTTTTTTTTTCTTGACACATATTCTTTCTTTCTTTCTTTTCTTTTTTTTTTTTTTGGGGGGGGGCTTTCCTTATTTCTGTCCATTGCATTAAACTATCACATTCTTTATCCCCCTTATTTTCTTCTAATTTTTTTGTTTGTTTTTCGTTAGTTCTTTCTTTTTTTTTCTTTCTTTCTAAATTTCCTTTCTTCTTTTTTTTTTCTACTTTCATTTTCATTCTATTGGTTTCATTTATCCTTTTCTTTCCTTTTTACCCGTTTTCTTTCCATTCTTTTTCAATTTCATTTTCTTTCCTCTTATTCAGATTTTTCTTTACTTCATCTCTTTCTTTTTTTCTCTTATCATTTAATTTTCATTCTTTACCATTCTTTCTTTCTTCTCTTCTTTTTTCTTTCTTCTTACTTTCCTTTTAATTTCACATTCTTTTCTTGTTCCTTTCTTTCTCCCGCTTTTTTTATCACTGTCTTTATTTTTATTTCTTTTCTTTTCTTTAGTTTTTATCTTCCTCTTTTTCTTCTTTTTCATTTACTTTCTTTTTATTTAGTTTTTCCCTTCTTTCTTTCTTACTTTCATTGATTTTTCTTCTTTCTTTCTTTTCCTACTCTTCTTTCTTTCTTCTTCTTTTAGTTTTTCAATTCCTCTTTTTCTTTCTTTTCGTTTTCTTTCTTTTTATTCAATTTTCTCTTTTTTCTTCATATTTCCTGTTTTCCTTCTTCCTTCTCTCTCTCTCTCTCTCTCTCTCTCTCTCTCTCTCTCTCTCTCTCTCTCTCTCTCTTTCCCGTTTCTTTTCTCGTTCTTTCTATGGCTTTAATTTATCACTTTCCTTCTTTTCCTTTCTCTTGTATTTCTTTTAAATTTATTTATTTTTATTTTTCCTTTTTTCTTTCGTTCTTTCTTTCTTTCTTTAATCTTTTCTATGTGTGTGTGTGTAATAATGTTATTTGGAGACGTGATGCTTCTTCTCCAGAATAACATAAGAACTATGATGTACAATTAAGAACATGGTTTATTACCCGGACAATAAACAATATTGTCAGTGAAACACGATCCCAATACGTCAGTTCATCTAAAATGTATAATTAAGAAGTTGGATATAAATTTTTAAGCAATTAGATTGTATCTACCATCTTTGATTTGTATCTACTGGCAAATTAGTTATTGCTATATCCGGTTGCGACTAGAATCATGACATTCCGTAAGTGAGTTTAAAAGAAAAAGAATACAATCAGAATAAATGTAGATGTGTTTGAAGATATGCCATTTTATACGTACGTGTATGTGAATGTTTGTGAGAGACTTACATGTTTGAAAAGTTTTTCATTGCGATGAAGCAGAAGAAAGTAAAAAAACAGTAAGTCCTACTATTTACCCATAGCTGGAGGGAGAAAAGATAGATTAATACCTTTCTTAAAGGTGAAAGTGAAAACAGATTCGGGTCGCTAATCCCATTTCCGGTGACGATGACCCATGCAATTAAGGGTTGTGTAGCCTTATCCACACACATACACAGTCGCTCATTCGACCGAGACAGAAGAATACACTGACTGCACCTCTGCAGTGAGGTAATAGTTATTCTATAAAAGTAGATTTTACACAGGATCTGCGTTAATATATTTAATATAACAGTCTCTACAAAAAAAAAACAATTGCTAACTTTTTAAGTTAGTAAGTACATTCCTGTGTATCTTATTGTGGTGTCCTGGGTATGAACTTTAATTCTGAATCTCTGGGGAGTGTGGAGTGCCTCTTCATTACCATTACTCCCAGGTTCACTTTGGCCCAGAGTTCTAGTCTGTTTGGGTCCAATCTATTGGTTAAATAGAAAAAATATTTTTTTAAATGTATTAAAAAATAATTGTGAAAAAAAATTCAATACCGTCAAGAACGAATAAAGCAAAACGTCTTCAGCTTAAAATAACCCGACAAGGGTTGACATGCCGTAAATTCCAACCAACTAATCAACCAACGACCATGATGAGATTTTACATGTTAGGCTAATACTCCCATATCCACTCTGACCCAGAGTGATAATACTTGTTATGGTCCCCCTTTATAGGTTAATTAGAAAATATATGTTTAAAAAATTGAGTTTGAAAAAAGAATTGAATACTATCATGAATGAATAGAATAAAACGTCTTCGGCATAAAATAACCCAACAAGCTTTGATATGCCATAAAATCTACCCAACCAACCATCTATAGGTTAAACAGACAAAATGAGTTTTCAAAAAATGTGTTTAAAAATGAGTTTGAAAAAACAATTTGAATACCATCAAGAATGAATAAAACAAAATGTGTTCGAATAAAATAACCAACAAGGGTTGACATGCCGTAAAATCCAACCAACAACAACCAATCAACCAACCAACGATCATGACGAAAATCTACATACTAAGCTAATATACCCAGGTCCATTTTGACCCAGAGTGCTAGTACCTGTTTTGTCCCATCTATGGGTTAAATAGAAAAGATGTGTTTAAAAATTGAATTTGAAAAAAAAATGAATAATATCAAGAATAAATAAAACAAAACGTCTTCAGTATAGAATAACCCAACAAGCTTTGACATGCCATAAAATCCAACCCACCAGCCCATTTAAGGAAAAAAAATTAGTTTTAAAAAAATTTGTTTAAAAAAATTTAAGTTTGAATTTTTTAAATACCATCAAGACATAAAACAAAACGTCTTCGGCATAAAATAACCCAACAAGGGTTGACATGCCGTAAAATCCAACATGCAACCAACCAAACAGAATCTACACAGAGCTGATTGATGTAGACCTTTGCTAGTCGGCCTATACTGGTATTCCCGTGTGAAAATTTGAATACCATCAAGAATGAATAAAACAATACGTCTTCGGCATAAAATAACCCAACAAGGGTTGACATGCCATAAAATCCAACCAACCAGCCCATCCATAGGTTAAATAGAAAAAATGAGTTTTCAAAAAATATCTTTTTAAAAATTAAGTTTGAAAAAAATTTAATACCATCAAGACATAAAACAAAATGTCTTCGCATAAAATAACCCAGCAAGGTTTGACATGCCATAAATCAACCAACAAACGCTTTCAGGGGTTAGATAAAAAAAAAAATTAGTTTTCAAAAAATGTGTTGAAATAAACAAGGTTGAAAAAAAATTTAATACCATCAAGACATAAAACAAAATGTCTTCGGCATAAAATAACCCAACAAGGTTTGACATGCCATAAAATCCGCTTTCAGGGGTTAGATAAAAAAAAAAGAGTTTTCAAAAAATGTGTTTTAAAAGAACAAGGTTGAAAAATTTGTTAACACCATCAAGACATAAAACAAAATGTCTTCGGCATAAAATACTGACAGGCTTTAAAATACAACCAACTAACCCACCAACGAACCATCCAACTTCATTATGGTGAAACGGTTAGCAATAATTTAAATTGTACAATTAAGAAATTGGACATAAATATTTAAGCAATTAGAATTTATCTACCAACTTTGATTTGTCTCTGTTGGCAAATTAGACGTTGTTGTGTCCGGTTAAGGCTGGAACGATTCCAGTTAATAAATGAGTTGAATGCCAACCTTAATAATAATTAGGGGACTGGAACTTCATATTCTGTATGTAGTTATTAATTCAAACTGGGATTGTGTTGTCACGTCAGATGTATTAAATAGCCAACACACAAAGTGGCACTGATTGTATAGGATTCTTAATTTAGTGATTCAATGGGTCAAATTACTCACATACCCGCCAGTCTGGAGGTATACATGGCGTAACGGTTATATCGTCACAGAAAATGGACTTGGCGATGCGAGTTCAAATCTTAGACTAGTTTTATTTTTGCGTTTTGTTTCACGCTAATTGTTAGTAATTTTTTTTTTCTACTACCAGTTTTTCTGTCTGGAAGGTTGCAAGGTCTAGTCAGAAAATGTCACTTACGAAAGGTAGAAGTGGGGATCGGTGTCTGTGAACCCGGATAATAGAAGCTGGGTTTTTCATTTTCATTTTAACTCTCTCTCTCTCTCTCTCTCTCTCTCTCTCTCTCTCTCTCTCTCTCTCTCTCTCTCTCTCTCTCTCTCTCTCTCTCTCTCACACACACATACACACAAACACACATACATACATGCTCTATCTCTCTCTCTCTCTCTCTATCTATCTACTATCTATCTCTCCATTTCTCTGTAGAATACGCTGTGTTAGGTGTGGGTGTTAGTGTATATACATGATTGTCTAGTTGTGTGTGTTTGTGTGTGTGTGAGTGTGAGTGTGTGTGTTCGTGAGAAGATGCGTATGTACTTGTGCGCCAGTGTTTGTGTGTGTGTGCGTGTGTGTATGTTTGTGGGTGGGTGTGATTGTTTAATGGAATGTTTGTATGTGGATGGATGTATTTGTGCGTGCTGTTAGTATGTGTGTTGGTGTGCTCGAACGAACCTGGAGTGAGAGATAGATAGATAGATAGAAAGAGAGAGAGAGAGAGAGAGAGAGGGGGGGGGCTGCCAGAGAGTGGAAGAAGGACGAATCTGTGGGAGATCATTTTTGTGAGCTATTTTAAGAACACAATTATACAATCGGTTATCGTTTCTGGTGAACATTGGTGCAGAGATGTCAACCCTGCGAATGATGAAATAATGTATGGCTTGCTTTTTGACACATGATATTTTCCAACTATTGTCTTTAGCATCTACCATTACTGGAGACATATTTCTGTCATAGATAGAAGAGCTGCATTTTTAATGTAATGATTTGTTTTTAATTTATTTGAACATATATATATATGTGTGTGTGTGTGTGTGTGTGTGTGTGTGTGTGTGTGTTGAAAAGAGAAATAAAGGAAAGAAAATATTGAATGGATAAAATAGGATATTTTAATTAATTCAACTTACACGTGTTTCGGTCAGGAATTTATCCATGTGTACATTATTCTATCTATTATTATTTTTAAATAAAAAAAAATGAAATAATAATAATAGAAAAATGTATTATTATTTCATTTCCTTTTGTTATTTAAAAATAATAATAGATAGAATAATGTATACATGGATAAACCCCTGACCGAAACACGTGTAAGTTAAATTGATTAAAATATCCTATTTTATCCATTCTATACTTTCTTTCCTTTATTTCTCTTTTCAACATACCGTCGGATTCACTTCCATTTTCATTTTACACACACACACACACACATATATATATATATATATATATATATATATATTATATATATATATATATATATATATATATATATATATATAAAAGACAGTTTGTGTGTATGTATGTCCTGATGAAACTACGAAAATAAAACAATTAACGACAAGGTAAATACATATACACATTAAATATCACTAGTTCTTGCTTTGTGCGCAAAAGTTATCAAGGTTTGATTTATATTCGAAGATATTCCAAAATTAAAATATACATAGAAATAGCATTGAAATTCTACTTTAAAAATATCCAGCATTTGTAAATCCCAAAAGTAAACTAATCAATACACCAGAGTTCTCCCTTCTACCCAGTCGACACTGGGTAGCCGCTTCTAGTAAAGAATAATGAAAAAAACTAAAAGAGAAGAGAAAGAAGAAATAAAAACATAAGGAAAAAAGGTAACTTACCAAGTTTAACTTAGCTTGGCACAAGGCCAGATTTATGGGGCACTCAGTGAAAACTGAACTCCTTGGCAATGGTCTCTTAGCCTAGTGTATATATGATTATCATTATCATTATTATTATACTAAAGCTGAGCGAATCAATGTTTGTCTCCTAAAGGCTTTTTTCCTATTTAGTTTTATGACACAAAAGTCATATCAAAATATTCCTTAATTCTAGGATTGAGTTATGTTTGAAAAACCCATTTTAATTGGTTCTAATTAGTCGTAATTTGCAATTAAGTCAAAAACTGACCCTTCTCTTAATCCACATTCTGTCAGTCACTTTCCTCCTCTCTGTGTATATTTTGATTACTTCCTCTTTATAAATGTTAGTTTTTTTGTGAATGTAAAGAGAGTGATTTAGAGAGTTCGAAATATATTTGTATGTTAAGTTTCATAAGCAACTAGCCTGGCCAACATCTTGTCTCTTAATAAATTGAATTTAAAAACAAACGATCCCTTTCTTAGAAATCTTACACAATGATTTTAATGTTTGTTTATTTTTTTAATTCTCTAGCAGAATTTTTTTTAAATTTAATTCGCTTTGCAAACTCACTTTTCCCTAATCCCAATTATCTACCAAGAGTTCAATGGGTGACCCAACGGGTCATGTTTTGTCGAGTATATATATATATATATATATATATATATATATATATATATATATATGTGTGTGTGTGTGTGTGTGTGTGTGTGTGTGTGTCTGTAGATGTATTTGTAGAAATGTCCATTTTGTACGGACGTGTATGTGAAAGTTTGTGAGAGACTTACATTTTGAAAAGTGTTTCATTGCGATAAAGCAGAAGAAACTAAAGAACACAGTATGTCCTACTATTTACCCATAGCTGGAGGGGGGAAAGATAGATCAATACCTTTCTTAAAGGTCTTATAGCAAAGTGAAATAAAAACAGATTCGTGTCGCAAATCCAATTTCCGGTGACGTTAACCGTTATACAACGCATTCTGGTAAAGAATAAAGAAAATTCTCTTTATATATATATATATATATATATATATATATATATATATGCATAGAATTTTTGTAACATGTTGGATGAATTACATGGGTTCGTTTTCTGATACCAATTTTAGGAGTTAATTACAAATAAAACAAGTAAAAAAACAACTGTTAAAGATTTGTCTGTTTTTAGCGTTTTTCATTTAAGTTAGGATGACACTGAACTTACTCTGATATGTTTTTTGGTACAGGTTATCCCAAAATAGCAAAAATTGGATTGCGTCATATGATGAACGGTTAATACCACACAGTCTGTTATCCAAATGCTTATACTTCAGAAACTTGCAGAGAGGGAATGAAACAGCAGAGATCCTAATACTCGAGGCAAACTGAGCATTTGTGTTCCCCTTACTCATTCATGCGTGCGCATATATATATATATATATATATATATATATATATATATATATTAATAAGTCATCCACAGACATGTGTTTCGGCGTTTCACGCCTCTTCAGTGTGGCTAGACACAACTATCTTTGGTTAGGGTCGAACTCAGACTGACCGTTTTACCTGCCTGATATCTTATCCCTAAGTCCACTGAGAGCTGTAGCGGGGACTGGTGTTTTTAAACTATTAAGTACATAGGTTTGTTTATGTATTTTACGGTCACATAGAGATCAAATTTCCGGGGAAACTATATATATATATCTTATTATAATGGAGATTGGGGGTTTGTCTGTCTGTAACCGAAACTATATTACTATCCAAGTCACAATTCCCTTTATTATTTACATCACATTCTCCATGATTTTATTTTTTATTTAAACCTCAATTATTAATAAAATTGTTTTACATCATTAAGACTGTTGCCCATATCGACATACAAATAACATGCAATTGTATTTATATATACAAGAAAATAGCGGTTTACAGTGTGAATTGGAAGGCTAATTTGCATATTGATCTTAAAAATTTTATTTTAATAAATATATGCTTAGTATTATTGATTTCTAATTGTTTGGTTTTATCTTAATGAATGTGAGCAAAAATCTCGGAGATAAATCTTAAAAGAAATCCATTAACAAGAAGAAATAACTGTAATATTATTCTTTACTTCCTATTTTAACTAAATAGTTAAATTAGGAGAATTTACCAATGAAAGATGGGAGTAAGGGAAAATGATGGAAGAGTTAGTTTCAAAGTTGTTCTATTATTCAATTATACCCCCTCTGTTCCAAATATTTTTAATCTGAATTCTTATTCCGTTTCATTAGCCTTTCTAATTTAACATGATATTTTATTATATTAAAACTTAAATACTTGCACTCGGAGGGTTCATATATTTGCTAGTATATATATATATATATATATATATATATATATATATATATAAGCATTTATATATATGTACGCGTATACATATACACACGCATATATATACATATATACACCCACTCATATATATATACATGTATATGGTGGTGCGTGATGTAATGGTTAGAATCGTAAGAAAATGGACGCGTCGACGCGAGTTCAAATCGTGGACGAAGCTGTTTGCATTTCACATAGTGCTAATACCCTTAAGAAAGGTATGCGTCCACATAATCTCTCTCCAGCTATGGGTAAATAGTAGGGTAGACTGGATTCTTTAAACTTGGTTAGGCAACCAGTCTAGGAGAAGGAAAACTCCGAATTCAAACCTGTTAAACCCCGCTTAAGAAATTGACCTTGTGTTACATCTTATTCGTGCGGAGAGGTTGGTATATATATATATATATATATATATATATATATATATATATATATAATAAAATTTATTTTATTTTTAACACAGAACACGCATTTTTAAAAAAAATTCCAGCATTGAATATAGCGTTTGTTTGTACCCAGACTTCTAACGGTTTTTTCCTGTCTTTTCTCTCATATGTTGCACTTGATAATGACCGATTTATCGAGCCGGTCGAAACAGATTTCTATCAGCAATTATATGACATCATTTGTTTTTTCAAAAATGTTAAATTTCATACTGTCGGATTAATTTCCATCTATTTTTCATACATATATATATATATATATATATATATATATATATATATATATATTGTGTGTGTGTGGTGTGTGTGAGGTTAGTTGGTTCGTTGGTTTTCTATTTTATGGCATGTCCAACCTTGTTGGATTATTTTATGCCGAAGACGTTTTGTTTTATTATTTCTTGATGAATACTCAATGTTTTTATTCAAACTCAGTTTTCTAAAGACATTTCTTAAGATCACTTTTTTTTACCTATTCATCCCATAGATTTGACCCCAACAGGCACCAGCAGTCCGAATAAGAAAGGACCTAGGCGTAACGGCGATGATGGGGCACTCCACACTCCCCAGAGCTTCAGAATTCTAACTTCACCATTAGATGCAGTTTAACGTCGTACCTAATATA
>CM042173.1:57043658-57047772 GCA_023376005.1 Doryteuthis pealeii
CACCATTAATTATAAATCTGCTCTGCTTCATTAGCATTGAGCACCTTTCCATGCAAATACTTTTCTCATTTTTTCATTCACTATTCATTATATATACTAGCAAATATATGCACCCTTCGGGTGCAAGTGTTTAAGTTTTAATATAATAAAATATCATATTAAATTAGAAAGGCTAATGAAACTTAATAAGAATGCAGATAAAAATTTGAACAGAGGGGTAGATTAAAAGATAGAACAACTTGAAACTAACTCTCCATCATTTTACGTTACTCCCGTGTTTCATTGGTAAATTTTCCTAATTAAACTGTTTAGTTAAAATAGGAAGTAAAGAATAATATTACAGTTATTTCTTCTTGTTAAGGGATTTCTTTTAAGATTTATTGAAGAGATTTTTGCTCATATTCATTAAGATAAAACCAAACAATTAGAAATCAATAATACTAAGCATATATTTATTAAAATCAATTTTTTAAGATCAATATGCAAATTAGCCTTCCCATTCATACTGTAAGCCTCTATTTGTTGTATATATAAATACAATTGCATGTTATTAGTATGTAGATATGGTCAACAGTGTAAGTAATGTAAATCAATTTTATTAATAATTGAGGTTTAAATAAAAATAAAATCATGGAGAATATGATGTAAATAACTAAAGGAACTGTGACTTGTATAGAAATATAGTTTCGGTTACAGACAGACAAACCCACAATCTCCATTATAATAAGATATATATATATATATATATATATATATATATATATATAAAAACCTAATGAGTCAGATAAACTACCTAGATTATCTTGGTCATTTCTTTTTCCAAATTTTTTTTTCTCCCCAGGTAATGTTTGATAGTATATTTTTACAATCAAACTATTTGCCAGGTTTTTTTCTCACCGCGACGGTTACCAACAAGTTTGGTAATTACATGATGACATGATGATGATGAGGAGGACAGCTCTCCGATAAGTACTAGGTATTAGTCCGGTTTTGTACTATCTTTTCTTTTCTATTTTTCATTTCTTCATCCTTTGTTGTTATCATTATTTTCCTCCTTGCGAGTTTTTTTTTTTACACAAGTTTTACGAGGAAATTGAGTTACGAGCGGATCGAATTAAACTCATAGGTCAAAGTACCAGTGTGGTATCGATCGATTTTCACAAATCCGTCTGGCGGACCAATCCTCACGTGACCAATTCTTACAAGGTGCTCTGCAAGAGCAATGTATTGCCGGATTAACATAATCCGACAATATGCATACAGTATCACCCATAGATAAGCACGTCCTATAACAAATTGTTTTATAAAATATCAAAACAAATCAACAGACCATAGAGGCCGGATAAATCCATAAAATAATAAAACTGATCATATGTTATAAAAAATATATATGGAGGCGCGTGGTTAGAGCCGTGGGAAATGGACTCGTCGACCAGAGTTCAAGCCCTGGACGAAGCTGTTTGAGTTTCACATAGCATTAATACACTAGGAATTAACCAAATTTAATGAAATTTTCAAAACAAATCAACAGACCATAGAGGCCGAATAAATCCATAAATAATAAAACTGATCATATGTTATAAAAATATTATGAGGCGCGTGGTAGAGCCGTGGGAAATGGACTCGTCGACCAAGTTCAAGCCCTGGACGAAGCTGTTTGAGTTTCACATAGCATTAATACACTAGGAATTAACCAATTTAATGAAATTTTCAAAACAATCAACAGACCATAGAGGCCGAATAAATCCATAAAAAAATAAAACTGATCATATGTTATAAAAATATATATGGAGGCGCGTGGTTAGAGCCGTGGGAAATGGACTCGTCGACCAGAGTTCAAGCCCTGGACGAAGCTGTTTGAGTTTCACATAGCATTAATACACTAGGAATAACCAAATTTAATGAAATTTTCAAAACAAATCAACAGACCATAGAGGCCGAATAAATCCATAAAAATAATAAAACTGATCCTATGTTTAAAAAAATATATATGGAGGCGCGTGGTTAGAGCCGTGGGAAATGGACTCGTCGACCAGAGTTCAAGCCCTGGACGAAGCTGTTTTGCGTTTCACATAGCATTAATACACTAGGAATTAACCAAATTTAATGAAATTTTCAAACAAATCAACAGACCATAGAGCCGAATAAATCCATAAAATAATAAAACTGATCCTATGTTATAAAAATATAATGGGGCGCGTGGTTAGAGCCATGGGAAATGGACTCGTCGACCAGAGTTCAAGCCTTGGACGAAGCTGTTTGCGTTTCACATAGCATTAATACACTAGGAATTAACCAAATTTAATGAAATTTTCAAAACAAATCAACAGACCATAGAGGCCGAATAAATCCATAAAATGATCATATGTTATAAAAAATATATATGGAGGCGCGTGGTTAGAGCCGTGGGAAATGGACTCGTCGACCAGAGTTCAAGCCCTGGACGAAGCTGTTTGCGTTTCACATAGCGTTAATACACTAGGAGGTTAAATCGAACTTAACGGACCTAAATTCCACGATCATATATCACCCCGCCGAAAGGAAAAAGTACCAAAAATCAGGGAATTAACCGAATTTAATGAAATTTTCAATGTTGATAAATTAATAAATAAAAGATATAATGCACCAGTTATTTTATTTAAAAACTTATATATTTTTCTGGTCTGTTAACTTTGAATGACGTATCTTTAAGAATTTGTTTTACGCCTCAAAGATACGTGGTCCAAAGTTAACTGACCTGAAAAAATGTAAACGTTTTTAAATAAAATAACTGATGCATTATATATTTTCTTCAGTGAATATATCAAAACTGAAAATGTCATTAAATTCGGTTCGATTTAACCCCCTAGAGAAAGGTTTACGTCCTAACTCAAAACAAAGAGTAAATAGTAGGGTAGGCTAGGCTCTTTAACCTTGGCTATGTTACCAGTCTAAAAATCTAGTTAAAAAGATTTAACAGCCATTAAGAATGAATAAAACAATATCTCTCTGGTGGAAATAATGGGTGGGGAGAGGAGCTCTTTTTCCACAACATTCATCACATATCAAAGAAGCATACGTGGACTCCATAACAACTTCATGTTGTTGTGTCTAGCCACACTGAAGAGACGTGAAACATCGAAACAAACAGTACAGACAATTCCTGTCGGACAAGTTTTTCGTTGATCCCTTCCAATTTTCGGGCCATCTTTTTGGTGTCGATGTGTAACTAGTGTAACAGTCCATTTTCTTATAGAAAATGAACTTGACAAGTGTAATCCCAGCAAAGGAGGCTCGAATTGCTGGGATTACACTTGTCAAGTTCATTTTCTATAAGAAAAAGTATCGAATTTTATGCGATACATGCGTTGTAAGTGCCTTCAAGTAAAAAATTAATATATAACTTATTCAGCAACG
Organism: Doryteuthis pealeii; assembly: GCA_023376005.1. NCBI lineage: Eukaryota > Metazoa > Mollusca > Cephalopoda > Myopsida > Loliginidae > Doryteuthis > Doryteuthis pealeii. Next base: position 57,047,055 of record CM042173.1, read on the forward strand.
TTCCTAAAAAAAAAACATCCAAAAAAATTCACTTCGCCGAAGGGATACGGTCTGTTGTTGTTATTATTCTCTCAATAACGCCCCCTTACCTATTATGGAGAGGCGTGTAGTATCATTTGACAAGCTTAATTTCGCTAGGATGGTCAGCTGTGTACTGTGGCCGAGGCGATAAAAGTGTTTCACTAGTGTTTCACTGTGTCTGCTGAAGTCCCGGTTTCGATTTCTGTCGAGGGAAATCGTTAGTATATACCGCTGATGAAGACTTAATAAAGTCGAAACAGTCTGTACGGTATTCTACACATCGAGCCATCCTTTACTGGGATTACACTTGTCAAGTTCATTTTCTATAAGAAAAAGTATCGAATTTATGCGATACATGCGTTGTAAGTGTCTTCAAGTAAAATTTAATATATACTTTATCAGCAACGTTTCTAAAAAACAAACATACAAAAATCTTATATATATATATATATATATAACTGCGTAACAGCGTATGTATCTTATAAGAGGAAAATTTCTAAAGAAATTAGGGAACCCTAATAATGGATATTTAATCTAAGTTGATATTTATTCTTTTTTCGACCAATCTCTCATCATATATATATTACTCCATATATATAAATATATATAAATATATATTATATATATATATATATATGGATGTTAATTCTAAGCAGATGTGGTCGAAATGCAATTGAAGAGGTTTATTGTGAATAAG
>CM042173.1:57047872-57052872 GCA_023376005.1 Doryteuthis pealeii
GTCTTCAAGAACAATGACGCTTACTAAGTGTAAGAGTCATTTCTTTGTGATGGTACCTGAAAGATTGCCGTATTAATGACGTGTTGAGATAAATTATGGTATGAAGCAAGGTTTAGAGTTTTTTCTTTTACTAAATTTCTTGCTCTGTCCTTTTACTCACTGGTATTAGGTACATTGAGCTCTCCTTATGGTCTACCTGCATCAGCTTGGTTAAACCACACATGGAAAGACCCTAACTACGGAAAAAACTATATTATATATAATATATATTATATATATATTAGTGAATAAAAAAGGCCTTAAATACCGGGGATAGCAAATTATGGACTATTTCCACTCGTGGTATCATAATCATTATTTAAGGTATTAAGTATTTAATATTTAAGTATTTAAGGCCTTTTTATTCACACATTAATTTGCTTTGTTTATTAAAATTAAACATTGAGCTCTCATACGTGACCAGAACTGTGCAGCAACATACTGTTGGAAAAAAGGACCAGCTTAGAATCACCCTTTATACCAAGAAACTTGGTACTCTACCAAAGTATAATATATATATATATATATATAATATATATATATTATATATAAATATATATATATATTTATTTATTTAAGAATGGAAATGAGTAACCTATCTCATGAGTAACCTATCTTATTTTCCATTCTTAAATAAATTTATGCTCTACATTGTATTGAGCACTTTGTATTTGTTTTTTCTCAACCTTAACCTCTGGATATTGTGTGCGCTTCCAACGATCGTTCTTATACCCACCGGTAAGTTAATACTTATACATATACAAAATATATATATATATATATATATATATATTATATATATATATATTAAACCAGTAGCATACTCTTATACCCCCTATATTTAAGTATATATGGAGGTGTAAATATATCCTTGTTGGTTTGTTCATGTATGAACGTACACACAGACACACACACACACACACACACACACACACACACACATATATATATATATATATATATATATATATATTAAATTTTTACTTGAAGGCACTTACAACGCATGTATCGCATAAAATTCGATACTTTTTCTTATAGAAAATGAACTTGACAAGTGTAATCCCAGCAAAGGATGGCTCGAATTGCTGGGATTACACTTGTCAAGTTCATTTTCTATAAGAAAAAGTATCGAATTTTATGCGATACATGCGTTGTAAGTGCCTTCAAGTAAAAATTTAATATATACTTTATTCAGCAACGTTTCTAAAATAAACAAACATCCAAAAATCTTATTCACTTCGCCGAAGGGCATACGGTCTGTTTGTTGTTATTATTCTCTCAATAACGCCCCCTTACCTATTATGGTAGAGGCGTGTAGTATCATTTGACAAGCTTAATTTCGCTAGGATGGTCAGCTGTGTACTGTGGCTGAGGCGATAAAAGTGTCTCACTAGTGTTTCACTGTGTCTGCTGAAGTCCCGGTTTCGATTTCTGTCGGAGGGAAATCGTTAGTATATACCGCTGATGAGACTTAATAAAGTCGAAAACAGTCTGTACGGTATTCTACACATCGAGCCATCCTTTGCTGGGATTACACTTGTCAAGTTTCATTTTCTATAAGAAAAAGTATCGAATTTTATGCGATACATGCGTTGTAAGTGCCTTCAAGTAAAATTTAATATATACTTTATTCAGCAACGTTTCTAAAATAAACAAACAAAAATCTTATATATATATATATATATATATATATATATATATATATATGACTGCGTAACAGCGTATGCATCTTATAAGAGGAACATTTCTAAAAAGAAAATTAGGGAACCCTTATAATTGGATATTTAATCTAAGTTGATATTTATTCTTTTTTCGACCAATCTCATCATATATATATATTTACTCCCATATATATATATATATATATATATATATATATATATATATATATATATATAATATGTATGTTATATTTCTAAGCAGATCGTGGTCAATACCATTGATAGAGGGTTTATGTTTGAATTAAGATAGCGGGGACATGTATTAATGTGACATTATTTTGTTAAAACTCTACTACTTCTAAAGGAAAAAAAAGTCTGAATAAATAGATAAACGACACTATGAACCCTCTCTCTCTCTCTCTCTCTCTCTCTCTCTCTCTCTCTCTCTCTCTCTCTCTCTCTCTCTCTCTCTCTCTCTCTCATACACCACCCCATTCTCTCTATCTGTTTTACACTACCTGTCTTTCCTTCACTCACAACAGTCTCTCTCTCTCTCCCCCTCTCTCTCCCTCTCCCTCTCTTTCTCTCTCTCTCTCCTTTTCTCATTCACACTACTTCTATCTCACACACTCTCTTTCTCGCTTTAATACACTGCATCTCTCACATACACATACACACTAGCCCCCCTCTCTCTCTTTCACAAACACAATCAACATCACTGTTTCACACACTACCCCCTCTCTTTCCTTCTCTTACTTCTTACTATTCCTTCTCTCTCCCTCTCCCCACTCTCTCTCTCTCTCTCTCTCTCTCTCTCTCTCTCTCTCTCTCTCACACACACACACACTGTCTTTAATATTCTATCTAACTCTCACACACATTCTCTCTCTCTCTCTCTCTTTCTTTCTCTCATTCTTTACAAGCACACACAGTCTGTTTGTTTCACATACTACCTCTTCTTTCCTTCCTCTCTCTCTCTCTCTTCTCTCTCTCTCTCTCTCTCTCTCTCTCTCTCTCTTTGACATAATATTTACACACTCTACACAGTCTCTTTCTTTCACACACATATACCCTATTCCCTCTCGATTTTACATACTATCCCCTCACTTACACACACTACCCTCTATCTCTTACACATATTACACTCTATCTCTCCCCTCCCCCTCCCCTCCCCTCTCCTCTCTCTCTCTCTCTCTCTCTCTCTGTCTTTAGTATTCTGTCCCACACACACTGCCCCTCACACCTCTCTCTTACTCTCTCCCATTCTTTCACAAACACACACACAGCCTGTTTGTTTCACATACTACCTCTCTCTCTCTCTCTCTCTCTCTCTCTCTCTCTCTCTCTCTCTCTCTCTATCTATCTATCTTCTCTATCTCTCTGTGTATCTGTCACTCTCGCTCTTTCTCTTTCTCTTTTTTCACATACTACTTACACATAATTACAATTTTTTATTTCACACACTATTCCCTCCCTCTCTATATCAATTTTACACACTATCTCCTCTCTTACACACACTACCCTCTATCACACATATTACACCCTCTCTCTCTCTCTTTCTCTCTCTCTTCTCTCTCTCTCTCTCTCTCTCTCTCTCTCTCTCTCTCTCTCTTCTCTCTCAACTACAACTTCTATATGACAATATACTCCCTTCTTCTCTCACACATATTACCCTCTCTCTTAGATACACTCCCTCTATCTCCCACACATATACACCCTCTCTCATACACATACTACCCTCTCTCTCTCTCTCTCTCTCTCTCTCTCTCTCTCTCTCTCTCTCTCTCTCTCTCAACTCCTACTACAACCTCTTGTATATGACAATCTTCTTCTTCTTCTCTCACACATATTATCCTCTCTCTTAGACACACTACCCTCTCTCACACATTTACACCCTCTCTAACATATTACCCTCTCTCTCTCTCTCTCTCTCTCTCTCTCTCTCTCTCTCTCTCTCTCTCTCTCTCTCTCTCTCTCCCTTCCTTTGCATTATTCGCGCACTTTTTGTCTTTCCTCAGTTGAATTAATCAATATGTTTACGATGATAAACTAGGACGTTCCTGCAATTATTCGCAATGTTTGCCAGAGATTAAAATTTAGAATTTTTAACACAGATAAATAGTTTTTTTGTTTTATTTTTTCAAACTTTTATTTTTTCTATGTTTACAAAGCATTAAGATTTCAGTACATAAAAAAAATTAGGCGTCAGTAAATTTGAATGACGCATTTGAAGAAAAATACTTTTTACTCAGTAAATCATTTATATATATATATATATATATATATATATATATATATATATATATATATATATATATATATGTATATATATATATATATATATATGTGTATGTATATATATATATATATATTTATATATATATATATATATATATATATATATATATATATATATATATATATATATATATATATATATATATATATATATAATAGGTCCCATCCTTCTTTGCTAATACGACGCAATAATCTTTAACAGAGTGAGAATTAAATTATATCTCCATTCTCTTTAATTTTCCAATGTTGGCTCCAATTGGAGCCATGTCGTAGAACATTTTGATTTAGTTTCTTTCTTTTAATGGCATATCAACCTTCCTTGGTTATTTAATGCCATGCCATCCTTTTAGAGGAACAGTAGTAGGAGTGGTAGCAAATGTTAGGGTCTCACCTGGGTTAAATAGAAGAAAATAGAATACCCATGAGGAAAGAATAAAACAAAACGTCTTCGGCATGAAATAACCTACAAGGGTTGACATACCGTAAAACCCAGACAACCAACTAATTACACTGCAAAATAATGAGATGTGTAATTGTGGAAAGTTGCTCAGATTTTGGGGTGACGTGTGAAAGGTGACCTGTTGGCTTCTGATTGGTCGAAGAGTGTAAACAATGACAAGAGTGAGATAGAGTGAAAAGTTGGCTGACAGTTTAGAGGAGACGCATCGCCGTTGTGGTGTATCCGTCCGAGGCCTTTTTATTTGGGATAAAATAAATTAGCTCAGAAGAAACAATAACGTCTTCTGTTTGTTATTAAAAACTATCAACAACACAACACAAGATATCCTAAGAGATTTCCCAGTTGTTCCAGACCAGAGTTTTCAACCTCTTTCATCTCACGGCACAGTGATCTGGGCAATAAATTGATCGAGGTACACCATCAGTATATAAACGTATGATTATTTCATCATTTAAAATTTAAGTGAAAATGTGCTACAAGTGGAAAAGAAAACAAAAAATATTAGAATTAAAATATTTGAAGATGATCAACCGCCCTCAACA
>CM042173.1:57057872-57066341 GCA_023376005.1 Doryteuthis pealeii
GTAATGCCGAATTCAGTCATTTTTCATGACCAAAGACTCGGATTGCTTGCAGTACCTGCTGTAGCTTAAGTGATAACCCAAATAAAAATTGAAAAGTCTCACCGGTGCTTAACTTTTGGGACCATATGACCTTTAGGCACCCCTTTTTGATCTCGATTAAGAAAGGACATGTTTTTCATTTACACCGTCAATATCCGGTTTAAAACAACCGGTTATTGACGATTTTTAGATATTTTTAAATTATAAAACTAACCCCTAACCCTAACCCCCAACCCTAACCCTAACCTCTAACCTAACCCTAACCCTAACCCTATGTAAATGAAAAACATGTCCTTTCTTAATCGAAATCAACCTAAAGGTAATATTGTCCAACTTCTGTGATAGAGCGGGAACAAGTGTTTTCCACCTTATCGAATCCTCTGCACTGTCCTCAAATTGATACCCAAATACTCTGAGATCTTCGTATCGGATTTTCAGCTCTGAAGGTGCTGCGTTACGGTCCAAGTGGTGCAGTCATACATTAGCTCTGATACAACTACGTCTTCTGAAAATGTTTTTCACCGTTGAGTTGTTCTGAGGATAAGTGGCTAATATACTGCTTTCAAACCAACTAACTAGGGCACTCGTAAGTCAAGGTCTCTCTCTCTCTCTCTCTCTCTCTCTCTCTCTCTCTCTCTCTCAATATATATATATATATATATATATATATATAGGTATATGTAAAAACAAAAATTCTTTGCGATGAAACAAAGAAAATACAGTGCTCAATCACAGTTTGTAAGAGCTAATATTTATTTATTTTACAATGTTTTCATGAACATTGATCTATGAAAACATTGTAAAATAAATAAATATATATATATATATATATATATATATATATATATATATATATATATATATATAAAGACAGCAAATAAATAATTATGCACATATGAACAAAACCCCATATCCCACCACTATAAGAAATTTAATTATCTATTATTTTTTAATAATAATAAGACCATTGAAATGGTACACATACACCAGCATATGTGTGTATACACATACACATTCTATTAATTTTAATAAAATAAATAACTTTAGGTATATATTAGCAAAACCACGTTTAATCACACCAGGCTCTAGAATCAGATAGGCAATCCTCATTATTATCATAAACCATTAAAACAATAGCACAAAGCGGATTTCTAACAATGTTTATATTTTGATCCTTCGGAAAAATGCCACTTCCGCTCATTTTGAATTTCAAGCCAGCGTTCCTTTGACTGCGGATCTATAACCAACTGTCAACGCAAAAAAAATACACACGTGCAATCGACTCCAATTAATCAATATCTTGATTAATCCAGTGGATTTAACCCTGAAGATCCTCATGGTGAAAATCAAGTAGGTTATTAATATGTACTATTATAATAAATTTGCTCTACTAACGTATTGAGCACTTTATATCTGTTATATAGCTGTCTTATCGTTGTGAAACTTACATCAACTAACCATTGTGACCATTTTCACCGGTAAGTCATCTTTTCCACAAATACCATATATATATATATATATATTAGAGTATTAGTTTCAACCTATTTCACATAGGCAAAAAGAAATTGTTACAAAAATATTATAAGTTTCCCTATAAATATGTTATCTGTTAGAGTATTAGTTTCAACCTATTTCACATAAGCAAAAAGAAATTGTTACAAAAATCTTATAAGTTTCCCTATAAATATGTTGTATGTTAGAGTATTAGTTTCAACCTATTTCACATAAGCAAAAAGATATTTATAGGGAAACTTATAAGATTTTTGTAACAATTTCTTTTTGCTTATGTGAAATAGGTTGAAACTATATATATATATGAAAGTTGAAATATATATAATATATATATATATATATATATATATATATATATATATAAAAATCCGGAGAAGAAATTTCTTACGACATACGAGTTCTTTAAAACTTGTCGCAGTTTTCAGATGTGTGCTCTTATTGTTTGGGTCACAGAGAAAATTTATAAGTAACAAATATAACAGAAGACTTAGATTCTTTGCTTTTTAGTCTATTTCAGGAAGTTTAGACAAAGTATCTAACACCCCCAAATCATCGGATGCGAATGATGATTTTTTTATTATTTTTAGGGCATTTAAAAATTTTTTTTTTTTTATAATTGTCCTGTGTTCCTCTGCTGTCGGTCATAAAAAAGGCAATTTGCCCAGTTTGTAATTTGTTGTCGGTAATTTGTTAAGAATTCCTAATATATATATATATATATATATATATATATATATATATATATATATATATATTGCCAGCATTTTTTCTTTTATACAAGTTTTGTTGACAATTCCTGTCGGACAAGTTTTTGGTTGATCCGTTCCAATTTTCAGGCCATCTTTCTGGTGTCGGAGTGTAACTGGTATAACAGTCCCCCAAAGGTTTCAAAACGAGCGCTTTCGGCAATACAATTTGCCATCCTCATGTAGGAAACGATGGTATGATTTCGTGTCTCGTTTTTAACAAGTTTTTCGTTGATCCATTCCATTAATGGATCAACGAAAAACTTGTCCGATAGGAATTGTTTGTACAGTTCAACAAAACTTGTATAATATATATATATAATATATATATATATATATATATATAATTTTGGAATATTATTCCAGTTTGTCTTATCAATTTGGTTCATTTATTTCGAGAGATTTCAAAGAATTAATATACGCAATGGAAAATGAATTATCAGTTGCATATGCATGGGTTGAAATATATATATATATTATGTGTGTGTGTGGGGGGGTTATTGTGTATCCTAAAATTTCTGTAACCCCCTGTTGGTCTCTTTTGGCCACACATTTCAAATTTTGCCTTGTGTCCCCAATCTCACAGTCCATAGGGGAGGCCATAGGGCCAGTGTTGAGAAACCCCAAGCATAATTTGTTAAAGATTGTAATGAGCCCGACAAACATTGATAAACTAGTGTCGCGACCGATATATATATATATATATATATATATATATATATATATATATATATGTATGTAGTGTGTGTTGTGTGTGTGTGTGTGTGTGTTGTGTGTGTAGCCTTTATTGATGAGTATATCACAAGCTATGATAATCATTAATAACATTCAACATCTAAGCCAATCTATCTTTGTTGGCGAAGTTTCCCAGACACCAAGTCATATATTATTTATAGATTGTTTTATATACATTGTCTGGATGAATGGTTAAATTTATGGTCACCCCATTTATTTTAGCCCATTCTTACTTCATCCATCTATCTATCTATCTATCTATCTATCTATCTATCTATCTATAACAATATCATCATATTCATCTCAGTCGTAAGCTATCTCTGAAACATTCTCTCTCTGTCTCGCTTGATCTATAATGATTGATACAATTTTGTTCCAATCAGTCTATCGATCCAATGCTAATATACCCCTACCTATCTATCTATCTATCTATCTATATATATATATATATATATATATATATATATATATATATATGTGTGTGTTGTGTGTGTGTGTATACATATATGTGTGTGTGTGTGCGTGCATATATGTATTTATATACACACAACACACACACATATATATATATATATATATATATATATATATATATATGAGAAGTAAATACACAAGCGATGTGTTTATGATATGGCTTTTTTTAGCCGACAATTTTTGGGAGAATATGTGCTTAATTAAAGGCGTACCTAATTTTGAAAGTTAATTAATTAATAATTAATTAATTAGGCGGACATACCTATTTAAATGTAAGGCTAAACAAATCGAGAAAAATCAATCTCTGTATATAAATTTCGGCCTATTATATATAAATATATCAGTATAAAGCGGGAAGGACGTCCTTCCTATGTCATATTTGCTTAAAACTGTGTGGATCTGTCTTCGGGTTTGATGGGTCATTTGAGGGCTCATGAGAGGAAAAGTTCTGGTGGTGGAGTTATAGGACTGTGAGAAACGGCAATAATCTGTAAAGATTATGCTAGCTATATATCAGCATATATATATATATATATATATATATATATATATATATATATATATATCTTTTTCTTTGGAAGTCCGTCGCAGACGACGATGACATCACTATGTCTTAAGCAGTTGTGGACCCTATGGTGGCCCATTAGTTCAATTCTGGACTTGCAGATGCGGTCACACACATAGCAGGGAAAATTCCCATCTACATTTGGATGTCCATGACGACGAAGACATCACCACTCTGTAATCCGGTTTATCTCATTATTGAGCAGCTTAGCTCCTGTGTGGCAGGCATCTCGTACATACAACGCTGTGTCTGTTCAAGGTTAGATCTCCTACGCTTGAAGGTGTGATTACATTTCTTCAGCGTTGTCTTAATATGGTCTTTGAACCACTTTTGAGGGGCTTCTGTACTCCGCGTGGCATCTGTGAGTTCCTGTAAAGTAGTTTACGCGGCATCCGGATGGTGTGACCAACCATCGCAGTTGGCGTTGCGATAGAATGGTCTCAATTGGGTCAATGCGTGCCTTGCTTCTAATTTCTAATGGGGATTTTGTGCCACCACTTCATACCCAATTGACCTTTGCTAGTAGATCACTATTTATATATCTGTATATCTATATATCGCTAGACGATCTCAAACTATCTATTACTAGTAGATCCTAACCTATCTACCAATCTATCAATTGCTATCAATCTGCCACGCTCTTTCGGAAAAAAATGTAAACAGATCATTAAAAATCTTATATTTTTTAATAATATACATCACAATTAGTTTTGCTGTCAAAATTCAAATAAATATGTTTTATTTCTAATAAAACCAAGTTTCTAACAGTTGAATTCAAATCTCTATTAATAATGGAGATTCGCTTCCGGTTTTTGCCTGTAACAAAAATTACGTCACTGCTGACGTCACATTACCCAAAATCGTCATAACATAGAATAAATACACTCAAAATTTGAACATGCAACATTAGACAGTCCTCATTGTTTTTTAAAACAAGTTTTAATAAATACATGACTGGTATTATATATCTATATATAGTTTGTTTTATTTTAATACATATTTAAAGTTTACATTTCAAATTGTTTTATTTTTTAATCCTTTAATGAATTTGATGATTTTACTTACTTAGGGTACAAACTCGCCGATATTGAATTTTTTACTCCCACCCCTCAGGCAATATATTTCAAAAATCTATTTTTACATCGCCCGGAGGGTGATTTTTATTTTGTACTTGTTAATTCAAATATTTAAGGTCTTTCTTTTAGGGGGTGGCCAAACCGTCTGTTTTGATTATCATCTCTCCTAAAAATTTATTTTACAACAGACGATAACCAAAACAGACGAGTTTTTTTTCGCCGTATAATAGAATATAAAATTTAATGTAGAAGAACATTATGTGAATATTTCTTGTTTGTAAATAATTTTCTTGTAAAACTCTATATGTTAGATAACTTTAAACATATATTAAAATAAAACAAACTATATATAAATCAATAATCCCGGTCATGTCTTTTAAAACTTATTTTAACAAGCATTGTGGACTATTGAATGTTTCATACCTTATTCCCTAGTATATATAATACAGGGTTGTTCTTTATTCTATGTATTAATGCTTTTAACTATAAATGATAAACTGATGCAAGTCCTCAAGATGATGGATCGGGCCATGCTTAAAGAGTTGGGAATCACGGCAATGGGAGAAGCCCTGTTTATCCTTAAGCAAGCTAAGGAGACCTCTACCCAGACGGCTTATGCTAAGGTACCGCCAGCCAAGCTTCCCCAACTTCACTTTGAGATGACCCCCTAACAATTCAGGAAATTCCGAATTGATTGGGAAGTGTTCAGGAAGATGACAGATATGCCGACATCTCAGACCAGCATCCAGTTGTAAAATTGTGCGGACGAGTCTGTCCAGAATGCTATAATCAACACCCACCCCAAATTCTTCACCACCGACCCAGACCAGCTGCTAGAGATAGTAGAGACATTGGTCACACAAAGAGCGAATCCTATGGTGCACAGAATATAATTCTGCAGAATGAAGACGAATCTATACAGGATTATTTGATCCGGCTACGGTCAGGAGCACAGGACTGCAACTTCATATGCCCCAACTGCGATGGTGAATATCATTGTTTCTATATCTGGAGGATAACTTCTACAAGGGTATTGTCACGTAAACAGTGACGTAGTTTCGGTTATAGACAGATAGACACCGAGTCTCCATTATATATAGGTATATTAAGTAATCTAGATTCTATTCAAGATTTATTTATTGGCTCGATGCAAACTGTGTTTCAAGGGACTTCCTATTTTTCTAGAAGTGCGTTTATTACCGATAAGTAATAATCATTCGTTTACATTCATTTCTCTTCCTTACTCTATCTAATTTCGTTTTGTAATTAAATACATATCATATAATTTTTTTGTTCTTTTATCATTTACATATATGTACATGTGATGTTAACAAATAAATATTTTTCATAAATATCAGTAATCGAAATATATTTCAGGTTATTAAAATCGTAATTACTTTTGAAATGTTTACCGTTAATAAACACTTGGTTGCAAATAAACATTAAATAACTTCTTATTTGTTGGCATCCTTCCATCTACAAGAGACGATGGAGTAGTGTCCATTTTTGTGGAACTACGTAGCCTGAGCGGTTTCTTATGGAGGATGAGCTGTTGTCCAGACAGCAAATCCCCCCTCTTCACACTGCTGCTGTGATCAAAGGAAAGGTAAGAAGACAATGCAGTTTGGCAGCGGTGGTGTCGCAGGAGTTGCTAGGTTGCACTGGATTGAAATCCATCACACCACCTTAGGGACTCCGGCTCCGGATTTGAGTTCACTCTTAAAGTTACAAGTACCTAAGAATATTGGTTATTTGTTGACCCATCCCAGTTAAGGTAGACTAGATTTTTTAGAAACTTTTTTGGTTTAAATTATTGATTAACTTAGCTATGAGATATGATAAATACAGTGATTAGGTGAGGCTGAGAATTGTTGATTTTTCAAGACTTTATATTTTACGCTGACAGAGAGAATTGTTCAGTCTGCAAGACGGTCAGGCTGAAAATTGATGATATTTCTTTTGGGGAGACGAGGACGGGAAGCCTTTAAGGTTGTTTACAACTGTTTTAAAATCAATTGATAGTTAATATTTCTGCCAGGAAGACCTATTTTTTTGATTAACACCAAAGAAAATCCACCAGACTAGGATTACCAACTTTACTACGGACTTGGATTATGGGAGTAACTTCTTATTTATATGTTAGACAATGTTGGTTGGTTGGATTTTACGGCATGTCAACCCTTGTTGTGTTATTTTATGCCGAATATTGTTACGATTTTTGCGGTCATCCTTTGGCTTCATGCAAGAACACTCTCCAGCGGAGATCCCTTGTGTTCAGCAGAGCGCGATCCTTAGTAAAGAAACCTTTGGTTGCTCCTTGGTGTCCCTCAGAGTTGGGTATGATCCTTTAGTTGTTCCTAGGTTTCCCTTAGTGTTGGGTATAATCCTTTGGTTGTAGGTCTATTCGGCAAACTTGAAGAATGTGCAAATGAACGGTTGTCAATATCAGCGATTAAATAGTTAACTAACCACGTATTCGGGCTGTTGATTGGCTGGGGTTTAAACCACGTGACCTCGCTTGATCTATCAGTTTATCGGGTTAATACCCTTTGCATTTAAAAAAACGAATAACTGAGCAAACTTCACATTTAACGGTAGCGTCAATCGGGAGCTCCATCAGAAACAATTGGCAAGCCTAGACTAAATGTGGCACAATAAACAATAGTGTCGCCAATAGCCGCACAAACAGTTTCCTTGTATCTCCATCGCTTTGTAGAACTTACTTTTGGAAGGTGTTATTGTTAAACTGGTTGTTAGTTTGTGTTTTTAGGGGAATATTTTCGTTTATAAATTTTGAGGGTTTTAGGGATTGATCTACAGTTAAACAAATAAACCAAATCAAAATTATTTCTGTATTTAAGTGTGAATAACTAGAACCGGAGGAAACAAAACCGTGCGTTAGGCGGGAAAACACAGTATTTCAATCGAGCGGGGTTTGCTATTAAATGTGGTACACATGATTCTCGGTTTGCCCTTCCCATTTTTGGAATTTTGTTTTAAAAAAATATTAAATATGCATGTATGTATATAAACTATAAATTATGAATATATATATATATATATATATATATATATATATATAATATAATATCATTAAAAATCTAATCCATAGAGCCTTCTCCATTGCATCATCCAAAACAATATTTTACAAAGAACCTTCTTAAATATATATAATATATATATATATATATATATATATATATATATATTGAAATGTATTTTTGTATCTGTACCCCCAGTTGTTGGAAATACATTAACCAGGTTTGGCATTTAGGTGTTGAAGCAATTAACGGTGTTACTATTTATGCTAATGTTTTACACC
>CM042173.1:57066441-57088941 GCA_023376005.1 Doryteuthis pealeii
TAACTGAACGCCCCAACCCCTAACGCCTTAAAAAACCTCCATAATCCTAAACCTTCTAGACCCCTTAACGAAATAACCGGATATGTGGCGGTGTAAGAAAATGAAAACATGTCCTTTCTTTAAATCAAATCACAAAAAGGGGTGCCTAATATATGGTATAAGTCTCAGCTTCTGTGACTAGAGCGGGCACAAGTGTTTTCCACCTTATCGAATCCTCTGCACTGTCCTCAATTGATACCCAAATTTACCTGAGATCTTCAGTATCGCGGATTTTTCAGCTCTGAAGGTGCTGCGGTTACGGTCCAAGTGGTGCAGTCATACATTAGCTCTGATACACTACGTCTTCTGCAATGTTTTCACCGTTGAGTGTTGTTCCTGAGGATAAGTGGCTAAATATACTGCTTTCAAAACGCAACCTACTAGGGCACTCGTAATCAATGGATCTCTTCTCTCATCTCTCTCTTCTCTCTATGGCTACGTATCTCTCTCTCCTCTCTCTCTCAATAGTATATAATATATTATATATATAGTTAGTATTGATAGGTTATATGTAAAAATACAGAAATTTCTTGTTGCGATCGACAACAGAAAATACAGTGCTCAATCACAAGTTTTGTAAGAGCTAATATTTAATTATTTACTACTATGTGTTTTTACATGAAATTGATCTATCAAACATTGTAAAATAAATAGATTATTATATAGAGCTTTATATATAATATATATTATAGGTATATTTTATAATATATATATATATATTTGGCTTGGGTTGTTGTGAATGTTTAACTTTGTGTATGATATGTTGATTTGGTGAGGAGTCCAGAGTAAGCAGGCAAATAAATTAATTATGCACATATGAACAAGACTCCCATATCCCACCACTATAAGAAATTTTAATTATCTATATATTTTTTTAATAATAATAAGATCCATTGAAATGGTACACATAACACCGGCTATAATGTGGTGTATACTACATACACATTCTTATTAATTTTATAATAATAATAACTTTAGGTATATAAGGAGGAGAGGTTTTTAAAAAGCAAAAAAAAAAAACCAGGCGTTTAGACTCACACCAGCTCATAAGAATCAGATAGCCAATCCTCATATATTCATTAAACCATTAAACAATAGGCACGAAAGCGGATTTCTAACATGTTTATATTTGATCCTTCCGGAAAAAATGCCACTTCCGCTCATTTTTGATTTCAAGCCAGCGTTCCTTTGATCTGCGGATCTATAACCAACTGTCAACGCCAAAAAAATAACACTACGTGCAATCGACTCCAATTAATTCAATTTCTGTTGATTAATCCAGGTGGATTTTAACCCCTGAAGATCCTCATGTGAAATCAAGTAAGGTTTATTAATATGTCTATTATAATAAATTTGATCTAACTAACGATTGAGCACTTTATCTGTTATATGGGGGTAGCTGTCCGTTCTATCGTTGTGAAACTTACATCAACTAACCATTGTGAGCCATTTACACCGGTAAGTCATCTTTTCCACAAATACCGATATATATATATATAATATTAGAGTATTAGTTTCAACCTATTTCACATAGGCAAAAAGGAAATGTGTTTACAAAATATTATAAAGTTTCCCTATAAATATGTTACTGTTAGCAGTAATTAGTTTCAACCTAATTTCACAATAAAGCAAAAAAGAAATTGTTACAAAGATCTTATAAGTTTCCCTATAAAATATGTTGTATGTTTAGACGTATAGTTTCAAACCTATTTTTTCACAAGTAAGCAGAATAATGATATTTTATAGGGAAACTTAATAAGATTTTTGTAAAATTTCTTTTTGCTTATGTGAAATAGGTTGAAAACATTATATACCTATAGAAAGTTGAACATATATTATATATATATGGATAGTATATTATAGGTATATAGGATTATATATTAGTAGAGTATATATTACTGTATATTATTGGATCCAAAAAATCCGTGATTAAGATAATCTTCCTTACGGTCGGACATCGGAGTTCTTTTAAAACTTGTCCGCAGTTTTCACCGTATGTGGTGCTTCTTATTGTTTGGGTCACAGAGAAAATTTAATTAAGTAACAAATATTAGACAGAAGACTTAGATCTTTGCTTTTGTTATGTACTATTGTCAGGAAGCTTTTAGACAAAGGGTATCTTAACACCTCCCAAATCATCGATGCGAATGAATGATTTTTTATATTTTTAAGGGCATTTTAAAAATTTTTTTTTTTTTTAATAATTTGTCCTGTGGTTCCTCTGCTGTCGGTCATAAAAGAAAGGCAATTTGCCGTCAGTTTTGGTAATTTCGTTGTTCCGGTAATTTGTTAAGAAATTTCCTAATAATATATATATATATATATATATATATATATATATATATATATATATATTGCCAAGCATTTTTTCTTATTACAAGTTTTGTTGACAATTCCTGTCGGACAAGTTTTTTTGGTTGATCCGTTCCCAATTTTCAGGCATCTTTCTGGTGTCGGAGTGTAACTCGGTATAACACAGATTCCTCCAAAGCGTTTAAAAACGAAGCCGCTTTCGGGCAAATACAATTGGCCATCCTGTCCACTCATGTACGTAACGAATGGTAGTGAGTTTCGTGTCTCGTATATTACAAGTTTTTTCGTTGATCCATTCCATTAATGGATCACGGAAAACGGTGTCCGATAGGATTGTTTGTACAAGTTCAACAAAACTCTGTTATAATAAATATGAGGGTATATAATAGTAGCTATATATAATATATTAATAATATACTAATTTTGGATATTATTCGTTTCTGTCTTATCAATTGGTTCATCTTTATTGGTTGCGAGATTGATATTCTAAAGAATCATAAATATACGGCAATGGAAAATGAATTATCAGTTGCATAATGCATGGGTTGAAAATATATATATATATATGTGTGGTGTGTGGGGGGGGGGTTATTGTGCTACCTATATAATTTTCTGTAACCCTGTTGGTCCTCTTTGGCCACACATTTCATTTTGCCTCTCTGGGTCCCGAATACTCACAGTCATAGGGGGAGGCCAATAGGCCAGTGTTGAGAAAAACCCAAGATAAAATTTGTTAAAGATGTAAATGAAGGGGCCGCGACAAACATTGAGTAACTGTGTCGCCACCGAATATATAAGTATAATATAATATTTATACTATATTAGGGTATTATATTTATATCCTATATATATATTATATGTGTTGTGGTCGCTTTGATTGTGTGTGGTGTGTGTGTTGTGTGTTGTGTTGTAGCCTGTATATGATGATTTGTTATTTATCAGCTTAGCTGTATATGATAATCATTATAATCTATTCATACATCTAAGCCAATCTTGATCTTTGTTGGCGAAGTTTCCCAGACAATGCCAAGTCATATATTAAATTTAATAGATTGTTTTATATACATTGTCTGGAATGAATGGTTAAATTTACAGGTCACCCATTTATTTAGCCATTCTTACTCATCCTCTATCTATCTATCTATCTATCTATCTATCTATCTATCTAAACAATATACTATTGGCGAATATTCAGGCTCAGTGCGGTAAAGCTATCTCTGAAGCATTCTCGGTCTCTGTCTCGCTTTGAGATATATAAGAATATGATTTTACTTTGCTTCCTAATCAGTTCTATTTGCGGATCAATGCTATATTGCCCTACCTAATCTATTCTAATCATTATCTACTATATATAGTAATATATATATATATATTAATGATATTATTATATATGAGGATGTGGTAGGTGTGTGTGTGTGGTGTGTGTATATACAGTTTATGTGTAGTGTGATCGTGTGCTGTTGCATATATAGTATTTATTACCACACACACACACACACATATATATATATATATATATAATTAGATTATAATATATATGGAGAAGTAAATACACAAGCGATGTGTCCGTTTATGATAATGGCTTTTTTTCAGCCCGACAAATATTTTGGGAGATATGTGGCTGTAATTAAAGGCGTACCTAAATTTTGGAAAGTTAATTTAATTAATAATGTTAATATAATTAGGACGGACGATATCTCCGGTTTATTAAATGTAAGGCTAAACAATCGAGAGAAGTCAGGCTTTCACTCTCTCTTTTGTATATAATATTTTCGGTGCTCTCTATGTCATAATCATTAGAAATAGGTATCAGTTATAATTAGAGCGGGAAGGACGTCCTTGCGGCTAATGTCATATTTGCTTAAACTGGTGTGGATGGCTGTCTTCGGTTCGTTTGATGGTCATTTGAGGTGTCGTCAATGAGTAGGAATAAGTTTTCTGGGTGGTGGGATGTTATAGGACTGTGAGAATACGGCAATAATCTGTAAAGATTAATGGCTAGCTAATATGAATCAGCAATATATATATATATAATATCATATATATATCTTATATAAATATTTATATATATATCTTACTTTTTCTTGGAAGTTGCCGTTCTGGCATGGACGACTTGACAATCAACTCAGGTAATGCAGTTCGTTGTGGACCCTATATGGTGGCCCAATTAAGTTTCATATTCTGCCCGACTTGCAGATGGCGGTTCAACACACAAGAGGGAAATTCGCCGATTCTACATTTTGGATGTCCATGACGACGAAGGCTCACCACTTTCTGTAAATCTCGGTTTTATCTCATTATTGAAGAGCAGCTTAGCCTCCTGTGTGGGAAGCATCTGCCCATATCATATTAAGAACAAACGCTGAAGAAATGTCATGCATTAGGTATCTTCAGGTAGTATGTTTGGAGTTACGGAGTACCTTCAAGCGTGGGAGATCTACCTAGCAGCTTGAAGGTGTGATGTTACATTTCTTCATGCGTTGTCTTAAATATGTCTTTGAATCCACTTTTGAAGACTTCTGTACTCGCGCGTGGGCATCTGTGAGCTTCCTGTAAAGTAAGTGTTAACGCGGCATCCCGGATGGTGTGACGCCACCATCGCATTGGCGTTGCGATAGAATGGTCTCAGATTGGGATCAATGCGTGCCTTGCTTATCTAATTTCTAATGGGGATTTTTGTGCCACCACTTCATGAAACCAATTGACCTTTGCTAGTAGATCAACCTAATTTATAATAAGCTGTGATATCTAATACTCATTCGCTAGAACGATCTCAAACTTCTATTAACTAGTAGAATCCTAACCTATTCTACCCGAATCTATCAATTGCTATCATCTGCAGCGCTTCTTTCGGAAAAAAATGCTAAACAGATCATTAAAAATCTTATATTTTTAAATAATATACATCACAATTAGTTTTGCTTCCAAAATTCAAATAAATATGTTTTTATTTCTAATAAAACCAAGTTTCTAACAGTTGAATTCAAATCTCTATTGTGAATAATGGAGTATTACGCTCCGGTTTTTGCCTGTAACAAAAATTACGTCACTGCTGACGTCACATTAACCCAAAATCGTCATAACATAGAATAAATACACTCAAAATTTGGAACATGCAACATTAGACAGGTCCTCATTGTTTTTTAAACAAGTTTTTAATAAATACATGACTGGTATTATATATCTATATATAGTTTGTTTTTATTTAATACATATTTAAAGTTACATTTCAAATTGTTTTATTTTTTAATCCTTTAATGAATTTGATGATTTTACTTACTTAGGGTACAAACTCGCCGATATTGAATTTTTTACTCCCACCCCTCAGGCAATATATTTCAAAAATCTATTTTTACATCGCCCGGAGGGTGATTTTTATTTTGTACTTGTTAATTCAAATATTTAAGGTCTTTCTTTTAGGGGTGGCCAAACCGTCTGTTTTTGATTATCATCTCTCCTAAAAATTTATTTTACAACAGACGATAACCAAAACAGACGAGTTTTTTTTCGCCGTATAATAGAATATAAATTTAATGTAGAAGAACATTAATGTGAATATTTCTTGTTTGTAAATAATTTTCTTGTAAACTCTATATGTTAGATAACTTTAAAACATATATTAAAATAAAAACAAACTATATATAAATCAATAATCCCGGTCATGTCTTTTAAAACTTATTTTAACAAGCATTGTGGACTATTGAATGTTTTCATACCTTATTCCTAGTATATATAATACAGGGTTGTTCTTTATTCTATGTATTAATGCTTTTAACTATAAATGATAAACTGATGCAAGTCCTCAAGATGATGGATCGGGCCATGCTTAAAGAGTTGGGAATCACGGCAATGGGAGAAGCCCTGTTTATCCTTAAGCAAGCTAAGGAGACCTCTACCCAGACGGCTTATGCTAAGGTACCGCCAGCCAAGCTTCCCCAACTTCACTTTGAGATGACCCCCTAACAATTCAGGAAATTCCGAATTGATTGGGAAGTGTTCAGGAAGATGACAGATATGCCGACATCTCAGACCAGCATCCAGTTGTAAATGTGGCGGACCGAGTCTGTCCCGAATGCTATAATCAACACCCACCCCAAATTCTTCACCACCGACCCAGACCAGCTGCTAGAGATAGTAGAGACATTGGTCACACAAAGAGCGAATCCTTGGTGCACAGAATATAATTCTGCAGAATGAAGACGAATCTATACAGGATTATTTGATCCGGCTACGGTCAGGAGCACAGGACTGCAACTTTCATATGCCCCAACTGCGATGGTGAATATCATTGTTTCTATATCTGGAGGATAACTTCTACAAGGGTATTTGTCACGTAAACAGTGACGTATTTCGGTTATAGACAGATAGACACCGAGTCTCCATTATATATAGGTATATTAAGTAATCTAGATTCTATTCAAGATTTATTTATTGGCTCGATGCAAACTGTGTTTCAAGGGACTTCCTATTTTTCTAGAAGTGCGTTTATTACCGATAAGTAATAATCATTCGTTTACATTCATTTCTCTTTCCTTACTCTATCTAATTTCGTTTTGTAATTAAATACATATCATATAATTTTTTTGTTCTTTTATCATTTACATATATGTACATGTGATGTTAACAAATAAATATTTTTCATAAATATCAGTAATCGAAATATATTTCAGGTTATTAAAATCGTAATTACTTTTGAAATGTTTACCGTTAATAAACACTTGGTTGCAAATAAACATTAAATAACTTCTTATTTGTTGGCATCCTTCCATCTACAAGAGACGATGGAGTAGTGTCCATTTTTTGTGGAACTACGTAGCCTGAGCGGTTTGTTATGGAGGATGAGCTGTTGTCCAGACAGCAAATCCCCCCTCTTCACACTGCTGCTGTGATCCAAAGGAAAGGTAAGAAGACAATGCAGTTTGGCAGCGGTGGTGTCGCAGGAGTTGCTAGGTTGCACTGGATTGAAATCCATCACACCACCTTAGGGACTCCGGCTCCGGATTTGAGTTCACTCTTAAAGTTACAAGTACCTAAGAATATTGGTTATTTGTTGACCCATCCCAGTTAAGGTAGACTAGATTTTTTAGAAACTTTTTTGTTTTAATTATTGATTAACTTAGCTATGAGATATGATAATACAGTGATTAGGTGAGGCTGAGAATTGTTGATTTTTCAAGACTTTATATTTACGCTGACAGAGAGAATTGTTCAGTCTGCAAGACGGTCAGGCTGAAAATTGATGATATTTCTTTTGGGGAGACGAGGACGGGAAGCCTTTAAGATTGTTTACAACTGTTCTTAAATCAATTGATAGTTAATATTTCTGCCAGGAAGACCTATCTTTTGGATTAACACCAAAGAAAACCCACCAGACTAGGATTACCAACTCACTGCGGACTTGGATTATGGGAGTAACTTCTTATTTATATGTTAGACAATGTTGGTTGGTTGGATTTTACGGCATGTCAACCCTTGTTGTGTTATTTTATGCCGAATATTGTTACGATTTTTGCGGTCATCCTTTGGCTTCATGCAAGAACACTCTCCAGCGGAGATCCCTTGTGTTCAGCAGAGCGCGATCCTTAGTAAAGAAACCTTTGGTTGCTCCTTGGTGTCCCTCAGAGTTGGGTATGATCCTTTAGTTGTTCCTAGGTTTCCCTTAGTGTTGGGTATAATCGTTGTAGGTCCATTTGGCAAAGTCGAACAATGTGCAAATGAACGGTTGTCAATATCAGCGATTAAATAGTTAACTAACCACGCATTCGGGCTGTTGATTGGCTGGGGTTTAAACAACGTGACCTCGCTTGGTCTATCAGTTTAAGTATTGGAAAATAATCCCACATTTTGTTTTATTCATTCTTCATGGGTATTGAAAATTCTTTTTTTAACTTGATTTTTTAACACATTTTTAAAACTAATTTTTTCTATTTAACCCATAGATGGAACACTAACATGTACTTCCACTCCGGGTCAGAGAAGATCTGGGAGTTTTCTGACATCCATGCACAACTTGCTATACACTTAGGTTAATTGACAATGAATTTCAATCGGGTTAATACCTTTTGCATTTAAAAAACCGAATAACTGAGCAAACTTCACATTTTGCGGTGTCGTCAATCGGGAGCTCCATCAGAAACAATTGGCAAGCCTAGACTAAATGTGGTACGATAAACAATAGTGTCGCCAATAGCCGCACAAACAGTTTCCTTGTATCTCCATCGCTTTGAAGAACTTAATTTTCGTTTATAAATTTTGAGGGTTTAAGGGATTGATCTACAGTAAACCGTCGAGAGGAAGGCCCCGAAACGGTTTGCACATTCTCTCCTGATGAGCCCATGCATTTGTAAAAATTCCTTTGTTTTTTCAATATATCATATTCACACTGTCGGATTAATTTCCATTTTATTTTCACATATATATATATATATATATATTTGAGATGTATTTTTGTATCTGTACCCGTTGTTGGAAATACATATACCAGGTTTGGGCATAGGTGTGAAGCATTAACGTACAATTATTATGCTAATGTTGTTACCATAATATGTTAGTCAAGGAATAAATATCAGAAAACTCTGTAGTTTTTTTTTTAGTTTCTTTTATTTAGACGTAGTAGTCACGTCCCTTCTTCCTGACCGTGAATCGTAGTAGTGATCTTCTGGCTGCTTGTCCGGTAAGTTGGAATGGTGTGGTGGTACTTGATTTATCAATCAGCATCAAGCACCACCACACCATTCCAACTTACCGGACAAGCAGCCAGAAGATCACTACTACGATTCCCGGTCAGGAAGAAGGGATGTCACTATTCTGAAAATTTACCACTACGTCTAAATAAAAGAAACTAAAAAAAGTTTTCTGATATTTATTCCTTGACTAACATATTATGGTAACAACATTAGCATAATATAGTACGTTAATGCTTCACACCTATGCCCAGACCTGGTATATGTATTTCCAACAACGGATACAGATACAAAAATACATCTCAAATATATATACGCACTAGAAGCATACAGAGACGCAAAATCTACAATATATATATTATATATATTATATATATATATTATATATATAATATATATATATATATATATATATATATATATTATATTATATATTATATATATATATGTATATATATATATATTATATATATATATATATATATATATATATATATATATATATATATATATATATATATATGGTGTGGCAGAAGGAAGTAATTATGTAGTCAATAACAATAGGGAGATTGATTTTGTTATTAATCTACCTCACACTATGCGTGCGTGCGTGAGCGCGTGTGTGTATGTGTGTGTGTGTGTGTGATAAATATTAGGTGTGGGCAAAAGATGCCATTACCCTCGTTTTTGTTTGGGGAGTTGCTTTATCTGCATAATATTGCCAAATTAATGAGTCCCTAAGAGTCGTAGGGAATCGAGATTTTATTTAGGAGATGATTTTTCTCATACCCTCCATCAAAATGGTGCATCTTGGTAATTTGACAGGTGCTGTAAGTTTTTGTAATTATCATGACATTACCTTTTTATAACGCACTCAATCAAATCATTTCCAAAAAGTAATTATACGATACTTTTGGAGGCGGGTTGTGTAATGGTTATACTGTAGAAAATAGACTCGCTGACCTGAGTTCAAATCCTGTACGAGGCTGTTTGCATTTCACATAGCGCTAATACCCTAGGGAAAGGTATGAATCCAACTATTCTCCCTCCAGCTATGGGTAAATAGTAGGGCAGACTATGCTCTTTAACGTGGGTTAGGCAACCAGTCAAGGTGAAGGAAAACTGAGTTCAAACTTGATGGTGTCCTTGCGCTTAAGAAATTAACCCTGTATCGCATCTTGCTCGTGGGTCGGTACGATACTTATTCATTATATGTGTAGATTAGTTTGGTTTAGTTTAAAGATAAATCAACTATCATGGGTTATTTAATGACAAAGGCTTCATTATATTGAGGGCTAAATGTTGAGGTAGAAGCGAGCTTCAGATACGCTTATGTTAATAAGTTTACTGAAAACATTTACATTTTCAAATTCATTGCGACAAAGAAAAATTAAAACTTATTAGTACAAAATAAAAAAAAACCTCCGGGGCGATGTAAAAATAGATTTTTGAAACATATTGCCTGAGGAGTGGGAGTAAAAAATTCAATGTCAGCGAGTTTGTACCCTAAGTAAGTAAAATCATCAAATTCATTAAAGAATTAAAAAATAAAACAATTTGAAATGTAAACTTTAAATATGTATTAGAATAAAACAAACTATATATAGATATATAATACCAGTCATGTATTTATTAAAACTTGTTTTAAAAAACAATGAGGACTGTCTAATGCTCAAATTTTGAGTGTATTTATTCTATGTTATGATGGTTTTGGGTAATGTGACGTAAGCAGTGACGTAATTTTTGTTACAGACAAAAACTGGAAGCGAATCTCCATTATTAATAGATTACAGCACATAATTCAATACATTCTATCTTATGTTTTTATACAATACGATGCTATTTTCTTATTTTAAAAAAAATAACAAAAATAGGGTGTATTATGGGGGCTGGAACTGATTAATGGTATTTCAGTTTATTTCAAGTGGGAAATTTGGTTTGATATACGAGGAAATTGAGTTACAAGCAGAACGAAATAAATTCGTAAGTCAAGGTTGCTTGGAGAGTTGGCTTGATTTTACGGCATGTCAACACTTGTTGGGTTATTTTATGCCAAAGACGTTTTGTTTCATTGATTCTTGATGAGTATTCATCATTTTTTATTTAATGTGAATTTTTAAAACATTTTTTTGCCTCTTATTTAACCCATAGATGGGATTCTACAAATTCCTAGTTAGACTCCGAAAGTCAAGGCACTACTGTAGTTGAAAAATCAATGTTTTGACAGCCAATAATACTAATACTAATGTATGTATTCATTTATACAGTTTAGGGACCGTGGTTGTTTGGTGAGTGTTTAGTTGAGGAGTTGAAGATCCGAGTTATGGGTCCCCACAATTTAAATGTATAAGACTACGGAAATGAAGTTTCCATAGAAAAAAAAAGAAGCCAAAATTGATAAAAGAAACAAACTTTATGTACATTAATTTACAATTGGTATATTCAATTGTTCTTTCAGTGGTGTTGCAGACTGTATGTGTCTGTACGTAGTTGAGTGTGACAAGTGTGACATGTATTGTTTATATTTGTTCGATTGGTTGTGTCAACATTGTAGCAGTTTTGTCTGTGATTGAAACTTGTGATTGAAATTTGTTGTTATTGAGCGAGAGAGAGAGAGAAAATTGGAAACAAAAATACGAGACCAACCTGATATATCATTTTGTGTCTTCGGGCAGCAACTTCTCCCCATTGTGTCGATGTTGGGGGAGAACTTTTGCTCCTACTGTCGAGTTAGGAGTATCAGCTCCAACTCTGTCGAGTCGGGAGGAGCGTAAGTTCCCACTGTCTGTCTGTTGTTTTTCAGCTCTATGGGCCTTTTTATAATTTTCTTTTTGTCATTGTCTACGTGATCATTAAGCTGAAATATTCATCAAATATCAGTTGATTTGCAATGATGCAATATCGAATGATTTTGGTACATTCCGATGGCGTACATATTTTCCCATGGAATTTAAACCATTGTTTCTATTGTTAAAATATTTCTAAACTAATATTTATTTGATTCTCTTTTGTTTATATAATTCTAAACTTATGACATACAATTGTAAAACTAGTTATTTGAGAAAACTTAATTATTTTAATTTGGTCAATGCCGTAAAAATATAGGGGCCAATCCTTATAACATATATTCATACATACTAATATATGTATTCATGCAACCCTTTCGGAATGGGCAGGACACAAGACGATTTATTTTTAATCAGTGTTCTTTCTCCTATACTGGCTGCCATAACAAGTCTAAAGAGCCCAATCTACATTACTATTTACCCCTGATTGTGGTAGAAGCAAAGAGGTCGGTTCGTGCCTTTCCTAAATGCATAAGCATGAAATGAATTGAAATGCAAGTAGCCTCGTCCAGGATGTGACCTTATTTTGTATCGTCTAATTTCCACGTCATTAACTGTTACTCCAAGCGCAACATCTGATTCGGCAAATAACTGTTCGCCAAGGGTCGGATGAGACACAAAATGTGGTAAATATGTAGACAAGATAATGATAAAGGCAACAAGTAAGGAAAACACGACACAAGGATTTAGACAAACGGTGTATTCAACAAACAAAATATCAACGTGCAATATACAATATGTGATATACAAAATGTGTGTGAGGTTTACAAATGTGTTATAAATTGTAAAATTGTACAGTGTAGTTGTATGGTTGCAAAATAATGCGTTTGCGAAACTTATCTTGTCTCTGGTATGAAGAGGGGGCGTCTCTTGCTAGCTTGAGTTACTTTCGACTTTACGATGTCATCGGCCCTGGGTAGCTGGCTTCAAAAACCCGTCTTGTAGTGACGGTTTATTGTAGCGAAAGTAGAAGATTGAAGGCACCAATCTTCGAAATTTGGCGGCTAAACTAAGCCTAGTAATATGTGTTTTGATTGGTCGCCGCCAACAATGGCCTTTAACCAATCACACAATGTCTCTTATCAGGCGATGGTTAAGAGGCAAGGTCTCTTATCAGGCGATGGTTAAGGGGCCGTAACTGATTAATGTAATAATATTTCTTTTAAAAACGCGATTTATTTTACTTCACACACCGCTTCAGTAGCCAAGGACCCTAAACCAGGCAAAAGATTCGCTCGGGATTTGAACTCGGATCGACGTGTTCATTTTCTACGACGATAAACATAACAAACGCCTCTTCTTATATATTTAAGACCAGAAAGCAATTATTACTAAGGTATTGGCTTCATGTAAAAATCATCTATAGAAACTATAAGACTTCTTGGTAACTCTACATCTTCAATTATCTTCTGTAAGAGGGAGAAGAATCTCTCTAATTTGTTCTTTACATGAGCGAACATAATAGACGGCCAATCTTTTTCCTCTTGTAAGATTCCTTATCTTTGATATTCGAAATGCAATCGCAGACTCGTAGGCACATGGCGGGTAAATCACTCTCTTAAGCTTGAGATAATTATCAAAAATAAGGAATTATCTTCCCTCGGCAAAAATAGTTTTTGCTTCATTGGTCCATGGAATAAGAAATAGTGCCGTCGCCATATGGGCGAAGATTCTGTTCGAAGATCTGCCTAAAAAAAACACGAATACACGCATATCCAGGAAGTGTTTGTTAACATATCGGTAATGGTCTTACAAAAAGAAAAGAATCGGCCAACCAGGTTCAATAACTGGATCAGGCCGATTGCGCTATTTTACTTATATTATTTTGACTAGTACAAAATAAAAAACACCCTCCGGGCGATGTAAAAATAGATTTTTGAAACATATTGCCTGAGGGATGGGAGTAAAAAATTCAATGTCAGCGAGTGTGTACCCTAAGTAAGTAAAATCATCAAATTCATTAAAGGATTAAAAAATAAAACAATTTGAAATGTAAACTCTAAATATGTATTAAAATAAAACAAACTGTATATAGATATATAATATCAGTCATGTATTTATTAAAACTTGTTTTAAGAAACAATTAGGACTTAGACAGTCCTCATTGTTTTTTAAAACAAGTTTTAAGAAATACATGACTGGTATTATATATCTATATACAGTTTGTTTTATTTTAATACATATTTAAAGTTTACATTTTGTATTTTTAAATTTTGAGTGTATTTATTCTATGTTATGACGATTTTGGGTAATGTGACGTAAGCAGTGACATAATTTTGGTTACAGACAAAAACCGGAAGCGACTCTCCATTATTAATAGATTATCGAACTATTGTCCTCATTTTTATTGTTATATACGCAACGCTTCGGCTAAAGTGACTTCCGGCATTCTTCAAGTGTCTCTTATCGAACTCGGGAAGATTCTGATGGAACTCTTCATTTTGTAATCGGGTTCTTTAGATTTGGTTAGGCAACCAGTCTAGAAGGAAATAATGGTAAGAAAAGATTATGTATAGTGGGGGATTTTTACAGAATAAAACGCCATTCAGGGGTATGTTTAAAGTATAGGCACTCTCTTAAGCTTGAGATAATTATCAAAAATAAGGAATTATCTTCCCTCAGTAAATAGTTTTTGCTTCATCGGTCCATGGAATAAGAAATAGTGCAGTAGTTATATTGGCAAAGATCCTGTTCGAAGATCTGCGTAAACAAAATAAAAATACACACATATCAAGGAAGTGCGTATCGTGTAACGGTTATGGTCTTACAAAAAAAAAAATAACGGACTCGGCGAACCAGGTTCAAATACTGGATAACGCCGATTCACAATACCTATTTTATTTACTAGCTAAAGAATGCCTTCTTAAGTTTTAATATTATTAAATATTATATTGAATTAGAAAGACTAATGAAATTAAATACGAACACAAAAAATACTAAACTTATTTTTATTTTATTCTAATAGATTTCAATATAAAATTATACATATTTAAGTTTTAATATAATAGAATAATTGAATAAAATGAGTTCTAAAAATATGTGTTTAATAAAAATTGAGTACCCATCAAGAATGAATAAAACAAAACGTCTTCGGCATAAAGTAAAAAAGTCGACGGGGCAGCCTAAAGTCGGTATCAGCCAAGGAGTCTATCCCCTTTTCAATAGCGCTAGACCAAGGAGATTGTTTTTAGCATCTGAGGTGGAGCGCCAAACCTACCATCAGCTCCTTACTTTACCGCACAGATCCCTGTGCTACTACGCTGAGTTGGCGAGGACCAGGATCGAACTAGGAACCTTGTGGTTTCTAGCCGAACGCTCTACCGACTGAGCTAACCCGGTCCCTTCGGCATAAAATGACCCAATAGGTTGACATGCCGTAAAAAAAACAACCAACCAGCCAATCAAAAATCGCCTTTGGGCGACCAAATTTTTGTTTGAGTCCTAAAAGGACTTAATCTAAGAAAATATACTTAAAGCATTAGCGGCAACAATTGTATTTTTCCAGACAGGAAGTGTCATACACATTCTTTACTGTAAAAAGACATTTTTGCTAATGTAATTTTTTCAAAAAAGTAAAAGAAAAAGTGGGGAAATGTATTTTTAAGTAGTCACTTTTTCAATTTCAAATCTCTTCTGTTTTTGTTCATGTTTATTTCTCTATGTGTCGAAAAAATGATTTCATATATAAGCATATGTATGTATATATATGCATATGTATGTATATATATGTATATACATATGTATATGTATATACATATTTATGTTTGTATATACATATATATGTATGTATATATATGTATATATATTTGATGGATTCTCCCGTCGATCGACGTATGAGTGTTCATACAATGAACATCCACACAGTGATTTGTTTATAGTGGTGAAGGCTTGTGTTGGACCATCCACACTTTTTGGCACAGTCGATAGGAAAGAATTGGTGCATCAAGGGTTGCCACAAACCCAATCAACGACCGACCTCAGGAATTTTGAGTTCAGAGTTATCCCTCTCCTAGACTGGTTACCTACCCAAGGCTGAAGGTCCCAGTCTGCCCTACTATTTAACCCATAGCTGGAGGGAGAATATATGGATTCATACATTTCCCAAGGGTATTAGCGTTATGTGAAATGCCAACAGCTTCGTCTGGGAATTGAACTCGAATCGACGAGTCCATTTTCCACGAGTCTAACAACTAGCCCACGCGCCTCCATATATATTTATGTATATACGTGTATGTACATATATATGTATATACATTTATATGGATGTATATATATATATATGTATATATATGTATATATGTATGTGTATGCATATATATATGTATGTGTATGTATAAATATGTATCTTTATATATGTATGTATATATATATATATATATATATATATATATATATGAATATATACGGTCAGCTGCATGATGGCAAAAGGCCGCAGCATAAGCCTAAGAAGAGGTATAAGGATTGCTTAAAAAACAACCTTGTAAAAATAAAAATAAGTCCTGACAACTGGGAAAAGCTGGCACTAAAGAGAACTGACTGGAGAGTTCATGTGGATGATGGCTGTACCAGTTATGAGAGTGAAAGAATCGTGCATGAAAACCTAAAGCGTCAACTTTCGAAAGGGTTACACCTGTCATATTGGAGAGAACATGGAGGGTTGGAAGTGTCTGACATGTGGTCGAGTTTTGCTTTCGAGGGCTGGCTATGTCAATCATAGGAAATCTCACCTGGGTCAATCCATGCAGATTCCAGGAGTAAATAATGTGTCTTGTGCTATATGTGGCAAGGTCTGTAAGTCGGCTTCTGGTCTTAAGAGACATATGGTGGTGCATAAGCATCAAATTTTATCATCTGACTCATCTGATTCATCTGAATCATCTCATTCAACGGGGAAGAAGTCTTTTCAATGTCATATTTGCGTCAAACTTTGTAGATCTGCAGCAGGTTTGATGAGTCATTTGAGGGCTCATGCAAGGAAGGGTTCTGGTGGTGGAGTTGTGGGATTGTGAGGGACAGCAATGATCTGTAAAGATTATGCTATTGCCATATGAATATATATGTGTGAACATATATGTATATATATGTATATATATATATACACACATGATTATATATATATGTACATATATACGGATGTATGTGTATACATGTATACGTATATATATATATATATATATATATACGGATGTATATATGTACGTGTATATATGTATATATATATGTATGAATAAATATGTATACATATATGTATGTATATATATATGGATGTATATATATATATGTATATATAAATATGTATATATACATGTATATATATATGTATGTATATATATACATATGTATGTATATATATGTATATTGTGAGGGACGGCCGTGATCTGTAAAGATTATGCTATTGATATGTATGTGTACATATATATGCGTATATATGTTTACATCTGTATTTATATATATATATATATATATATATATATGTGTGTGTGTGTGTATAGATATATAGATATGTACATGCACACGCACACACACACAAACACACATACACACACATATTATATTATATATATATATATATATATATATATATATATATATATATATATATATATATTTATATATATAATTTTGTTTTAATCAACACAAAAAGCTGAAAATATTAAAAGTTATTTCTACTATATGAAGCCGTTTAGATTATCAAAAAAATTACCAAATTAATATCTGTATTTCTCTAACTGAATCCGAACAGAAAGTTACTTGAATCTTTCCCACCACCCGTTTCTTAAAGTTTATCTTAATTAATATATGCACGTGTATATATATATACATATATTTATGAATAAATATGTATACATATATTTATGTATATGTATGGATGTATATATATATATGTATATATAGATATGTATATATACATGTATATATATATATGTATGTATATATGTATATATATGTATATTGTGATCTGTAAAGATTATGCTATTGATATATATGTGTACATATATATGTGTGTATATATGTTTACATCTGTATATATATATATATATATATATTATATATATATATATATATATAGAGAGAAGAGAGAGAGAGAGAGAGAGAGAGAGATATAGATATATAGATATGTACATTCATATGCACACATACACACACACACACACCTTTATTAAAGTTTCTCTTAATTAAGCAAATATTAATTTTGAACACTGGATGATTATTTCAGGAGACAACAAAAAAATGAAAAAGAATTATGTGTACGTGTGTGTATGTATGTGTGTGTGTGTGTGTGTGTGTGTGTGTGTGTGTGTGTGTATGTGTGAGTGTGTGTGTGTGTGTTCATGTTGGACAAGAAGGGGGAGCACTTGCTTATTCTGATCCAAATGAAAGAAAAATTAATTGAGCAAATTTTAATCTGGTTACTAGAACTGGATTTTTAAAAATTTTACTAATATTAAACATAGATTGATTAATTTTTTAAAAATTCTTGGTAATTGAATATATATTTTTTAGATTATCATATATAAAAAATATATGAAAATTTTCTAATTAAAATTGGGATTCTTTTTTAATCTTAGCAATATTAAACTTATATATTTTTCTTCTAAAACATCTGGAAACATATAATTCACTTGGTTTGAAAATCGTTTAGGCGAGAAACTATCAGTTACAAAGTGCTTTTGACGTCACGTTTTCGCTACCCTCACTACATGGTTTATCAATGATTTTAACACTCTTTACTTAAAATTCTCCTGCACAGCCTGGAGAAGGCAGCAAAGAGCGTCGGCCTATATGCGAACTCTGATAAAACTGAGTTCATGAGCTTCAAAAAGAAAGGAGACATCTCCACACATGACGGCAAGCCTCTTAAGTCGGTTAGAACAATTCACATACCTAGGTAGTAATATCTCATTCACAGAAAGCGATGTTAACACTCGAATAGGAAAGGCATGGTTGGCCACCAACAAATTATCAGTCATATGGAAATCCGATATTCCCGACAAGCTAAAGAGACGATTCTTCCAGACTGTGGTTGTATCGGTGCTGCTGTATGGCTGTACCACCTGGACCCTAACAAAACGCCTTGAGAATAAGCTAGATGGGAGCTGCACCAGAATGCTGCGAGCGGTCCTGAATAAGTCGTGGAAGCAGCATCCCACAAAAAAGCAACTATATGGCCACCTACCCCCCATCTCACAAACCATACGAGTAAGACGGGCTAGGCATGCAGGACACTGCTGGAGAAACAAGGACGAGATCGTAAGCGACGTACTATTATGGAAGCCAGCACATGGACACGCTAATGGGGGCCGCCCAGTCAGGACCTACATTGACCAACTATGTAGGGATGCTGGCTGCTGCGCGGAGAAACTCCCAGAGTCGATGTAATGATAGGGAAGGTTGGCGAGAGATCGTCATGGATATCCGTGCAAACTGTGCGACATGATGATGATATATATATATATATATATATATATATATATATATGTGTGTGTGTGTGTGTGTGTGTGTGTGTGTGTGTGTGTGTGTGTGTGAGGTAGGTAGAAGGATGGTGAACAAGAAATGAAAACTCAAAACAAATCTGAGAGTTGAAACGTTTCGTCCGAATTCATACTGACATCCTCAGTCAAATGATTTTTATTGAAAGCAAATCTGCGAGTACATGTGAAATTGGTGAGGGGGGTGAGTTATTAGCGGAAGTGAAGGGAGTGAGGTAGACATGAATGAAGTGAGGGTAGGAAACAGGAAGTGGAGAGAGGATGGGAGTGGATGGGCACAGGGGTGGGTTAAGGGAGGGGAGTAAAGTTCTAGTGTGTTTGATGTCAGCAGAAGATAAGGAGGAGAGAGTTGAGTGACCTTAGGTTACTGGGTCAGTTAGTGGAAAGAGCAGGGGGGGATTTTTCTGACTCCAGAAGTATAGGTAGATTTTTGACTCCAGAAGTATAGGTAGATACTACATCCATCCTATCTCCATATATATATATATATATATATATATATATATAGTTATCCACATACACCATGTTTCTACGTATCACGTCTCTTCATTGTGGCTAGACATTAGCCGGGATGGAAATCCTATTGATTTATCATCAGTCAGACTTTATAACCCCTTGGCCATCAGCACACCTACGGATTGGAAAGAGAATTTTTAACTGATAAATACATACATATGTATATATGTAAACGCCACCAAAGAGTGTTCCATCCGTTTTATAAGAGAGTGTTGCCTTTAAGTGTAGTCGGCATCCATCTACTAGAGACGATGTCGTAGTGTCCAAAAATATGTGAAACCACTTAACCTGTGCAGGTTGATATGGAGGATGATCTGGGAAAATTTGGCTCAGGACCACCCTAGGTGGCGGCAGGCTCTCCTCAGCGGACTATTCATGTCTGAAGTCACCCAGACGCAACACCATGAAGCCAAGAGATCCAGAAGAAAGCATCAGCAACAAAGCACTGGCACATCAACATCTGTGATTGGAGCTTCACAGATACAGGTGGCGCTGTAACTTCAGGGGCACAAGAATTATATAATCTTCCGAGACTGCAATGCCTAAATATATATGTGTGTGTGTGTGTGTGTGTGTGTGTGTGTGTGTGATGAACAAAAGTAATAAGACAAACGGTTATTTCCGATAACTCTAACATAAACAAAGGGGAACCACTCTTGACTGATAAATTATTTATTTATTTATTGATCTACCAGGAAAAAAGAAGACGGTTTAGGGTTAGGATTAGGGTCTAGGGTTAGGGTTAGGGTTTAGGGTTTAGGGTTAGTTTAATGGGAAAATAAATAATTTATCAGTCAAGAGTGGTTCCCTTTTGTTTATGTTGGAGTTATAGGAAACTACCAGACAAGCAGGAATTTTTCCTTTATATTTATTTTGAATTGTTCTCAACTAGTTTCGACCCAAAGGCCATCGTCAGGAGAAGAAAAAAATTTTATGAAAAAAAAATAGTTTTACAAAGTTTTGAAATGTGGCGCAAAAGCTAACCACCAAATCAAGAGGTGAGATAGATCACATCAATATAACTGTAACGTTAGGCTAAGAAGAAAAAATTCGACTTACCTTATTTGTAGAAGATGATCGATTTTGCAACAATGCCTTGTTGCGACCTTGAGAAAAAAGTTTCATGTGAAGTAAATCTCGTAGGTCTGATTACACTGGTTTACAAAAAAAATTGAGGCAAGCAAAAAATAGCTGTTTTAACCTGTTCAGATTTGAAATCCGTTTTTACTCATCACCTCTAGTTTTTTAGATATGCATACTGTACATTTTGTACACATACTGTACATAAAGGCCTATATGCATTCAGGGTTAATTTCTAATATTGTGTGACTTATATCTTCTTTTTTAGTAGCTATATATCAAGACGGATTTTGGCAGTTAAGCATAGCCAATACATCTCAATCACCAGCCAGTAGTGCACTGGCAGTCAGCGCAGGAGGTTGTCGTCCCTCGCAGTGCAGGAGCAAGGTGTCCCTCGACAATTGTGTTCCACTATCTTTTGGGTATATATTTGTATTACAATTTCCAACGACGCACATTTTATTGCCTTACATATGATTTAATTTTACTTTGTTTTTGTTTTTTTCATATTCTCCAATGGCTTCAAGCTCGTCAAAACATCGAGGATGCCTCAACAAGGCCAATTCTTTCTGAATTGTGTACATTGTGTCATCCAAGTATATTTATTCCGTCAATGTTCTTTATCTATCCTGTTTTATCTGTAATAAGCTGCTGCAACTGTTGAAATGAGCACGTATATACTCTGTATATACTAAACTGAGACTATTTTTAAAAAAACAGAAAACTAGAGGTGATAGAGCAAAACTGTTTATGAATTTAAATTAAGCACACACAAATTAGTAAAAAACACCTATTCACATTCTTTCCTCAGACAAAAAATATTTTTTGTAAACCAGTGTTATAGGAGCGAAAAAAAGAACAGAGAAAGAAAGCAATATCCTTACGCTAATCAATTAAGAATACTTAAATGGGGGGAAAACTAGCAGGTAATGTGATATTTATTATCTATTCCACCAATCAAACGAGAGATAAGAGTTAATAGCAACAACAACAATACATATAAAAACATCATAAAGGCACTTTTCGAGTTTTTCCTCCCTCTGAAGATTGAAGGTAAGTATTTTCAGAAAATTTTTCTTGGCAGAAAAAAAGTTTTCAAAGTACTTGATGAACCGTAATAGAAGCGGGGTAAATGTACTGTTAAAATGGCATATCCATTTATTGAATGAAAACAATGATCTGGTTGAATTCTCTTCGATTGCTAATGAGTAATTCATTTCATGTTAGATTGAGTGACCAGTGAGGGATGTATTTATTTATATTGATGTTACTTATATCCACATTATATATATATATATATATATATATATATATATATATATATATATATATATATATTATTAGTGTGTATGGTTGGCACTATTATACTTGAAGCGGTAGTAATCCAACGTAGAGTGTTATTAGAAGAGTGCTCAATATCTGTGATAGAGCGTTGATAGATGAACGAAAGAACAAATAAAAGGTTTAACTTTTATTTATTTACATGGGAACAATACTAAATATTGTTCCCATGTAAATAAATAAAAGCTAAAT
>CM042173.1:57093941-57096441 GCA_023376005.1 Doryteuthis pealeii
TCACTGGGTGTCCCATACTTCTGGCCATGTGCCATATCTAAGTTCAGGGAAGTAAATAACTATACTCATAGATGGTGGCCACCTCATGTGTTGTAATAGTTAGCAAGCTAGATTCGCAGAACATTGTTAGGGAGTTCGGTTCTCACTGGGTGTCACATACTTCTGGCCTTGTGTCATATCTTAGCTCAGCATAATAAATAACTATACCCATAGATGTATGGCACCTCATGTGGTGTAATAGCAAGTTAGATTCGCAGAACATTTTTAGGGAGTTCGGTTCTCACTGGGTGTCCCATATTTCTGGCCTTGTGTCATATCTTTGCTCAGCATAATAAATAACTATACCCATAGATGGTGGGCACCTGATGGAGTGTAATCGTTAGCAAGCTAGATTCTCACAGGACGCCCCATACTTATGGCCTTGTGCCACATCTTATTATAATGGAGATTGTGTGTTTTTCTGTCTGTAACCGAAACTATATTACTAATCGAGTCACAATTCACATAGTTATTTACATCATATTCTCCATGATTTTATTTGTATTTAAACCTCAATTATTAATAAAATTGTTTTACATTATTAATACTTAACCATATCTACATACAAATAACATGCAATTGTATTTATATATACAACAAAATAGCGGTTTGTAGCGTCAACGGAAAGGCTAATTTGCATATTGATATTAAAAATTTGATGTTAATAAATATATACTTAGTATTATTGATTTCTAATTGCTTGGTTTTATCTTAATGAATGTGAGCAAAAATCTTGGAGATAAATCTTAAAAGAAATCCATTAACAATATTAACAGTAATTCTATTCTTTCTATAAGATAACATAATATTTCATTACATTAAAACTTAAATACTTGCACCCGGAGGGTGCATATATTTGCTAGTCTTAGTAAATAACTATATCCCCAGATATTCCAACAGTGATTGACTTAAGGGGTCAGTTATCTTCAAGATAAGATTATTTTCGATCACAAGAAAAATAAATTTCCAAACGGTATTTACCTATTTTTTGAAATAGGCAAAAACAAAAAAATCTGGAAGGATCACTTTGTTGAGGAAATGAAACAATGTGCTGACATTATAGAGAGGTGATCGACCATGAAATGAACAGCTTAGTATTTGGCTAAGTTGGAATGAGTAGTTTACCGATTCTATTGGCTTATTTAAAGGTTTGGTTTGGTTTGGTTAATTTACTCACGTACATGTACCTACATATATATACGCTATGGCTATACACATACACATATGTTCGCATCTCTCTTAAGATCCTGGGTTTATGGAGAAAGAAATCGACAAGTGGAGAAGACAACTCCAGAGAAGAGAAGATAAAGTAAAAACAAAAGATTCTGTAGAACCCCCCCCCCCTCTACTGCTAGAGTGTGTAGACTTTGATCTAGTGCGAACAAAATACTACCAAGCTAGTAATTTGAAAAAAAACTTCTCCCGAAATATACACAAAAATATGAGTAATTGAACAATAGATCAAATATATACATATATACAATTGATTTCTACTAAACCTATCGCTACGAATCTAAAACTTAGTTGGCATTAAATGATGTGTCATAAAACAAAATAAACAAACAAACTCTCTCTCTCTCTCTCTCTCTCTCTCTCTCTCTCTCTCTCTCTCTCTCTCTCTCTTTCTCTCTCTCTCTCTCTCTCTCTCTATCTATCTATCTATGTATCTCACTTCCTCTCTCTCTCTCTCTCTATCCCTATCTCTATCTCTATCTATCTATCTCTCTATCTCACTTCCTCTCTTTCTCTTTCTCTTTCTTCTCTCTCTCTCTCTCTTTCTTTCTTTCTTTCTAAGTAATGTCATTGAAGGGGTAATGACAATGAAGAGAGTCTTTCTCTCTTTCTCTCTCTCTCTCTCTCTCTCTCTCTCTCTCTCTCTATATATATTATATAATATATATATATATATATATATATATATCACTTCCTTATATATTTTTCTATCTATCTCACTTCCTCTCTTTCTCTTTCTCTCTCTGTCTCTCTCTCTCTCACTCTCTCTTTCTTTCTTTCTTTCTAAGTAATGCCATTGAAGGGGTAATGACAATGAACGGAGTCTTTCCTTCTCTCTCTCTCTTTCTCTCTCTCTCTCTCTCTCTCTCTCTCTTTCTCTCTCTCTCTCTCTCTCTCTCTTATATATATATATATATATATATACATCCTCTCTTTCTCTTTTCTATTTCTCTCTCTCTTCTCTCTCTCTCACTCACTCTCTTATCTCTTTCTTTTTCTAAGTAATGTCATTGAAGGGTAATGACAATTAAGGGAGTCTCTCTCTCTCTCTCTCTCTCTCTCTCTCTCTCTCTCTCTCTCTCTCTCTCTCTCTCTCTCTATCTATCTATCTATCTATCTATCTCACTTCCTCTCTTTCTCTTTCTTTCTCTCTCACTCCCCCTTTCTCTCTTTCTTTCTTTCTAAGTAATGTTATTGAAGGGGTAATGACAATGAAGGGAGTCTTTCT
>CM042173.1:57101441-57106441 GCA_023376005.1 Doryteuthis pealeii
GGTTTCTTTTCTTCAGTTTCTTGTATTCGGTTCCATTTATTCACGATTTGTTCTATTCCGTTCCAGTTATCCGCGAAGTTTTTACTTCTGTTCCAATTACCCGCGGATTTGTTCTCTTCGATTCCAGGTATCTGTGAGTTTATTTTCTTCGACTCAACTTATTCCCAAGTTTCTTTACTTCAATTCCAATTATACGCCCGCTCTTTCGGCTGGGACCGTAGAATACACTGACAGCACATCTGCAGAGGGGTAAAATCCCCAAAGGGGGCCAGCTTTTGGCCGTGGATGGCGACCCATAATGTTTAAGGACGGAATCCTGGTGGCTTGCTCAGTGTTACATAATCTATGCGGTTGTATAAGATTATTGTCAATCCCCTGTAATTCTGAGGGGATGAACCCTTTCATATCATGGCCGCGTCCTTCTATGGAAAATTACAGAAGCCCGTCAAATATGTGAAGTCAC
The DNA here is from genome assembly GCA_023376005.1 of Doryteuthis pealeii. Lineage (NCBI taxonomy): Eukaryota > Metazoa > Mollusca > Cephalopoda > Myopsida > Loliginidae > Doryteuthis > Doryteuthis pealeii. The sequence goes on from CM042173.1 coordinate 57,101,905, forward strand.
GTGGGACCTTTTTCAGAGTCCCGAGTTTTGCAGTTGGACGTCAGGCAGAGCAGTCGGCCATTTTGTGCTCAGCCTAAGGCTGGAACTCACGCGCGCTATGTTAGTCAGATATTTAGTTACGTGAAATGTATAGTTAAGGAAATAAAAGTTTATATAAGTAAAAATGTTCTTGTGGTTGATGAATATCTTGGTAACAAGACTAAGAAATGAATCCAGGACGACCAGCCAGCAGGAACATAGCAACAGAAGACGTTAGAAGAAGCCAGACCAAAGACGATCAGAATAGCAAAGCCGGCCAGAAGAAAATACGACCAGAGAATAAGTAAGAAAGGGTATACAACATTGTATCGATTGGTACTGTGAAAACGTCAGTATGCAACACTCAGTCCAAGACATGGAACACTCAACTTTGGCCCTTACTTAGGCTACACGGGCAGTCATATCAAGCCCAAGCACGTTTATGATTGTCCCAACCCCATTTGCCCTTATGGTAACCCCCCCCCCAACCCTTTTTATCATATACGTGCTAGAAGGCGACATCTCAAGGACGAATTGACTAAGAAGAATTAACTGATAATCCTCTAAGAATTAATCCCCTAAGCATTTGAGAGATTAATAAGAACAGCCTCGTCTTGTGCAGAGAGTTTAGATCAAAATTCTCTGAAAATTATTAACAACAACAGACTCTTTGTTGCAAGGGACGATATTTCCCCTACAAGATAGTTGGACTCATCCAACGGAACAGATACGTATTCGTTTTGTTTTGTTTGGTTTGGTTTGGTTTACGGCATATCAACCTCAGTGGGTCATTTAATGCCGATAAAGTTTTGAAATAAATCAATTCTTAATGATAATACAATTTTTTTATAAATACATTTTTCTACTTAACCCATAGATGGGACCCTAACAGGTACTACCACTCCGGGTCAGAGTGGACCAGGGAGCAATGGTGATGAAGGGGTGCTCCACATTCCCCAAACCTCCAAAAGTGGAACCTCACCATCAGATAGAGTTTAACGTTATTCCCAGGACATGTAGACCCGCAGCCACAGCCTTCTAGCACCCATATGATAAAAAGGGGTTGGGGCTTGCCATAAGGGCAATAGGGTTGGGAAAATCATATAGGTGCTAGGGCTTGACGTGACCAGCCGATTGATCGGAGGGGCCTGAATAATGATTACCCATATCTGTTTCGCTTTGTCACGCCAATTTTTTGTGGTGTAATATAATAATAGTTTCGCAGATCCATTACTACTGCATAGTGATTTTGATCCTCACTAGGTGTCCCATACTTACGAACTTGTGGTATGTTCTATGCGTAGTGAACAGGTTAGGTAAATATCAACATGCTTGAATATAAAATGTTTAGAAGGGGTGTAGTGTAATGGCTAAAGTCGTAGGAAATGGACTGGTCGATCCGAGTTCAATTCCCGGACGAAGTGGTTTGTATTTCACATGGCGCTAATACACATGGGAAAGGTATGCATCCAACTACTCTACCTCCAGTAGTGCAGACTGAGCTCATAACTTCGGCAAGGTAAACTGTATAGGAGAAGGAAACTCTGAATTTAAACCTGTTAAAGTTCGCTTAAGAAATTGACATTGTGTCGTATCCAGCCTGTCCGGAAGGGTTGATATATATATATATATATATATATATATATACTTTGGTGTGGTACCAAGTTTCTTGGTACAAGGTGATTCTAGGTGGGTCCTAATTATCTACCAGTAGTTTGTTGTAGAGTTCAGGTTCCGTATGGGCAGTCAAAATTAACTTAGGAATTTACCAAAGAGACTAGCAGACAAATTTTTAAAAAACACCGCCAACCAAGGGAAAAAAAAAATTCCACCAATAAAAAAGACACTTGAAAAGAAAGAATGCAATATGACCACCCCTGGATGAGGGAGGTGAAATGTATGAATATAAAATGAGTTTGGCCATGTGCCTGTCTAAATAAAATAATCAGTGGTCTGAAGAAGCTCGTGAGCATACTCGCGAGTGGAAATGGCCATAACCACGATACCATGTATTTAAGGCCTTTTATTCCCAAAATATATATATATATATATATATATATATGTGTGTGTGTGTGTGTGTGTGTGTTGTGTGTGTGTTTTTTTTTTTAAGTTGGGCGTGATTACGAAGCATCTAAAAATAAATGAATGAACTCGATGTTATGGAGTATTGGATTCACTTATTTTTTTAATTATTTTTTATCATAAATTTTCGGGTTCGTTAGATACGCTTTATCAAATGACTGTTGTTCCTGTTCATATTTATATAAAGGGTTTAGATTTCCTTTAATTTACTCTATTATTCTCCTCCGCCCCCCGGGTTTAGCGTGAGATAAGCTAAATCCTTTTCGCAGAGCAAGATAAGTAGGTATACGGTATTGATATACAGACACATCACTATAATATAATAAAGTATTACTGTGAAAACAAACAAAAACGGATATTGGCGCTTGTGATGAGAATTCTACACAGCACGCGAGCTTTGCGCGTACGTGCACGGAGAGAGAGGGGGGGAATTGAAGAGAATGAGAAAGAGAAAGAGAAAGAGAGGGAGCGTACACACACACACATAAAAATTCCATACACAAGCACATCCTACCACATACACACGAACACACATAAAGACTCACACCTAAACCTACACACGCAACTAAGGCACGTACTTCGCACACACACATACACACACACACGCGCACACACACACACGCGCCCACACACGCATGCGTACACACTAACTCCTATACATAAACACGCACCTATCCACCAACACAAATAGACTGATACAAACACATATACGCATAGAGAGAGATATATAGAAATACAAATATACACCCAAACTCGCACACAGACACAACTCCAACATGTACACACACACACACACACACACACTCATATAAATATTACACACCGACACACACATACATACGAACAAATCCCACCACACGCACATACGCACATACAAAAACACACCCAATAAGCACACAACACACACACATACACACACACACACACACACACACACATACACACACGCGCGCGACTGGCAAATGGTTTAAACTATCATTGGCTCATTTAAAACTTGGTTGTATATTCCGAAAATTTCGGATGAGAAGTAAAAATATTCATAGTAAATTGATTCTGTATTCCTTGAAGGAAAGCGGCTTAATTCTTTTTACTAACACAGCTTAGCGCAAATTGTATGTAGTAATATAAACTATGAACAACACGAAAACCTTCTTTGTAAATGTGTGCATTCATTAAATTCTAGAAATATAAAAGAAATAATGGTTCCTCGCAGAAATGGGATATTCAACACATTGCCAATTCTTCAATAGCATTCACTCGTTCTTTTGATATATCTATTTTTTGGTTTGGTTGGTTGGTTGGTTGAGGGATTTTAACAGCACATCAACCGGTCCGGGGTTATTTTATACCAGGAGATTTAAGAAGTAATCGTCGTCGTAACACGTTGTTGGGGTGGCTTAAAGTCGGTTTCATCCATACGGCGAGGTAGTTTATCTCCTTCTCACTAGCACTAGACCAAGGAGATTGTTTTGGAGGTGGAGCGCCACACCTACCATCAGCTCTTACTTCACCACACATATCCTTGTGCTTGTTCTTTTGATATATTTATTTTTGGTTGGTTGGTTGGTTGGTTGTTGATTTTAATGGCATATCAACCCGTCCGAGGTTATTTCATGCCAAGAGGTTAGAAAGTAATTGTCATTGTCGTAAGTCGTCATTGGGGTGACCTAAAGTCGGTATCAATCATACAACGAGGGAGTATATCCCCTTTCACAAGCGCTAGACCAAGGAGGTTTTTTTTTGCGTCTGAGATGGTGCGCCAAATCAAAATGACTTAGTTCGGCATTAAATGACTTGTGTTACATAATTATTAGATTCCTAATATTTATGTACAGTAGTGTAGAAACCAAAATGGCTGTTATAAGTTGCAGCCTACGGCCTTGAAGGATTGAATGACAAGGCTTGACTTCATCCTGATCCTTCCGGTGGATACCGTTAGAATCGGTGGAGAAGACCCTCTTCCGGTTTAGATTAGAGAGAGTTTTAGCCAGATCGGCCAAAGCCACGACGGTGGTAAGTCGTGTTATGCACGGTGCCGACTCAATCTGCGAGGTAGTCTGGTGGGGATTTCAGAATAAAATATGATCTAAGTTAAATCGAAGTCTTGTGTTATTATCTAAAAACTACCAATGACACAGGGCTTCTGATAAAGAGAAATCCCCAATGGAAGACCAGACACGAAGTCCCCAAGACGAAGTCCAGACGCTAGAAGAAAAGAAGTAAGAAAGTAAGGAAATAGAGTATACAACACTTGTAAAGGATGATTTAGATAGTTGTAAGAAAAGTTGTCGGGGTGGTGGTCTATAGTCGGTATCTGCCAGTCAGCGAGGGAGTCTATCCCCTTTTCACTAGCGCTAGACAAAGGAGATTGTTTTTGCGTCTGAGGTGGTGCGCCCCGCATACCATTATCCCTTACTTTACCGCACAGGTCCCGGTG
>CM042173.1:57111441-57113941 GCA_023376005.1 Doryteuthis pealeii
TTGTAATACGCATTCTAAGAGATAAATGTTCTTATATTATGTTGGAAGGCTCAAAGTAATCTTCGAACGTGGGTACATATGTGTAAACAAATTAATCCGACAAAAAAATTATATATGATAACAAACATAGACTTTATTCTGTGAGCACGCGGAGAAAGACATACAAGTCAGGTATACATATACTCATCACAAAAGTTACAGCAATATATAGATAACAGATACAGAAACATATATAAAGAATGTAAGACTCACGTCCCTCAGGAGTGATACAGAGTTTCTGAAGGATGTCACTTACTGATAGTTGGGTGGAGGGACAACACCCTCCCCTCACCTAAGGGCAAAAGGCACACAGCGCCTTACCCATGTGCTGTCGTTTCTTGACCCAGAGAAAGAGAGTGATTTTCTCCCGGGCTCATGCCTAAATACTCTAGCCACCTATCGGCGAAAACCCGCAGCAAGGGAAGATAAACCTATGGACTCATGTCCATCCGGAATTACCATTTTACTGACCCAACAGTTTAATTGAGCAATTGGTTTCATAAACGTTAAATATTTTTTTATCTAGGATTAAATAACACATATACTATAAAGTCTTAGTTTATTTCTTGTTCATAAAAGATGTTATTTACTAGAAATCATCACGTACATCTCACTATTCAATCTTCGTTATTGCTAAAAAGAATCTGAATACAGATGGGGCTTTAAAAAATCAAGGATTTGAACCTTCAAAATAGACAATGATTCAAGTAAAGGTTTAAGTGCAGCACTTCTGCAAGACAGCAAACTAAAATATTTTAGCTTCTCAATCACTCATGGAAACAGAGCAACTCTAGGCCAACACCGAACGGGCGTTACAAGTCCTAGTTTATTGACTAGGCTTGGTTTGTTTTTTTGTTTGTTTTACGGCATATAAACTCTTTTGGGGTCATTTAATGCCGAAACAAGTCATTTTGATAAAAGTTTCTAGGTTTTAAAATTGGTATAAATAACTTCATTTGGTTTGGGTTGGTTCCGTTTGGTTTGGGTTGTTTAATGGTATAATAACCCTGTGGGTTATTTAATGCTAAAAACTGTTATAGTGTGAGATGAAATTTGGTACTGAAGTTTCCTTTACAAATTCTATTTTTGCAGATTTGTTTCGGGATATACTTAATATCTCATTCATAATTTTTGATTTATTTGTACTTTTCTCTCAAGAAGTTTAAAATAGAATCCATGTTAGTATTCTAAAAAAAAAGTTCCTCATATTATGTGCGTTGAAATAGTTTTTCTGATGGGAATGAAAACTTCACCTCGCTGATACCGACAATAGATCACTCCACCAACTTTACTTACTTATTTTTTGCTTTCTCTTATTGTTATAACCTGTTTAAGGGTCAATAAATAATAACTCAACACGGGTATACAATGTAGGGAATAGATTGTATTCAGCAATATATATCAACGTACAATGAAAGGGTTTCCTTGTTACAGCTTACACGAAGAACATGTTTCTGGTACTCCCTTGAGTAGCTTTACTCTGTTAAATATATACCCATTGGGTAAGTCCATGTTCGTGTCATAGGTGAGTCACCTACAACACTTATTTTCCCTCTCTGCCTCTCTGGAATGAATTAATGTAGAAGATTTTTTTCTTGTTAATTTTATTAATTTCTAACATGGAAAATGTCGATATTATTCTATTTTCATCAGTAACATATCCAAATGTTTAGCAGCCCTGTCGGCTGGAGATTTAGAATACACTGACCACACTCCTGCAGAGGGGTAATACGGCATCTTAACTTTGTGAAAACTTCTTTTAAATTAACTAACTGCATTTACCTGGAAATAAGTGACAGGGTAGGGTATTTGGCATATCCTACACCGTGTACTTGAGCAATGAAGAGTATAGGTGGAAGAAATTAAGAATTAAATTAAATTAAAATTAAAGAAAATTGGATCGAGTTGAAGTGCCCGAAGAATACGTGGAATAGCACGAGATTTCGTGAATCTTGATCATTCCTTTTGCGGGTAGCCCAAAATCTGGTGTATGTATCTGTAATTGCCTTTCATATTATATATATATATATATATATATATATATATATATATATATATATATGATCATTATCATATATAATATATATATATGATCAGTCTGATCGTGTATCAGTTAGATCATTGATACATTTCTATCCATGTATCTCAGTATAATCATATCTACCTATCTATATATCAGTATATCAATCAATCTATTTATCTGTATATCAATAAATCTATTTATCTAACCATCACCTATCTTTGCGTGATCATATATATATATATATATATATATATATATATATATATATATATATAATCTTTAGAGATCACTACAGTCCTCAAGTGTTTAGTCTACTTACACACACTTATATATATATATTGTAAACATCGTTGTTTTTCATTATATCTTATTCATACTGTCGATTAATTTCCATTTTTTTTCACATACTTGTCCATGAAAAAACTTTACATTTGAATG
>CM042173.1:57116441-57122221 GCA_023376005.1 Doryteuthis pealeii
GGCCTTGTTCAAGTGTTACCTGTTTATTTCAGACAAAAGTTATCATTAGACGATAACCCTGAGTTCAAGCATGGTTCCCAAGCTTTATTATCGATACCACTAATCCAGGCTGCTCCAGGTGAAGAATAAAAAATTGAAACCGATTTAATTGAAGAAAGAGAAAACTAATTCAAAATACAAAACAATAGAAAAAGGCCAAAAGTGATAGGGAGAAAAAGAAGCAGAGAGAGGGAAGTGATAAAAGAGAGAGACAAAGAGTTAGTGAGAGAGAGAAAGAGAGAGTGAGGGAGTTAGAAATGTGTTAAAGAATAAACGAAAGAGAGATTTAATCTAAGAGTGAGAAAACAACTAGAAAAATCAAAAGAGGTGAAAAGATATAGAGACAACAAGAGAGAGAGAGAGAGAGAGAGAGAGAGAGAGAGAGAGAGAGAGAGGAGAGAGAGTTAGCTGGAGGAGAAACGAGAGACAGTGAGAAATTAAAAAAGATTACATTTATAGATTTAATCCAAGAGTGAGAAAACTTGTAGAAAGATCCAAAGAGGGGAGATAGAGAGACGAAAAGAAACAGAGGAGTTAAGTGAGAAGAGAGAAAGAGAGCGACAGAGGGAGAAGAAAATAATGATAAAAGAAAGCTAATATTTAGAAGGAAAAACATCACAAAAAGAATCCCAAAAGAGGTAGAGGGGAGGGAAATACATCTTTTATTGTTTGTTGCAGGTAGAGAAGAAAAAAAAGAAAGAAAGAATAGGATATCAAAGCAAAGAAAGAAAGAAAGAAAGAAAGAAAGAAAGAAAGAAAGAAAGAAAGCGAAGAGAAGAGAAGAGAAGAGTGAGCAAAAGAGATTATACATCTTTTGGCTTATTGCAGGAAAGAAAGAAAGAAAGAAGGAAAGAAAGAAAGAAAGAAAGAAAGAAAGAAAGAAAGAAAGAAAGAAAGAAAGAAAGAAAGGGAAAAAATTGCAGAGTGGGCAGAAGAGATGATACATCTTTTTTGCTTATTGCAGAAAGAAAGAAAAGAAAGAAGAAAGAAAGAGAAAGAGAAAAAAAAAAGAAAGAAAAAAGAAAAAAAGAAAGAAGAAGAAACGAAGAGATGAGAAGAGTGGGAAAAGTGAAGATACATCTTTTTGTTTGTTGCAAAGAATATTAAGAAGAAGAAGAACCAGAAAGAGAGAGAGAGAGAGATAGAGAGAGAGAGAAAGAAAAAGAGAAAGAGAGAGAGAGTTAAGCAAGAAAAGCGAAAGATAGAAACAGCGGGAGAAATTAATGAATGGAAAAAGAAAGTTTATATTTAGAAGAAAAAAGAAAAATGACACAAAAAGCGCCCTTAAGAGATGGAGAGAGGAGATAGAGGTCATAAAAGAGATGATGCATCTTTTTGCTTCGTTACAAAGAATATTAAGAAGAAGAATGGCTAGAACAAAAGCAATTTCCTTGTGAGGATCTGTCAGATATTATCCAGAAGTTTCCAAAAGAGAAACGGTTCCGTCTATTCTTCTTTTTTAAAGAACAGATCTGCGATTGCCAATGACAGAACACAACCGAAAAGGAATTCACAAAACGTATTTCTTGGCTAATGGGCTTGTATAAACTGAATATATATATATATATATATATATATATATATATATATATATATATATATATATATAGATATATGATATATTAGTTACGTTACGTTTTTTAAATATATAAGTCATTTACTGTGCAAGTAGCTTTGTGTACCGATTCGATCACACTTATAGTGGAGTCTGTGGACGACAGCTTTAGCTATAAGCTGTTACCTTTATCCTTATAATCAATATGAATTATATATATATATATATATATATATATATATATATATATATTATATATATATATATAGATGTTGAAGGCAATTTACAATGCAATATGTGTTGAATTTATTTAACTTCTTTTTTTTTTTTCAAAACTTAGAATATTTTTGAAAGTACTAGGTGATTTTTATAGTACTTATCCCACGGCGATATTGTAATCTTCTGTTGTTTAAGAAGTTGATGAACGCCGTATATTTGAAAATTTTTTCCGTGATGTTAAATCGGCTATTTCCGTGATGTTAATTCGGCTCGGATGCTCCCGCGCGTGGTAAATGTTCGAAATTCTTTTAATTTTTACTATAAATATAAGCTTTGCTCAGCATAGTGAAATAAAGTTTGTTTCTTTATAGCATCATTGAAGCATTGTGTATATGTGTAATATAACCTAGTACTTTCAATATTTTCAACTTTCAATAACTCTGAAGATGGAATTTTACTTCCGAAAATATTTAGTTTTTGAAAAAAAAAAAAAAAGTTAAATAAATTCAACACATATTGCATTGTAAATTGCCTTCAAAATCTTTATATTACAAATACACACAATCTTCAATGATACTATAAGAAAAAAACTTTATATATATATATATATATATATATATATATATATATATATATATATATATTATGCAATCGCCGCTTTAACTTTTTCGTTGCAGTGGCATTAGTCCAAAAGAATCACTATTTTAAAAAATCAGAGACCAATGATAATATTAGTAATAGTAATAGTTTGAAGGAGTTAACTTTTTCTACTATTACTAATATAAAATATAACTATAATTAAACTAATATACATATATATTTAACACACACGCACACACACACACACACACACACACACACACATATATATTATATATATATATATATTATATATATATATATATATATATATATTCATCTACAGACACTGTGGTTCGACGTCTCACGTCTTTTCAATGTGGCTTGACATTTTTACGTTACCTCTAGCCGGGATGGAGCCCGATGGATTTATTATCAGTTAGGCTTCTTAACCACTCGGCTCTTATCAGCAACTACAGACTGAGACGAGTTTTTTTAATTGATATATATATATATATATATACATATGTATATATGTAATGCCCACCAGAGAGTGCTCCATCCGTTTAATAGAAGAGCATTTAGAGAGAGAGAGAGAGAGAGAGAGAGAGAGAGACGCCTCTCTAAACTAAGCAAGAGTAGTCGAACAGTGCAATATCAAAGTACTTTGAAAAGTGTCTCTTAAACAGTTGGGGAAGATAAGATAATGCTGAATATATATATATATATATATATTTAATATACCAAACTTGTTGGTAAACCGTCGCGGTGAGAAAAAAACCGGCAAATAGTTTGATTGTAAAAATATACTACCAAACATTACCTGGAGAGAAAAAAAATTTCGGAAAAAAGAAAAGACCAAGATAATCTAGGTGGTTTATCTGACTCATTAGGTTTATTCTTTATATATATATATATATATATATATATATATATATATATATATATATATATGTGACCAATTGCCGCTTTAACTTTTACGTTGGACTGGTATTAGTAATCTATCCAAGTGTGGTCAATACATCTTAAACATGGAGATATAGTAACCATCATCATCATCATCATGTCGCGCAAGTAGCACAGATATACATGAGAATCTCTCGCCAACCTTCCCTATTACTCATTGCCCCTGGGAGGTCCTCTACACAGCAACCAGCATCCTCGCATAGTTGGTCAATGTAGATCCTTGGTGGACGGCAAACATTAGCATGTCCATGTGTTGGCTTACTCAGAGGAACGTCGCTTATGAGATCGTCTTTGCTTCTCCAGCAGTGTCCTGCGTGCCTAGTCCGTCTCACTCGGATGGTTTGTGAGATTGGGAGCAGGTGGCCATACAGCTTCTTCCTTGTGGGGTACTGTTTCCACGACTTGTACAAGACTGCACGCAGCGTTCTTGTGCAGCGCACATCTAGCTTATTCTCAAAGCGCTTCGTTAGGGTCCAAGTGGAAATAATACATTTTAACTGTTTTCACTAAATATTGTTTATATCAGAATTAAATTAAAAACAATACAAAGCTGAGAATTAAGAAAGAAAGAAACGAACAGAATAAGCCGCACGCGCCAATAGAGAAAATATGAAATAACATGCCGTTAAACCGTTACTATAGAAAAGACGTTTTATATCCTTATGGTCCTGATGAGATTATATGGATAGAAACCGTGGTAGACCATAATTCTTTTCCATTATTACTATATATATATCGACCATGAAGGTCGATTCTGTATGTGTGCGAAATATTTTCACACACATATAACTGACCGAAACACATGTGTAAGTGATATCGATTAATGTGATATCGATTAAATTCATTTTATCCATTTACTTTCTTTTATTTACTCATTCTTCTCATATTGTCGGATTCAATTCCTTTTCCATTTTACACACATAATATATATATATATATATATGTGTATGATATGAATATTGAAAAAACAAAGATGTTTACAAATGCATGGGATCATCAGGAGAGAATGTGCAAACCGTTTCGGGGCCTTCCTCTCAACGGTTTTAAAAAGCAACATCGCCCCCCCCCCTCACTGATGTGAGGTCCCTAGGAATATCTGTATCGACCGCATGTGGATCGGTCTTCACCAAAAATAAGACGGGATGAAATGACCGTTAGAAGAAAGAATGCGCAAAACAGAACGCTGCTAGTCAAAAAGTTGGAATATTTAAAACCGTTGAGAGGAAGGCCCCGAAACGGTTTGCACATTCCTCTCCTGATGATCCCATGCATTTGTAAACATCTTTTGTTTTTCAATATATCATATTCACACTGTCGGATTAAGTTCCATTTTATTTCACTTACATATATGTATGTATATACATACATAAGCATATATATGTATATTATATATAGTTAAGAATTAATGGAAAGAATGTATCTAATAAATAATTGAAGATAGTCCTTTTATTTTATTTTTTATTTATTCATTTTACAAATGTAAAAGTTATTCAAAATCTTCCAGTTTTATCTTAAATTCAAAAATATAACATTGTTGCAATTTTTTATCGAAAGTAGAACATATTTATATAGAATTAAAAAAATATAATTTCTCAACAGAACCCCACAAAGGTAAGACACATATTTTATCCTCTCCAATATCTTAATTAATAATTATATTAATTCAATGCTTCAATAAAGAGTCCAGTAAAAATGAAAGGGGCTTTTTCCACTAGGGACCTCTCTTTAATTTTTTCCTTTGAGAGAGGTCCTTTGGAGAGAAAAAATGTCATTTATTCCATTCATTTTTTATTCTATTCATACATTCATTTTTCTATTAATTCTTAACTAAACAATTTATAAGCATACGAGAAGACGTGGATTACTTTATTATATGCTCCCAAATTTGGTTGAGCACTTTAATTAGAAGGGATTTAATTGCAAAATTCACAGTATTTGGCGTACAGCTAAGCCTCGCTTTGTTTACATAAAGTTTGAGGCCTCTAGTGAATTTCATTTCCGCTTAGAAATGTAGCGATTTGACAGCGGCTTTTGGCCGTACGGGTAAGAGGATTGGCGAACGAAAGTTCATTCGGGTCTCGAACCCGGTCAGAGGTAGCTGTTAAACTGTATAACCACACTGATGAGAGGTGATAACTCGAAACACGTGTCTGTGGATTACTTTATTGTATATATTAGCAAATATATGCACCCCTGGTTGCAAGTATTTAAGTTTTAATGTAATATAAATATTAGATTAAATTAGAAATGCTAATGAAACTAAATAACAATGCAGATTTAAAAAGTTGAAACACAGGGGATATAATCGAAAAATAAGAACGCTGAAACTTACTCTTCCATCACTCCCGTCTTTCATTACTAAATTTTCCTAATTTAACTATTTCTAGCTTAAAATAGAAAGTAAAGAACAAAATTACAATTA
>CM042173.1:57122321-57124821 GCA_023376005.1 Doryteuthis pealeii
TTTCGGATCGCTCTACAAGTTTTCTCACTCTTCGATAAATCTCTAAAAAAGCCTTGTTTAATTTACTCACGCTCTCTCTTTTTCTTCTCTTACTAGCTTAACTCTCTCTCTCCCCCCCTCTCTCTCTCTCTCTCTCTCTGTTTCTGTTGTCTCTATATCTTTTCACCACTTATTGATTTTCTACTTGTTTTACTCACTCTTAGCGATTAAATTCTCTCCCTTCGTTATATTCTTTACCACCTTTCTAATCCCCCACTCTCTCTTTCAACTCTCTCTCATCTCTAAAACTTTGCCGTCCTCTCTCTTTTTTTCAACTTCCCCTCTCTGTTTCTTTTTGTCCCTACTCACTTTTGCGCCTTTTCTATTGTTTTTAAAAAATGTTTAATTAGTTTCTCTTACTTACAATTAAATAGTTTCTATTTTAAAAAATTCTTTACCAGATTATGGCTAACGATATTGAAAGCCGGAACCATGCTTGCAACTCAGGGGATATATTCGTCAAATGATGACTTAGTTCTAAGGTAAAACAGGTAACACTCTGAACAAGGCCCGGCGATACAGACCACCCGACAATGTTGTTTTATATAATTATTTTTTTTTTTTTTTTTTTATATATAATATATTGTATAACTATATATATTATATAGTTATATATATATTCTTTAATGTGACCGTTTTTATTTTAAATTCAAAAACTGATACATTGTTGCAATATCCACCGCGATGTGCGAACTAGACTAGATCTAGATATCATATACTAACAACAATTCCAAATCTTTTCTCCGTCAATAGAACACCCATGAAGGTAAGTGCTGCTGAGCTGCGCCTTTCTTAAGGCGGGCGGGTAAGCCAATAAAGAACAAAACGACGGGTATAAAAATGTGATAAAGATGTAATTAAACACGGCACAGTAGACATAATACAATAGAATAAGTGGAATTATTAGCTTTGCCCAAGGGCCACAAAAAAAAAAATATCCCGTGTTACTTTATTGTAACCTGTCGGCGCATTCCAGTCTTATAGGGTGTATCACCTTAACAGTTAAGCAACCGATCTTATTTCTCCAATAGCTTACTATAATAATTATAATAATTTACATGCCTTCAAAGAGTCAATAATATATGAGGAAAACTTTCCATTATGGAATCATCTTCTCAAAAAATCGTTACTATTTTTTATTTATTTTTTAACTTTTCAGAGAGGCTCACCTGGCCGAAAGTATTTTTCATTTATTCCACTCATTCTCATTTCATTTTTATCTCATTATCATTAATTTAGTCATTTAATTCTTAACTACCCTATTATATATATATAATACTATATACTATATATATATATATATAATTATATTATATCATCAACTCCAAACCCACGAGCTGGATGCTGACACAACATCAATTTCTTAAGCGGATGATTAACAGGTTTGAAACTCAAAGATTTCCTTCCCGACTAGTTACCAAGCAAAGATTACAGAGGACCTAGTCTGCCCTACTATTTACCATAGACTGGCAGCGGAAAGATTGGATGCATACCTTTCCCAAGGGTATTAGCACCTATCTGCGAATGCAAACGAGCCTCGTTCCAGGATTTGAACTCAGCCGTCGACGAGTCATTTATAACGACTCTAACCATACACTATAAGCCTCACATTATTGTTCTCATCTTATTGTCTATATACACATGTTTCGGTCCGATGTGCCCCTCGGTCTTCTTCAATTTTTTCTTGTCGAAAATCGAAAGAAGACCGGGCGGCACATCCGGCCGAAACGTCGTTGTGTATACAGCAGATAAAGATTGAGGACATATTAGTCCGGATGAATACAAATAATTCAAATTATCAAACCTCATATAAAAAAATTCAGATAAATAGCTTCATCCAGGCATTTGAACTTGTGTCGACGAGTCCATTTCTTACGACTTAACCATTACACTATGTGCCTCAATTAATTGCCCCTTGTATCTTTATTGTTATGTACACACGTTTCGGTCGATTGATTTTTCCTGGCCTTCTTTAGGTGTTTCTTGCTCGTATTCAAAAACACCTAAATCGGGCCGAACACGTGTGTATATAACAATAAAGATGGAGGACAACATGTCCGGAAATACAAATAATAACAAATTACAAGCCCTTCATTTAAAATTCAGACAAATAGCTTCAATTTCTTGGCATTTGAAACCGGATCACCGTGTTATTAGACAAAAGAGCGCCTCCACGATTTGATGATCACTACCGACCCTCAAGTGTTCAGTCAAGTTCTATCTCTATGAACCACTTATTATATCTATCTAGATATAAATAAGTATCAATCAATTTGCCATAATAGAAACCTTTCTTTCCTGACTTTATATAAAAGTTCTTGACGTCGATGTTAAGACTGGCTATCAAATCTGAAAACTAAGCAAACGGCTTCTGTTTTTAGAGAAAATCTACTACTACTCGGTTCAGCGTGGTGAAAAACAACGTCTATTAAACACGACCATTGTATATTGATTGAGACAC
>CM042173.1:57129821-57144821 GCA_023376005.1 Doryteuthis pealeii
TGATAAATATATACATATGTATATATATAATGCCCACCAGAGAGTGCTCCATCCGTTTAATAGAAGAGCATTTAGAGAGAGAGAGAGAGAGAGAGAGAGAGAGAGAGAGAGAGAGACGCCTCTGTAAATTAAGCAAGAGTAGTCGAATAGTAAAATATCAAAGTACATTGAAAAGTGTCTCTTGAACAGTTGGAGAAGATAAGATAATGCTGAAAAAAAAATATATATTTAATATACCAAACTTGTTGGTAAACCGTCGCGGTAAGAAAAGACCCGGCAAATAGTTTGATTGTAAAAATATACTACCAAACATCACCTGGGGAGATAAAAAAAACTTTTGGAAAAAAGAAAAGACCAAGATAATATAGGTAGTTTATCTGACTAATTAGGTTTTATATATATATATGTATATATTATATATATATATATATATATATATACACATATATATATATATATATATATACATATATACACATATATATATATATATATATATATATATATATATATATATATATATAGTGACCAATTGCCGCTTTAACTTTTACGTTGGACTGGTATTAGTAATCTATCCAAGTGTGCTCAATAATCTTAATCATGGAGATATAGTAACCATCATCATTATCATCATGTCGCGCAAGTAGCACGGATATCCATGAGAATCTCTCGCCAACCTTCCCTATTACTCATTGACCCTGGGAGGTCCTCTGCACAGCAACCAGCATCCTCGCATAGTTGGTCAATGTAGATCCTTGGTGGACGGCAAACATTAGCATGTCCATGTGTTGGCTTACTCAGAAGAACGTCGCTTATGAGATCGTCTTTGCTTCTCCAGCAGTGTCCTGCGTGCCTAGTCCGTCTCACTCGGATGGTTTGTGAGATTGGGAGCAGGTGGCCATACAGCTGCTTCCTTGTTGCGTGCTGTTTCTACGACTTGTACAAGACTGCACGCAGCGTTCTTGTGCAGCTCCCATCTAGCTTATTCTCAAAGCGCTTCGTTAGGGTCCAAGTGGAAATAATACATTTTAACTGTTTTCACTAAATATTGTTTATATCAGAATTAAATTAAAAACAATACACAGATGAGAATTAAGAAAGAAATAAACGAACAGAATAAGCCGCACGCACCAATAGAGAAAATATGAAATAACATGCCGTTCAAACCGTTACTATCGGAAAGACGTTTATATCCTTATGGTCCTGATGAGATTATATGGATCGAAACCGTGGTAGACCCATAATTCTTTTCCATTATTACTATATATATCGACCATGAAGGTCGATTCTTGTATGTGTGCGAAATATTTTCACACACATAAACTGACCGAAACACATGTGTAAGTGATATCGATTAATGTGATATCGATTAAATTCATTTTATCCATTTACTTTTCTTTTATTTACTCATTTTTCCTCATAGTGTCGGATTCAATTCCTTTTCCATTTTTACATATATATATATATATATATATATATATATATATGTATATATGTATGAATATGATATATTGAAAAAACAAAAGATGTTTACAAATGCATGGGATCATCAGGAGAGAATGTGCAAACCGTTTCGGGGCCTTCCTCTCAACGGTTTTAAAAAGCAACATCGCCCTCCCCCCCTCACTGATGTGAGGTCCCTAGGAATATCTGTATCGACCGCATGTGGATCGGTCTTCACCAAAAATAAGACGGGATGAAATGACCGTTAGAAGAAAGAATGCGCAAAACAGAACGCTGCTAGTCAAAAGTTGGAATATTTAAAACCGTTGAGAGGAAGGCCCCGAAACGGTTTGCACATTCTCTCCTGATGATCCCATGCATTTGTAAACATCTTTTGTTTTTTCAATATATCATATTCACACTGTCGGATTAAGTTCCATTTTATTTCACTTACATATATGTATGTATATACATACATAAGCATATATATGTATATTTATATATAGTTAAGAATTAATGGAAAGAATGTATCTAATAAATAATTGAAGATAGTCCTTTTATTTATTTTTTATTTATTCATTTTTACAAATGTAAAAGTTATTCAAAATCTTCCAGTTTTATCTTAAATTCAAAAATATACATTGTTGCAATTTTTTATCGAAAGTAGAACAATATTTACATAGAATAAAAAAAATAATGAATTTCTCAACAGAACCCCACAAAGGTAAGACACATATTTTATCCTCTCCAATATCTTAATTAATAATTATATTAATTCAATGCTTCAATAAAGAGTCCAGTAAAAATGAAAGGGGCTTTTCCACTAGGGACCTCTCTTTAATTTTTTCCTTTGAGAGAGGTCCTTTGGAGAGAAAAAATGTCATTTATTCCATTCATTTTTTATTCTATTCATACATTCATTTTTCTATTAATTCTTAACTAAACAATTTATAAGCATACGAGAAGACGTGGATTACTTTATTATATGCTCCCAAATTTGGTTGAGCCTTTAATTAGAAGGGATTTAATTGCAAAATTCACAGTATTCGGCGTACAGCTAAGCCTCGCTTTGTTTACATAAAGTTTGAGACCTCTAGTGAATTTCATTTCCGCTTAGAAATGTAGCGATTTAGATATTTGACAGCGGCTTTGGCCGTACGGGTAAGAGGATTGGCGAACGAAAGTTCATTCGGGTCTCGAACCCGGTCAGAGGTAGCTGTTAAACTGTATATCCACACTGATGAGAGGTGATAACTCGAAACACGTGTCTGTGGATTACTTTATTGTATATATTAGCAAATATATGCACCCTCTGGTTGCAAGTATTTAAGTTTTAATGTAATAAAATATTAGATTAAATTAGAAATGCTAATGAAACTAAATAACAATCCAGATTTAAAAAGTTGAAACACAGGGGGTATAATCGAAAAATAGAACAGCTGAAACTTACTCTTCCATCACTCCCGTCTTTCATTACTAAATTTTCTAATTTAACTATTTAGCTAAAATAGAAAGTAAAGAACAAAATTACAATTACAGTTATTTCTTCTTGTTAATATATTTCGTTTAAGATTTATCCCCGAGATTTTTGTTCATATTCATTAAGATAAAACCAAACAATTAGAAATCAATAATACTAAGCACATATTTAATAAAATCAAACTTTTAATATCAATATTCAAATCAACCTTCCTGTTAACTCTGTAAACCGCTATTTTGTTGTATATATAAATACAATTGCATGGTATTGCTATGTAGATAAGGCCAACAGTGTTAACGTAAAACAATTTTATTAGTAATTGAGTTTTAGATAAAAATAAAGTCACGGCGAATGTAACGTAAATAACTAAGGGAATTGTGACTTGAGTAGTAATATAGTTTCGGTTACAGACAGAAAAACACACAATCTCCATTATAATATATATATATATATATATATATATATATATATATATATATAGTGAAAACAATTTGAAAAAACACAGATTCAAATAAAATGAGTGATATTTATTCAGCCAACGCTGCAGTGTTTCAATCTGTTTAGTAGATCTTCTTCAGGGCTTTTGTTGATATAAGGAAAAGTAAAATTTATCACAGAATAATAATGAGACTGTGATAGTTTTGCTAATCAGTTTGCTTACAATGTTTTGAATCGAAAATTAGCGCTCTTAGAATAGTTCGAAATTCATGAAACGCTGGGAGAAACGGTTTTGAAGGATCTAAGAGGTTTCATTAAATGATTTTCTTAGTTTTCCGTGACACTGTGAAATGAAGATGAAGATGAAGCCGCATCGTATAATCCTTTGTTGAATTGACGTTACTTTAGTAATGGAAGATTTGAATGAACTAATTCGAGGACTCATCAATCCGTTTGAACAACAACAAAAACGAATTTCCGTGCGGATCCAATGTATATGATTTCAATAATGAATCCTTAGTTCAATTATATTATATATATATATATATATATATATATATATATATATATATATATGTGTGTGTGTGTGTGTGTGTGTGTGTGTGTATAATGTATGTATACATATATATGACCATAACGGTAATATACTTTAGCTCAGTCGGTAGAGCGTTCGGCTAGAAAACACAAGGTTCCTAGTTCGATACCGGTCCCCGCCAACTCAGCGTATGAGTAGCACAGGGATCTGTGCGGTAAAGTAAGGAGCTGATGGTAGGTGTGGCGCTCCACTTCAGATGCTAGAAACAATCTCCTTGGTCTAGCGCTATTGAAAAGGGGATAGACCCCCTCGCTGACTGGCTGATACCGACTTTAGGCCGCCCCGTCGACTTTACTTACTTATATATATATATATATATATATATATATATATATATATATATATATATGTGAGTTATACAATCAAATAGGAATAGATAGATAGATACACAGAAGACAGGTTTAGATAGACAGATAGATTGATAGATATACAGGTTTAGATAGAGATAGAGAGATAGAAGACGGGATTAGATAGATAGATAGATAGATAGATAGATAGATAGATAGAAAGAAAGAAAGAGATACACGGACAGGAATTATATATATATATATATATATATACATATATGTATGCATATATCCTCAAAGCAGCACCTCACAAAAGAGCAGCTGTACGGCCACTTACATCTTATCACACAAATAATCCGATATATATGTCTATACCTGATATTGAACACTCCAATCAAAATACCACAAAGAACGTGATCCACCACTTACTCACCACGTCACCTAGTGAGAATCGAACTCACTGACAATCTAGTTGGCGAACCATTATACCACATGAGTTGCAAAAGCTTATACTGTGATTTAGTTAAATGTCACGCTGGAATCTAGTTATTCTTAGCAGAACATTGTCCAAATTCAATACTACCCCCATACTGACTTGCTGTTCCTCCACAGTGCATCCTGCTTCCATTCAACCCCCAACCCCAGAAGAACAAGGTTTATACAATCTACCGTCTATTTTATTTGGATGCAAAAATGTATCTTCACAATCATTTTAAATTGGCGAGAACTTTATTATCTCAAACATAGCTATGTGTCCCATATATGTGACCATAATAGGTACTACAATCATGGGCTGTGTCCTGGGTATGACGTTATTCTACATCTAGTGCTGAGATTCCAGCTCTGGAGAGTGTGAAGTATCCCTTCATTGCAATTACTCACAGGTCCTCTCTGACCCGGTGGAGTAGTACCTGTTAGGGTCACATCCATGGTTTAAATAGATAAGAAAATGGGCTTTAAAAATTAGTTTAAAAAACATTTAATGTCCAACAATAATGAATAAAACAAAAAATTATTTGGCATAGAATAACCCAAACGTTGACATTTTTTTTTTTGCAAGATGACCTTCTTTCATTTATAGAAGGTCAAGTTCCGATGACCACGTGCCTATTGAGAAGGGTTCCCTTCAGGGACATTGCGCATTCTAACTGGCCTAGGGCTACGTATTCCTTTGGGCAACATGAAATGATGAATTGATTGATTTTACGGCATGGTAACCTGTCTTGTAGGACTCCAGCAACAATGTCAAAAAACTCAGTGTCACCGTCTACTTTTGCAGAGCATCATTTTAGCGGTAACAGTTTCTTTAGAGAGACCATGTGCTAGTAGTATTTGCTCCTATACACTATATATATACATCATATATGTATATATTTATAGACTCCATACACCCATATATGCATACACTATATATATATATATATATATATATATATATATATATATATATATATATATTCACTATATATATATATATTTATATTATATATATTATATTAATATATATATATATATATAAATATATATATATATATAATATTAATATTTATATTTTTGCTTGAAGGCAATTACAATGCGCATATCGCATAAAATTCGATAATTATTGAAGATAAATAATATTGACAAATGAATCTCGCAAAGAATTACTCGGTGTGTAGAACATCGTACAGCAGCTGTTTCGACTTTATTAACTGAGGTGATGACAGGGCGGGATACATGTGGGTAGGTACTAGCGTATTAGTATATATATTATAATTTGATATCTAGCTAAACCGACTCTCCAAAGAGACATTCTACATTCCTTTAATATATTTTTACTCGAGCGGCTTTATATGATCCCGAGGAACGCTAGGGGAGTAAACCCCGAAAACAAATCCGGAGCCGGATTCCCTAAGATGGAGTAACGCTGAACTTCAGCGCTACACAGCAACTCCTACGACACTGCCACTGCCAAACTGCATTGGTTTCTTACCTTTCCTTTGGACCACAGCGTGAGGTGGAGAGAGAAGTCCGCTGCGTGGGCAGCAGCACATCCTCCATATCAACCTGCTCTGGCTACGTAGTTAAAAAAAAATTGCACACTACTCCATCGACTTTTGTAGACAGAAGGATGCCAACAACAACAAAATTTGATATATTTAACGTTTATAGAATACTAGAAGCGGCTACCCGGCATCGCCTGGTTAGAGGGGGATTTTTTTAAGTTAGTCTCGCAGGTTCATGGGGCATCCTGCGGGGATCCAACTCACGATTCAGTAATACTTTATTACGAATAAATTATTACTGAATCGTGAGTTGAACCCTCGCAGGATGCCCCATTAAAATCCCCACGTAAAAAAAAAACGATCTTGCGTTGATCAAGCAACTCTAAATAGAAAAATTAATGTCTACTTTTTACAATATTAAATGCAAAAAAATATATGCTGTTATCATTTAAATCATATTTTTTAATTATCTTCACGAATATAAATCATATCTTCATTATTTTTACTTAAAAACCTGGTGATACTTAATATGTATAGATATTTACTTTGAAGTTAATTGTTTTATTTTCGAAGTTTCCTCCGGACATACACATAAACACAATTGCCCTTTATATATGTATAGATCATTTTATGTATAGTTTTTAATATTTGATATATAAATCTAAAGTATTTTTAGTTCTAATTACATTCACATTTAATTAAAAAGTGTTCTAGATTTTTAATTATCATTTACATTATAAATTCATTAATTACAGTTTGTTTTTCATTTATTTGTCTTTACTAATGATCTTATTTAATTATCAATTAAAATTAATATGGGAAATCGGCGGGTGTTGTTAATTTTTACTACTGTTCTTTTTCGATTCAAATAACGTTACGTTATATTTTTTTTAAATTAGTGTTATTATTTTTATTTCATTTTTCATTCTCTTATCCTTAATTATACTGTATTTGAAATTTGTGATATAATTACGTTAGAACGCATTACAAAAACCACCACCATCATCATCATCATCATCATCATTGATATCTTATGAATCAAAACAGAAACTTCCGGGAATTCAGACCAACAGCTAACAACAATTAGCTGTGGTCCCGATTACTAAAATTTCTTTTTTTTTTACTCTCGAAATTTGGAAGAAAAGAAATGAACAACTAATTAAACAAGACTTATAATTGAAATAGGATTTTATATTTATATCAGGATTTGCATTTAAGAAAGACAAAAAAATACTTAAACATATACAATATATACAAATGCCGTACAGGAATTATTTTTGGGAATACGGATGTAATTTTTTTTTTAAGTATTCATATCCCAACTGACCAGCGGACTTTAAAATTTAATGACAACAATTTCCAATATTTAACGTTTATAGAATACTAGAAGCAGCTACCCGGCATCGCTTGATTAGAGGGGGATTTTTTTAAGTTAGTCTCGCAGGTCCATTGGGCATCCTGCGGGGATCCAACTTCTGTTTACACGTAGGTCATAGGAAAAAAATAACCTGTATTTTTTATTAATATTTTTAAAGAATTTTTTTAATGATATATTTCCAAAACGTGGACTGGGCGTGACACACGTAGGTAGGTACAAAAGCATGAGCATCAATTAATATTCTCCGTTTTCCTTTTACAGTCCAGTTGTTGAAAAAATATGGCTCTCTTTAATTGCGATATTTTCAGATCTGGCGGGAAACGGTAATAAAAAGTGCTACGTGATTTTGGAAAGGTCAAATGATGTGACCTCTACGCTAATGTAAACTTTTCAACTGAAATGCCATCTTCAGTGGTTTGAATTGACTTTAAAAGGTATCACTATTGTAAAAAAAAAAGGTCACGTAAATTTTCACACAATTGATGACGTCAGCAATACGTCAGGATGAGGTCAACATTTTTTTCATAGAGCCTGAGTCACGATTTAATAGATTAACCTTTTTTTAAATACATTTCCCCAAGTGAGTAAAAATAAAATGTCATCTAATAATGATACGACACTCTATACTTCCATATATATATATATATATAATATATATATATATATAACAAACACGGGATGTTGTGGAAACTTGATGTTTATTGTCGACGCTGCAACGTTTCGGTCTCTTATTAGACATCTTCAGGACTTGAATATAGTTCTTACTCCAATGATGGAAATTCTCAAAATGCTGAAAGCGGAAGGTCGTCAGTAGGGGGAAGTGTAGTTGGGGTGGTTAGTGGATTCTTCTTCTCTCTGGAATGGGGAGTGCCGAAATGGTGAATACCACAGGTGTTAGATTGTGGGGATTGTTAGCTAAATATGTGTATGTGTGTGTGTGTGTGTGTCTGTTTAATTGTTTTTGTTTATGAGTGATTGGAACTGGATATATATATATATATATATATAATATATATATATATATATATGAATAAATTTTTGGTACAGGCAAATCTAAACAATGCTTTAAGGGTAATCATTATGATCACCTATATAGGTGGATACGAAGGGAGTACAAAAAAAGGAGGAGAAAAAAATTGTTTTATATTGATAAAAACAAGGGCCCTTTCGTCTTGCTCATCAAAGTTATACAGCCGGAGACGACTAAAGTCAAATTGTAAATTGTATAAATATGGGTATATACATGAGGGGGGGGTAGAAAAAAATTATTTTAAATCCCCATTAAGTAACACCAATATATATTATATATATATATATATATATATATATATTGATTATAAGTATAATGAGCATAATGTGGGTTGTAGAATTAAAATGAATTTTGTTGAAAAATTAATGACTGGAGCTTAGAAAAAAGGCGCTGGACACTTGCGTTTGAGTGCGTGCATGCGTTTGTGTGTGTTTGTGTGTGTGTGTGTGTGTTTGTGAACGAGGGTGATTCAAAAACTAATACCGTTTTGTTTAGAACAACTATTATTACCAACACATCCCTACTCCTCCACATAGTCACCGTTTCGCTCAAAAGCAATGTTCCACCTTCGAATGAGAACATGTATCTCTGCTCCGTAAAATTCTGTTGACTGTTCTTTGAGCCACTTCTTCACTACAGATTTCACTTCCACGTCACTGGAATAATGTTTGCTTCTCAACACCTCTTTAATGGGGGCCCAATGGTGGAACATTGCTATTGAGTGAAACGGTGACTATGTGGAGAAGTAGGGATGTGATCAACAGAGGACGAGCTTCATTTTGATGTATGATACATGTTCTTGTGTTAGTAATTATACCTCTCCTAAACAAAATGGCATTACTTTTGACTAACCCTCGTATTGTTGCATACCATTTCTTTAATTCTTACTTCTAGTCGTCTTTTCTTCTGGCCGGCTTTGCTATTCTGATCGTCTATCTTGGTCTGATCTCTTCTAAGGTCTGGACTTTCTTGGGAACTTCGGGTCTGGTCTTCTATGGGGATTTCTCGTTATCAGAAGCCCTGTGTCATTGTTAGTTTTTAGATAATAAACACAAGACTTCGATTTACTTTTGATCTTATTTTATTGTTAATCCCAAACCAGACGTCTGCGCAGATCCTTACATCCTACGAGCTCGGCTCCAACCTTCTAACTGACTGAGTTACTTACTATCCTTAAACCGGAAGACAGGGTCTTCTATGCCTTCCGGTTCTCACGATTTATCCCCGGAAGGCAAGGTGAGAGTGAGGTCAAGCCTTGTCACTCATCCTTCAAGGCCGTGGGCTGTAGCTTATAACGGCCATTTTGATTTCTACACTATTGCCATAAATATTAGGTTTCTAATAATTATGTAACAGTATATATGGGGGGGAGTATTATTGATAAAGTTAAACAAAATTAAGATGCATGTAAATAAGAATAATATTCTTTAATTTCCTGAGTTTGGATTTTGTTTACCTTTTCTGTTCTTGTTTTCTCAAAGACACAGACTCAAGAGAATGAGAACAACATGGCAGCGACATAAGAACAATTGTTAACCAAAACTCAATGGAAATCACAGCAGATTTCTTAGAATTCTTAGAGTTCTTCAGTTATTTTGTTAAATCAATAAAATCTACCAAGCGATGTTAATGCACGCATATGGAAGACATGGCTTGCTATAGACAGATTATCAACTATATGGAGGCGCGTGGTCTAATGGTTAGAGTCGTAGGAAATGGACTCGTCAACGCGAGTTCAATTCCTGGACGAAGCTGTTGGAATTTCACATAGCGCTAATACCCTTGGGAAAGGTATGAATCCGATTCTCTCTCCAGCTATGGGTAAATAGCAGGGCAGACTGGACTCTTTAACCATGACTAGGTAACCAGTCTAGGAGAAGGAAAACTCTGAATTCAAACCTGTTAAACTCCGCTTAAGAAATTGACCCTGTGTCACATCCTGCTCGGGCGGAGGGGTTGGTAAATATATATATGGGAATCTGATCTCACTGATAAGATAAAGTGAAAATTCTTCTTAGCTGTAGTTGTAACAGTACTACTGTACGGCAGCACCACGTAAAACCGTAACAAAACGGCTAGATGATAGCATGAATTACTTTGCAAAATGTGTTCTGTATATAGATATTGAATTAATAGTGTATATGCTTTGAGAAAAGACTCTTTTTTTTTTTTTTGATAGAAAAAAGGAGGCATAACAAACAAATCTTATTATAATGGAGATTGTGTGTTTGTCTGTCTGAAGCCGAAAATAAATCACTACTCAAGTCACAATTCCCTTAGTTATTGACGTCACATTCACCATGAATTTATTTTTATTTAAACCTCAGTTATTGATAAAATTGTTATACCTTATTAATACTTTTGACTTTATCTACATTCTTATAACATTCAATTGTATTTATATATGCAACAAAATAGCGGGTTACAGTTTGAACAGGAAAGCTAATTTGCATATTGATATTAAAAGTTTAATTTTATTAAATATGCGCTTGGTATTATTGATTTCTAATTGTTTTTTTTCTTAATGAATATGAGCAAAAGACTCGGGGATAAATCTTAAAAGAAATCCTTTAATATAAAGAAATAACAGTAATTTTATTCTTTACTTCCTAATTTAACTAAATAGTTAAATTAGGAAAATTCAGCAATAAAAGGAGGGTGTGATGGAAAATGATGGAAGACTTAGTTTCAAAGTTGTTCTATTCTTCGATTATACCCCCTCTGTTTCAAATCATTTTATTTGGATTTTTATTTAGTTTCAAAAGTATTTCAAATTTAACATATTTCATTACATTAAAATTCAAATACTTGCACCCGGAGGGTGCATATATTTACTAGTGATAATAATGATTTAGATAAGAAATTTAGAAATTATCTAAAACAGTGTCGTGTTTATGTAGACAGTGGCTAGATTGGTCGAACAGGATTTTCAGGGCAGAAGGTGTACCAAACAATGTTCTAAAAATATATATTGTATATGGGCAATTCCATGTCAAATCACCAAAAAAAAAAAATTGTCACCCCCCCCCTTCAATTTTTCTGAAATTTTGTACAGTTGTAGACTAGGTTATTGAATGGTTGTACGTAAAAGTGCCAAATCTTAACTGATGTTGTAACTTCGCTTGTGAGCAAAAACCAAACTCCATTTTTGGTACAAATAATGTTCAATATATGTAGAATAATAATTTAAAGGAAACAGAAAATTATATGCAGTGCCATATTGTGATTTTTTCACTTGTTGATCTTGCATTGAAAAAAATCAAAAATCCTTAATAACTTTAAAAGAATTAATTTTATGCCTATTTTGATAAGATTTTTCGATTCCCCAATTCAAAAAACTTCTAGAAAGCCAATTTCCAGAAGTAGAGGAGCTCTAGAACTCATTTTATAGACAGAAATAGATTACAAAATGGCGCCAATTTTCTCACCCCTCCACAAATTTTCGAGTTTAAAATCGACATAACTCGGCGAATTTTTCGAATTGGAAGCTCAAATTTGGAGGATTGTCTAATTCCAACCTAGTATACAACTGTGCAAAATTTCAGAAAAATTGAAGGGGTTGGGTGACATGGCCTGGATGATTTGACATGGAATTGCCCATATATTCTTTTATGTTATTAAAAGAAAACCAGAATGGGGTTAATTACCAGTATAATGTTGTGGTAGCCTATCGATCATCTAAAATTAGTAGACCAGTTCACATACTTAGGCAGTAATATCTCATCTACAGAAAGCGATGTTAATGCATGCATAGAATAGGCATGCACTGCTATAGACAGATTATCCATTATATGGACATCTGATCTCACTGAAAAGATAAAGCGAAAATTCTTCTAAGCTGTAGTTGTAACAGTACTACTGTACGGCAGCACCACGCTAACCATAACAAAGCAGCTAGATGATAAGCTAGATGGGAGTTGCTTAAGAATGCTGCGTGTGATCTTAAAAAAATTCTGTAAATAACCCCGCACAAGAAAACAGCTGTACAGCCACTTGCTCCCTATCAAATAAACAATCTGAGTCAGACGAATAAAACATGCTGGACAAGCAAGGACGAACTTATATCCGTGCTGCGAGCATGACATGATAATGATGATCAGGATCATGATCATGATACACACACACACACACACACACACACACACACATATATATATATATATATATATGTGGTCCTGTTAGTAAACACACACAAAAAAATTATGTTCAGTGGGCGAGCCAGATCTGGAATTATGATTAAAAAACTGAACAGACTCACACACATAAGCGCACATAAGCGCACAGAGAGAGAGAGAGAGAGAGAGAGAGAGAGAGAGAGAGAGAGAGAGAGAGAGAGAGAGAGAGAGAGAGAGAGAGAGAGAGTGGAAAACATGAAACAGAATCAAATGAACAGTCACTAGCAACAACTTCAGTTTTGGGGATGAGATTTTATCCCGAAATATTAAGAATAAATCACAGGTTAACAAACAACACCATAGTTACCTTCTTTCTTCTTTACACTTGCATTGTGATAGCCTTCAAAACCAATCAACAAACCAATATAAACACAATGCATCGAGCAAATTATAAAACTCTTAATATATATATATATATATATATATATATATATATATATATATATATATGAAAGTAAGTAAACAAACAATGTGTTTATTTTTTATATGGCCTTTTTAGCCGACAATTTTCGGAGGATATGTGCTTAATTGAAGTCATACCTAATTTTTGAAAATTAATAGTTAATAATTAATTAATGAATTTAGTTTAGCCTTACATTTGAACATATATGCCCGCCTAAATTCAATAATTATTAACTAATTAATTTTCAAAAATTAGGTATGACTTCAATTAAGCACATATCCCCAAAATATATATATTAAATTTTTTACTTGAAGGCACTTACAACGCATGTATCGCATAAAATTCGATACTTTTTCTTATAGAAAATGAACTTTTTGACAAGTGTAATCCCGGCAAAGGATGGCTCGGTGTGTAGAATACCGTACAGACTGTTTCGACTTTATTAAGTCTCATCAGCGGTATATACTAACGATTTCCCTCCGACAGAAATCGAAACCGGGACTTCAGCAGACACAGTGAAACACTAGTGAAACACATTTATCGCCTCGGCCACAGTACACTAGCGAAATTAAGCTTGTCAAATGATACTACACATCCTAATAGAGACTGTTATCTTACTCCATCATACTGGCTTCATTTCTTGAGGTTTTATGTATTAAAAGTATATCTAACGAAAGTTCTTTCATCTTTCAGTAATGAAACCGATAAGAGATGCTGAGATAACAATTTCTTTGAGGTTTTATCCTACTCCACTGACCAATATTCAAGCACTTCCTTCATTTAATGAAAATATCCTTTTAAAGGATTTATTAATTGCCCCCCACACACCCACAGACACATAGATAGATAGATAGATAGATAGATAAAAGACATGAATAGATAGAGACATAGATATATGAATGCCAGGAATATATATGTAGAGGCAGATAATGATTATATATATATATATATATATATATATATAATATAAGTAAAGTAGGCAGGGCGGCCTAATGTCAGTATCAGCCAGATAGCGAGGGGGTCTATCACCTTTTCACTAGCGCTAGACCAAAGACAATATTTCAGCCTCTGGGGTGTGTTGTATACGCTCTTTACTTCTATTATTCTTCTGCTCATCTTTGGTATCTTACGTTCTTCTTCTAGCGTCTGAACTTCGTCTTGGGGACTTCGTGTCTGGTCTTCCATTGGGGATTTCTCTTTATCAGAAGCCCTGTGTCATTGGTAGTTTTTAGATAATAACACAAGGCTTCGATTTGCTTTAGATCATATTTTATTCCGAAATCCCTACCAGACTACCTGCGCAGATTTAGTCGGCAGTGCGCTTAACACGACTTACCACTTTCGTGGTTTGGCTGATACTGAACTAAACTCTAATCTAAACCGGATGAGTGTCTCTCCACCGATTCTCACAGTATCTCACAGAAGGAGGATCAGACTGAGGTCGAGCCGAGTCACTCAATCCTTCAAGGCCGCCGGCTTCAAATTATAATAGCCATTTTTGGTTTCTACACTAATGGTACACACGTGTTAGGAATCTAACAATTATGTAACATGTGGAGCGCCACCCCTACCATCAGCTCCTCACTTTACCGCACAGATCCTTGGGGTACTCATACGCTGAGTTGACGAGAAACATTGCGTTCCTCGGCGGACGCTCTACCGACTGAGCTCAACCAGGGACAGGGAGAGATAGATAGATAGATAGATAGATAGATAGATAGATAGATATGCACAGAGACAGAGACAAAGAGAGAGACAAATACAGAGAGTACAAAATAAGATATAA
>CM042173.1:57154653-57157153 GCA_023376005.1 Doryteuthis pealeii
CGAGGAGATATACTATTAAAATGTATGGCTAAACCAAGTCGAGAAAATCAATCTCTGTATGTACATTTCGGCCTTTAGGCCTCATTCAGTGACCAGAGCTATAGATCGGAAGACCGCTGTGGCGTGATTTGAAACCGGACTGCCAAGCTGACAGGCCGATCCCAATAACCCGCAACACCAAACGAACTTCTTAGATTTTATGATTTGTTTAGAGTAGGTTACATTCTCTTCTAGTGACTTTTATTCAGACGATTGTGGTAACGTTGTAAACAAGGTTGTTTAGAATGGCTTTTTTGCCGATAATTTTTTGGAGAATACAAAAGCCATTCTAAACAAACCGTTGTTACAACTTACCACATCGTCGTGTAACTAAAGTCACATAAAAAAAAAAAAAAAACAAAAAACAAAAAGGAAGAGGAATGTTAACCTACTCTTAAACAAATCATAAAATTAAGAAGTTCGTTTGGTGTTGGGGTTATGGACGCTGTTCAGCTTTGTGCAAGTCCGGTTTCCAAATCACGCAAGGGCGGTCTTCCGATCTATAGCTCTGCTGATAGGCCTAATAGGCCGAAAATGTACAATTACCGAGATGATTTTTCTCGATTTGTTTAGCCATACATTAATAGTATTCCCGCCTAATTCATTATTAAATTGATTATTTTTCAAATTAGGTTACGACCTCCAATTAACCTTATTTCATTCTCCAAAAAATTATCGGCAAAAGCCATTCCTTAAACAAACGCTTATATATATATATTATATATATATATATATATATATATATATTATATATTAAAGTCACACAATTTTGAAAGAAAAATAACGGCTAAAGAACGCCAATCTTTCATATTCATTTTTTTTTCTCGCATTTTGCTTCATTTCCTCTTTTACACATTCGCAGTTATCATATATTAACACTTGATAAAGGGTAAAGGTCAACCGAAATATTGGAAAATAAAACAAACTATAAACGGAACAAACAGCTGGGTTATTTTTGTTCTGTTTTTTTTTTTTTTTTTTTTTTTTTTTGCTCGCTTGTTCATTTCCCATGCTACATGATATCCCCACAAAAAAAACAAAAATGTTCATAAGAACAAGTTGATACGCAGAAACTTATATATATATATATATTATATATATATATATATATATATATTAATTATTATTATTATTATTATTATAACTAAAACTATTAATGCACCATTTACTTCCTAAATAACATTTTTTTACTGGTTTAGTTTAATGAACACGAGGAAAATATACTAAATTATTTCTTACTTTTAGGTTTGAATTCTGTTTTTAAAAATTGTTCTAATTGGTCGTAATTTTGCAATTAAGTCAAAAATTGACCCATCTCTTACTTTACTCTCTGTCTATTTCTTTCTCACCTCTATGTATCTCTTGACTCCCTCCTCGTTATATAATGTTAGTAAATCTGGAAGAGATTGCACAAAAATATTGAACATTAAGCCCTCAACTCGGACCAGACCAACTTTAAACATTCCGTTTGTAAAAAAAGTCACCTTAGCATCATCCTACAACCGACTAAATCTGGTGAATTACACACACACATGATATATATATATATATATCTATATATATTATATATATATATGAATAAAACAAATAAAAGATTTAGCTTTTATTTATTTACATGGAACAATATTTAGTATTGTTCCCATGTAAATAAATAAAAGTTAAACTTTTATTTGTTCTTTCGTTCATTATCAACGCTTCTATCACAGATATTGAGCACTCTTCTAATAACACTCTATCGTTTGGATTACTCGCTTCAAGTATAATGTGGCCAACCATACACACTAATAATATATATATATATATTATATATATATATATATATATATATATATATTAATGTGGATATAAGTAAATCATATAAATAAATACATCCCTCACTGGTCACTCAATCTAACATGAAATGAATTACTCATTAGCAATCGAAGAGAATTCAACCAGATCCATTGTTTTTCTTCAATAAATGGATATGCCATTTTAACATAACATTTACCCCGCTTCTATTACGTTCATCAAGTACTTTGAAAAACTTTTTTTTCTGCCAAGAAAAATTTCTGAAATACTTACCTTCAATCTTCAGAGGGAGGAAAAAACTCGAAAAGTGCCTTTAATGATGTTTTTATAGTATTGTTGCTTGTTGCTATTAACTCTTATCTCTTCGTTTTGATTGGTGGAATAGATAATAAATATCACATTACCTGCTAGTTTTCCCCCCATTTAAGTATTCTTAATTGAATTAGCGTAAGGATATTGCCTTTCTTTCTCTGTTCTTCTTTTTTTTTCGCTCTATACACTGGTTTACAAAAAATATTTTTTTGTCTGAGGAAGAATGTGAATAGGTGTTTTTTACTAATTTGGTGTGTGCTTAATTTAAATTCATAAACAGTTTTGCCTCTATCACCTCTAGTTTTCTGTTTTTTTAAAAATAGTCTCAGTTTAGTATATACAGAGTATATACGTGCTC
>CM042173.1:57164653-57169653 GCA_023376005.1 Doryteuthis pealeii
CTCCTAGACTGGTTGCCTAACCAAATCTAAAGAACCCGATTACAAAATGAAGAGTTCCATCAGAATCTTCCCGAGTTCGATAAGAGACACTTGAAGAATGCCGGAAGTCACTTTAGCCGAAGCGTTGCGTATATAACAATAAAAATGAGGACAATAGTTCGATAATCTATTAATAATAGAGAGTCGCTTCCGGTTTTTGTCTGTAACCAAAATTCCGTCTCTGCTTACGTCACATTACCCAAAATCGTCATAACATAGAATAAATACACTCAAAATTTAAAAATACAAAATGTAAACTTTAAATATGTATTAAAATAAAACAAACTGTATATAGATATATAATACCAGTCATGTATTTCTTAAAACTTGTTTTAAAAAACAATGAGGACTGTCTAAGTCCTAATTGTTTCTTAAAACAAGTTTTAATAAATACATGACTGATATTATATATCTATATATAGTTTGTTTTATTTTAATACATATTTAGAGTGTACATTTCAAATTGTTTTATTTTTTAATCCTTTAATGAATTTGATGAATTTTTTACTCCCACCCCTCAGGCAATATGTTTCAAAAATCTATTTTTACATCGCCCGGAGGGTGTTTTTTATTTTGTACTAGTCAAAATAATATAAGTAAAATAGCGCAATCGGCCTGATCGAGTTATTGAACCTGGTTGGCCGATTCTTTTCTTTTTGTAAGACCATTACCGATATATTAACAAACACTTCCTGGATATGCGTGTATTCGTGTTTTTTTTTTAGGCAGATCTTCGAACAGAATCTTCGCCCATATGGCGACGGCACTATTTCTTATTCCATGGACCAATGAAGCAAAAACTATTTTTGCCGAGGGAAGATAATTCCTTATTTTTGATAATTATCTCAAGCTTAAGAGAGTGATTTACCCGCCATGTGCCTACGAGTCTGCGATTGCATTTCGAATATCAAAGATAAGGAATCTTACAAGAGGAAAAAGATTGGCCGTCTATTATGTTCGCTCATGTAAAGAACAAATTAGAGAGATTCTTCTCCCTCTTACAGAAGATAATTGAAGATGTAGAGTTACCAAGAAGTCTTATAGTTTCTATAGATGATTTTTACATGAAGCCAATACCTTAGTAATAATTGCTTTCTGGTCTTAAATATATAAGAAGAGGCGTTTGTTATGTTTATCGTCGTAGAAAATGAACACGTCGATCCGAGTTCAAATCCGAGCGAATCTTTTGCCTGGTTTAGGGTCCTTGGCTACTGAAGCGGTGTGTGAAGTAAAATAAATCGCGTTTTTAAAAGAAATATTATTACATTACTCAGTTACGGCCCCTTAACCATCGCCTGATAAGAGACCTTGCCCCTTAACCATCGCCTGATAAGAGACATTGTGCGATTGGTTAAAGGCCATTGTTGGCGGCGACCAATCAAAACACATATTACTAGGCTTAGTTTAGCCGCCAAATTTCGAAGATTGATGCCTTCAATCTTCCTCTTTCGCAACAATAAACCGTCATTACAAGACGGGTTTTTGAAGCCAGCTACCCAGGGCCGATGACATCGTAAAGTCGAAAGTAACTCAAGTTAGCAAGAGACGCTCCCCATTTCATACCAGAGACAAGATAAGTTTCGCAAACGCATTATTTTGCAACCCTACAACTACACTCTACAATTTGTACAATTTATAACACATTTGTATACCTCACACACATTTTGTATATCACACGTTACATATTGTTTATTGCACGTTGATATTTTGTTTGTTGAATACACCGTTTGTCTAAATCCTTGTGTCGTGTTTTCCTTACTTGTTGCCTTTATCATTATATTGTCTACATATTTACCACATTTTGTGTCTCATCCGACTCTTGGCGAACAGTTATTTGCCGAATCAGATGTTGTGCTTGGAGTAACAATTAATGACGTGGAAATTAGACGATACAAAATAAGGTTAAATCCTGGACGAGGCTACTTGCATTTTAATTCACTTCACGCTTATGCATTTAGGAAAAGCACGAACCCACCTCTTTGCTTCTACCACAATCAGGGGTGAATACTAAGGTAGATTGGGCTCTTTAGACTTGTTATGGCAGCCAGTATAGGAGAAAGAACACTGATTAAAAATAAATCGTCTTGTGTCCTGCCCATTCCGAAAGGGTTGCATGAATACATATATTAGTATGAGACGTAAACAAACAGACGATGTTTGTGATATGGCTATTTTCAGCCGACAATATTTGGGAGAATATGTGCTTAAATGAAGTCGAACCTATTTTTTGAAATTTAATTCATTAATGATTAATTAGGCGGGATTAAACTATTTAAATGTAAGGCTAAACAAAATCGAGAAAATCAATCTCTGTATGTACATTTCGGCCTATTAGGCCTCATCAGCAGAGCTATAGATACGAAGACGCCCCGTGTGTGATTCGAAACCTGTCTGTCAAATTAGCAGGCAAGTGTCTTACCTCCACACCAAACGGACTTAGCCAGATTTTCTTACCTCCACACCAAACGGACTTAGCCAGATTTCTTCTGTTTACGTCTCGTAAGTTCGTGTAGAGGTCACTTAGAGGAATATAAAATACTACTACTTAACAAAGCGAAGAAAATCTGGCTAAGTCCGTTTGGTGTGGAGGTAAGACACTTGCCTGCTAATTTGACAGACAGGTTTCGAATCACACACGGGGCGGTCTTCGTATCTATAGCTCTGCTGATGAGGCCTAATAGCCGAAATGTACATAAGAGATTGATTTTTTCTCGATTTGTTTAGCTTACATTTAAATAGTTTAATCCGCCTAATTAATCATTAATGAATTAAAATTTCAAAAATAGGTTCGACTTCATTTAAGCACATATCTCCCAAATATTGTCGGCTGAAAATAGCCATATCACAAACATCGTCTGTTTGTTTACGTCTCGTAAGTTCGTGTAGAGGTCACTTAAGAGGAATATAAAATACTACTACTTAACAAAGCGAAGAAAATCTGGCTAAGTCCGTTTGGTGTGGAGGTAAGACACTTGCCTGCTAATTTGACAGACAGGTTTCGAATCACACACGGGGCGGTCTTCGTATCTATAGCTCTGCTGATGAGGCCTAATAGGCCGAAATGTACATACAGAGATTGATTTTTCTCGATTTGTTTAGCCTTACATTTAAATAGTTTAATCCCGCCTAATTAATCATTAATGAATTAAATTTCAAAAAATAGGTTCGACTTCATTTAAGCACATATTCTCCCAAATATATTAGTATGTATGAATATATGTTATAAGGATTGGCCCCTATATTTTTACGGCATTGACCAAATTAAAATAATTAAGTTTTCTCAAATAACTAGTTTTACAATTGTATGTCATAAGTTTAGAATTATGTAAACAAAAGAGAATCAAATAAATATTAGTTTAGAAATATTTTAACAATAGAAACAATGGTTTAAATTCCATGGGAAAATATGTACGCAGTCGGAATGTACCAAAATCATTCGATATTGCATCATTGCAAATCAACTGATATTTGATGAATATTTTAGCTTAATGATCACGTAGACAATGACAAAAAGAAAATTATAAAAAGGCCATAGAGCTGAAAAACAACAGACAGACAGTGGGAACTTACGCTCCTCCCGACTCAACAGAGTTGGAGCTGATACTCCTAACTCGACAGTAGGAGCAAAAGTTCTCCCCAACATCGACACAATGGGGAGAAGTTGCTGCCCGAAGACACAAAATGATATATCAGGTTGGTCTTGTAATTTCGTTTCCAATTTTCTCTCTCTCTCTCGCTCAATAACAACAAATTTCAATCACAAGTTTCAATCACAGACAAAACTGCTACAATGTTGACACAACCAATTGCACAAATATAAACAATACATCTCACACTTGTCACACTCAACTACGTACAGACACATACAGTCTGCAACACCGCTGAAAGAACAATTGAATATACCAATTATAAATTAATGTACATAAAGTTTGTTTCTTTTATCAATTTGGTCTTCTTTTGTTTTCTATGGAAACTTCATTTTCGTAGTCTTATACATTTAAATTGTGGGGACCCATAACTCGGATCTTCAACTCCTCAACTAAACACTCACCAAACAACCACGGTCCCTACACTGTATAAATGAATACATACATTAGTATTAGTATTATTGGCTGTCAAAACATTGATTTTTCAACTACAGTAGTGCCTTGACTTTCGGAGTCTAACTGGGAATTTGTAGATTCCCATCTATGGGTTAAATAGAAAAAAAGAAGTAAGAAAATGTTTTAAAAATTCAGTTTAAATAAAAAATGATGAATACTCATCAAGAATCAATGAAACAAAACGTCTTTGGCATAAAATAACCCAACAAGTGTTGACATGGCCGTAAAATCAAGCCAACTCTCCAAGCAACCTTGACTTACGAATTTATTTCGTTCTGCTTGTAACTCAATTTCCTCGTATATCAAAACCAAATTTCCCACTTGAAATAAACTGAAATGCCATTAATCTGTTCCAGCCCCATAATAACCCTATTTTTTTTAAATAAGAAAATAGCATCGTATTGTATAAAAACATAAGATAGAATGTATTGAATTATGTGCTGTAATCTATTAATAATGGAGATTCGCTTCCGGTTTTTGTCTGTAACAAAGATTACGTCACTGCTTACGTCACATTACCCAAAATCGTCATAACATAGAATAAATACACTCAAAATTTGAGCATTAGACAGTCCTCATTGTTTTTTAAAACAAGTTTTAATAAATACATGACTGGTATTAAATATCTATATATAGTTTGTTTTATTTTAATACATATTTAAAGTTTACATTTCAAATTGTTTTATCTTTTAATCCTTTAATGAATTTGATGATTTTACTTACTTAGGGTACAAACTCGCTGACATTGAATTTTTTACTCCCACCCCTCAGGCAATATGTTTCAAAAATCTATTTTTACATCGCCCGGGGGGTGTTTTTTTTATATTGTACTAGTAAGTTTTAATTTTTCTTTGTCGC
>CM042173.1:57174653-57197153 GCA_023376005.1 Doryteuthis pealeii
TCTTCATCGCCATTACTCCAAGGTCCACTCTGACCCGGTATGGCAACCGGTCAAGGGGAATGAAACCATTTTGGATTTTTTTAAAGTTTCTTATCAGACAAGACTTTGTTTTACAAGAAAGTGCTAATACCGATGGGAAAAGTATGAATCTATTATCTTCCAGCTATGGGTAAATAGTAGGACAAACTGGGCTCTTTAACCTTGGTTTTACAACCGGACTAGGAGAAGGGAATTCTGAATTAGAACTGTTGTATAATTTATGTGGTGGCATAGATTATTGGCAACCCCCTATATTTCTGGAGGGATGGTCCCTTTTATATCACGGACGGAAAATTACTGACAGCTGAAGTCTCGCACGTCACGGGATTTTGAGTTAGTTATTCAGTTCGAGCCGATATCTAGAGCAGGGAAGATGTCCCGTTTGCTTCGGCTGACTCAACTGAGCGCGCTGTGTTTTAGTTAGTAAGAAAAGAAACCTAGTTAAGAATAAAAGTTTAAAAAAGAACAGTATGGCGTTGTTGGTTGATGCATGTCTTAGCAAGAAGACTGACCAAGAAAGAAAAGGAATCAGGAAAAAAAGACGATCGAATGGCCAAACAAGCGAAGAAGAAAGAAAGTTATGCATCTCATCTCTCTGATACCCTATCTATCTATCTCTCCTCTCTAGTAAGAGGACATTGTGCATATACCCGCAACATGTGGATATGAGTATGTAACAGAATCAAAGGGAGTTTATTCTCCTTAGTCCAAACTATTTTGAGAGCTCTTCCTCCTACTCTGTCTTATCCTTCTCCTCTTTCTCTCCATTCAGTTGGTAAATGCGAAAAGTATAAAACTATTTTGGATTTAGAAAAATATTTTCTCATCAGACAAACCTTTCTAATACAAAAAGGCGCTAATACTCTTGGGAAATATATGAATCTAACTATTATCCCCTAGCTATGGGTAAATAATAGGGCAGATTCTTTCACTTACCTATGGCAACCGGTCTAGGAGAAGAAAAACTGTGAATTAAAATCAAAGGGGCTTTCTTCTCGTTAGTCAAAACTATTTCCGCCCTGTCGGCTGGGGCGTTAGAATGCACCGACTGCACCTCTGCAGAGGGGTAAGACTCCCCCAATGGGGACACCTGTTGGCCGTGGGTGGCGACCCATGATGCTTAAGGATAGAGCCCAGGTGGATGAGCAGTTCATAACATGCAATACTCCACTTTGGCCTTATCTTGGGCTAGACGGGCGGTCAGAGAGGCCCCCTCCGATCAATCGACTGGTCACGTCAAGCCCTAGCACCTATATGATTTTCCCAACCCTATTGCCCTTATGGCAAGCCCCAACCCATTTTTATCATATGGGTGCTAGAAGGCGGTGGCTGTGGGTCTACATGTCCTGGGAATGACGTTAAACTCTATCTGATGGTGAGGTTCCAGTTTTGGAGGTTTGGGGAATGTGGAACACCCCTTCATCACCATTGCTCCTGGTCCACTCTGACCTGTTAGGGTCCCATCTATGGGTTAAATAGAAAAATGTATTTATAAAAGAATTGTATTATCCATTAAGAATTGATTTATTTCAAAACTTTATCGGCATTAAATGACCCACTGAGGTTGATATGCCGTAAAACAAACCAAACCAAACCAAAACCTAGCTATGGGTAAATAATAGGGCAGACTCGTTAACTTTCGTATGGAGAAGAAAAACTGAATTAAAATCAAAGGGGCTTTCTTCTCGTTAGTCAAAACTATTTTGAGAGCTTTTCATTCCCCTTCCTCCTTATCATCATCATCTAGTTGGTAAATGCGGAAAAAAAGGGAAAAACTATTTTAGATCTTAAAAAAAGTCTCTCGTCAGACAAGACATTGTTATACAAGAAAAAAAGTCTGTGGAAATGGATAATACGGACAATAACAGTCGGAAGATTTTCTTTCTCCTCAAAATCAAATTATATATTTTTCTTTTTTTTTTTTTCACCCTCCTTTTTTTTTATTATTGACCGCGTTCCCTAGAGTATTCATCGTTTTTGTATGCATAGAGAAACATCGGTAAAATGATGAGAGTAAAACGTTTTATACTAATTGATAAAAGGAACATTTTTGAACAATAAAAAAGTTCGTGTCCATATCTCGGAAACACAAAAAGGTAAAAAAAATGGTTTAACTATCAGGGGATTTAGTTTTTATCTATTTTATTTCATTTGTATTTTTTTTGTTTTGTTTTCCTTTGGTTTTGTTTGGATTTTTTTCTATTTTTTTTTTTCTTATTTTTTTCTTATTTTTTTTCTTATTTTTTTTTTTTTCTTATTTTTTTTTGCGGGGTTTCTATTTTTGTTTCTCCTATTTGTACTCTTCCTTTCAATCTATTTTTACTCCTTCATAACTATTTTCACTCCTTTTATTCTATTTCGTTCTTCTTTCACATATTATCTTCATTCTTCTTTATTCTTTCTTTCTCACTGTTCTTTACTTCGTTTTATTTCTGTTCTTATATATACTCTTTCTTTTACTCGTTTTTTTTTCTCTTTAGCCTTAGACAGAAGAATACACCGACTACATCTTTCCAGAGGCGTAAAATCCCTCCACTTGTTGGCCGTGGGTAGGGACACGCCGTACCAACCAATACTTTATTCTTCTTTCTCTCTATTTTCTTCTTCATTTTCCTCTTTCTTTTTTCATTTTTATTTTTCTATTTTTATCTTCCTCATTTTTCTCGGTCTCGTTTTTATTTCTAAATATCGTATACTTTCTCTTTTAGTCTTTCTTCCTCTCTATTATTTTCCTTATAAGGGACTAAATGGAGTACTCTTCCTTGTCTCAGGGTTTGAGTGATCTCCAACGTTAGGAGCCCCTTTTTGGTCACATGACACAAAAACCCAAGAAGATAACCCTCTTTTGCCGAAGCTACTGGACAAGTACGAACGTGCTGGTCACCTCTTCCAGCACATACATGGTGCATACCATACAGTAAGTGGTTTTCACCTATTTTGCCTCTATTAAACTACTATGTATGTTTTGACACTTGTGACATTGTATAGTCTGGGGAACTTCGTTCGTCTATATATGTTAAAATAAATGTTATATAAATGTAACTAACACGTTTGTTGTTGTCCTAACTGAAGTATTCTGCGTTGGGTTACTTTTCCTTTAAGTAACCTAATGTTTTATAAGAACCGGAATTCATACTCTGTGAACCTCTTATATCCTCTTTTTCTTTCTATCACTATTTCTTTCTTCTTTTTTTATCTTTTCTCTTTCTTTTTTTTTTATTTTATTTTCTATTTCGTGCATTTGTCTCTCTTTCTTTTCTAATATGCTTTTCTACTTTCTTCTTTCTTTCTCTCTATTCATTATCTCTTTATCTCACTGTTAGTATTCTTTCTTTTCCCTTTCTTCTTCTTCTTCTTCTCTTTCTTCTCTCTTTCTTATTCTCTTTCTTATTCTCTTTCTTCTTTCTTTCTTTTTCTCTTCTTTTTCTTTTTCTTCTTTCTTCTTTTCTCTTCTTCTCTTTCTTTTTCTCTCTTCTTCATTTGACTCTCTTTTCTTTTTTTTAATTCTAGAATATATTTCTTTCTCTTTTATTCTCTCTTTCTCTCTATTTCCTCTTCATTTTCTTCCTTTTTTCTCTGTCTTCATTCTGTCTAATCAGTAAGGACACTGGTCACAGTCTAAAGCATAGGTTCTCTACCTGGGGCCATATGGCCCATATATCAATTTTGGGGTCCATGTAAACAAAAAATATTTGATTGTAAATACGATAGGATTTTAACAGGAATCAAAGGGGTCCATAGATTTTTTTAAAGTTTGAGAACCACTGATGTAGAGGATCGATTGTACTTGTCCACCCTGACCCGGAGTGGTAGTACCTTTTTATCGTTCTATCTATGGGTTGAATAGAACAAATGAGTTTTAAAAAATATGTTTAGAAAATAATTGATTTTTTTGTAAATATTTGAATACCCATCAAGAATGAATTAAAAAAATATCTTCGGCATAAAATAACCCAACAAATATTGGCATGTAGTATGAAAATTAAACCAACCAACCAACCAACCAACCAATCTATCGGACTACCGAAAGCGATGTCCGATAGGTACGGATGGTGAGATAGCCAAGAGAATCCGTGCTATCGGCAGAGCCTTGATGATGATGATGATGATGATGATGTCTTTCATACGTTTTTGATAAAGTTAAATAAATTAAGCCGAATGTAAATAAGAAGAATGTTGCTGAAAGTTCGTGAGTTTAGTATGTGTTTTTGGTTTGTTTTTTGTTTGTTTTGTTTTTGTTTTTTGTTTTTTTAAATCTTTTTTGTCAAAGACAATGACTGAAGAGAATGGCAGTGCCATTGGAACTATTGTTACCAAGACTGAAAAGAATTCTTCGTAGATTTAAAAAGTCAAAGAAGTATTGTGTTAATTTTTTTCCTAATCAATACGGTGACACTATAAGCTCTCTTGTGTCTTTCTTTCTATATTTTCGATCCGAGTATTTTTTTAATTTGTCTGGTCTTCATGTTCTCACACAGGCATCGTCGATAAGACCACCACGGACAACTGGTTCTCCCAGCTAAGGACAGTAATTCCCCACAAACCCCAAGACCACATCTTTCATACGCTTGGCCCTTACTGAGTAAACCAAAGGATTCCAATCTCATTTTGACCTTATCTGCAGACATTATGTTTCATACTAACAAATATATGCCCCGTCCGGGTGCAAGTATTTAAGTTTTAATGTAATAAAATATCTAATAAAATTAACTATTTAGTTACAATAGGAAGTAAAGAATAAATTAGTTATTTCTTCTTGTTAATGGATTTCTATTAAGATTTATCCCCGAGATGTTTGGTCATATTCATTAAGATGAAACTGAACAATTAGAAATCTAATACTAAGCACATATTTATTAATATCAAATTTTTAATAGCAATATGCAAATTAGCCTTCCCATTCACACAGTAACTGCAATTTTGTTGTATATATAAATATAATTGCATGTTATTCGTATGTAGATATGGTCAACGGTATTAATAATCTAAAACAATTTTATTGAGGTTTGAATAAACATAAAATCATGGCGAATGTGACGTTAATAATTAAGGGAATTGGGACTTGAGTAGTAGTA
The DNA here is from genome assembly GCA_023376005.1 of Doryteuthis pealeii. Taxonomy (NCBI): domain Eukaryota; kingdom Metazoa; phylum Mollusca; class Cephalopoda; order Myopsida; family Loliginidae; genus Doryteuthis; species Doryteuthis pealeii. Next base: position 57,179,768 of record CM042173.1, read on the forward strand.
TAGTTTCGATTACAGACAGAAAACACACAATCTCTATTATAATAAGATTTACATATATATCGTCAACATTGGCAGATGTGACTCACATCATCGATTCCTCTAGCGTCAATACCATCTTTGATAATTAGCGGTGCCACATTAATGCCAAACCCCAAACGCGTCAAGCAATGTTTCTTTCCTTTGATTATTACGGTTTGAGAAACCCACAGGGACTTATGAATATGTATCTACAGATAAGCCCTTCTCAGGCAAACAGGGCAACATTAACCCTCTGCTGACGCCACTCTCGCAATTTGGAAGCGCATTGGTTTGCGCTCGCAGTGGAGGCATCTATATGCTAGTTTAGTTCTATGCAGTCTATTACCGGCCGTACTTTTTTTTGTTGGGCTGTGCAACAGACAATATCTTTCTTTCTATCTGTGGCCTTTAGCCTAGCTCGCAAAAAAAAAGTTTCTTGCTAACAATTTCGTCCTTCTTTTTTTTTACTGGCAGATTCTCTCTTTTTTTTACCATCAGCTCAACAGTTTACCACATAGATCAAAACAGAGCAATCAATGCACTGAGTTGGGAAGGAGCTGGTATTGAACTCCGAACCTTGTGGTTACCAAGGCGGATACTCTACCGATTAAGCTAAACTGGCCAAATAAATATACATAAAAGTAGGAACCAAACCTTACCAAATTATTTTTTAAATTCGTCACTCGTCCTAATTTTTCATGAGTCCTGGGTATGACGTTAAACTGCATCTAATGGTAAAGTTCCAATTCTGGAACTCTGGAGAATGTGGAGTACCCCTTTATCACCTTTACTCCCAGGTCCACCGTATTTAGGTCCCATCTATGGGTTTAGATAGATACAAAAATGAGTTATTGAAAATGCGTTTTAAAAATTTAGGTTTTTTAATTGAATACCCGACAAGAATGAATTAGAAAAAATTATTATGTTTTCGGCATAAAATAACCCAACAAGAATGGACATGGCGTAAAATCCAACCAATCAAGCAGCCCTAGTTTATCGCAAATGATCCAAGCTGGGCTACTCGAGTTGGAGAAGAGCCGTAATCGAACTCGGAACTTTGTGGTTCTAATGCGAATGCTCTACCGACTTAGCTAAACCGGCCATATAAATATATCTGAACATAGGAACCAAACTTTACCAAATTATTGCAAATTTCTTGACTCAGCCTAATATTTCAAACCGTTTCTGTTCCTGCAAAATATTTTTTTTAGAAATATTCTTAATTTAATATTAAATCATTTTGACACGAGATTTTCTCTGATATGATTGTTCGTTGTTTACTGCTAAACTCAGAAAATAGAAATTTAAAAAAAACAAACAAACATCTGCCACTGGCACGAACAGAAAAAAATCCTCATCACTTATCTGTTATGGAATTGAAAATGTTTGGGTTTTTTGTTTGTTTGTTTTTTTTTTAATTAGAAGGTAATTTTCGTGCAATAGTTTAAGTCTTGAGGATATTTTTTTTTCTAATTCTTATGTTTATTTTTATTTTTATTTTTATTTATTTATTTATTTATTTATTTATTTTGAAAAATCGATTTCAGATGAAAGGTTGTGATAATAGTTGACACCTCGTTTCTCTTAAGGGACGTTATGGGACCCTCTTTTTTTTCTGTATTTCATTCCCTCCGCACAAGAGATTATTAGGAAAAAAATACTACTTTTAAAATGAGAAAATATTGGATTAGTTTAAGTAAAAAAAAAAATAAATAGATAAGAAAACCTTTTCGTATGGAGGGAAAATAAACCGAAAGGAAATCTCATTATGATAATTTTTTCTTAAAATTTAAAAAATTATTTCATTTACCGGAAACAAGAATATTTATTGCATGCAACATTCACATCACGACAGACAAACAAACATCTTCTTTCAACTGATTGAAATTGCTTTCTTGGTATAGATCCTGTTTCATCCGGCATCGCAATTACTATGGTTATTAAATTACCGTATTGTGGTAAGACAACCTGATTACCTCCCTTGGTTGGTTTTCTGTATAAATACGTATACCGAGAAGCGCGAAATTCACGGTCAGACTTGATTTTTCGATTAGACTGACGAGGTGAGAAATTAATGGTCGGACTTGATTTTTTGATTAGACTGACAAGGTGAGAAATTCACGGTCGGACTTAGTTTTTCGAGGGACTCGAGGCGAGAAATTCAATTTGATTTTTCGATTAGACTGACGAGCGAGAAATTCAAGGTCAGATTTGATTTTTTCGATTAGACTAACGAAGCGAGAAATTCAAGGTCAGACTTCATTTTTCTAGTGGACTGACGAAGCGAGAAATTCACGGTCGTACTTCATTTTTCGAGTGGACTGACGAAGCGAGAAATTCACGGTCGCACTTCATTTTTCGAGTGGACTGACGAAGCGAGAAATTCACGGTCATATTTGGGGTTCTTTTCATACCTCGGATCCAAAAGCGGACGCGAACGTGTCTTGCATGCAGGATGATGAGAGTGTAAAATCTGTAGCCGAATTACAATTTATAAGACACATCTCTCGTCTCTGGCGAAACAAATTTGAAATATATTCAAATTTCGGTTGATCAGAACTTCGATAAAAAGTGGAATATGTCAGTTGCAATGACAAATCAGAATTTGCAGACAGTTGATTTACAGAACGGTCATAGGATTAACGAGTGAACTGGCGAGGCGAGAAATTCTTCCAAACAGTGAAAGTTGTGTGTTGGTATAACGAGAACTGATACCAAAAACTAGATGTCTTATTTGCACAATTGTTTAAGGAAACAGCATCAAATATCTTCTACTAAAATTCACCAAAATCCTCGCTTTCGCAACATTTATCAAGAAATTTGCTAGGAAAATTTAGCAATTTCACTATTTAAAATAGAAAAGACTGTATTTCTCTGAATGTTTGAGATGAGGCTTGATGATTAGTATTGGACACATGGCCTAGTGGATAAAGAAGTTAGGTTAAGACAGTTCTAAGTGACAGTTATCTCTAGACTGCAGGTTCAATCCTGGTCAAGGGCATCAGTAACATAGAATAATAATTAACACAGCTTTACGCCTCTACCCCAGCTATGGTTAGCGGAATGAGAACAGGATACCCCCGTGATTGAATAAAGGATTCGAAGTTCCATGATGGCTCCTGATTATGACAAGAAGGTTCCCGAGTTCGAAAAGAAATACTTGAAAGAAGGCCGGAGGACATATCGGCCGAAACGTTGTACAGATAACAATGAAGATGAGGACAATAGTCCAAATAACGCAGATAATACTAGAAAAGATTGTCATTTTAAATGAAACGAATAAAATATGTCCCCATCACCGGTGAAACATCTGATATGTATACACACATACATATATACACACACACACACACATATATATATATATATATATATATATATATATATATATATATATAATACATACACATATATAGATATATAGATATATATACACATATATATATACATATATGTTTTACCTAATAAGTAAGCTGTAACAGTGATAACATTTTAAAAGATTGAAATATATTCCCTCAAACGTTTGGTAATCCTTTATGTTAACTAGAAAATATATGCACCCTCCGGGTGCAATAATTTAAGTTTTAAATGAATAAATATTATATTAAATTAGAAAGTCTAATGAAACTAAATAAGAATGCAGATAAAGAGATTTGAAACAGAGGGCGGTATAATAAAAGAAATAGAACATCTTTGAAACTTAATCTTCCATCACTCCCATAATTCATTGCTAAATTTTCCTAATTTAACTATTTAGTTAAAATAGAAAGTAAAGAATAAAATTACAGTTATTTCTTTTTGTTAACGGATTTCTTTTAAGATTTATCTCCGAGATGTTTGATTATATTCATTAAGATAAAAGCAAACAATTAGAAATCAATAATTCTAAGCACATGTTTATTAAAATAAATTTTTTAATATCAATATGCAAATTAGCCTTCCCGTTCACACTATAAACCGCTATTTTATTGAATATATAAATACATTGCAAGTTATTAGTATATAGATAAGGCAAAGAGTAAAATAATGTAGAATAATGTTATTAATAATTGAGGTTTAAATAAAAATAAAATCATGGAGAATGTGACTTAAATAACTAAGGGAATTGTGACTTAAGGAATAATATAGTTTCTGTTACAGACAGAAAAAACACACAATTTCCATTCAGACGTTATTGTTTCAAAATCGATCAAGCCTACTAGGCATAGTCTTAGGAAATTGGACAACGATAACCAAGACTTTTGACCTTACTGAGAAAAGGAGAGAGAGAGAGAGAGAGAGAGAGAGAGAGGAGAGAGAGAGAGAATTGAATAGTTTCGGTTACAGACAGAAAAACACACAATCTCTATTATAATAAGATTTGCAACTTTTGCCACATGAGAGACTTTACTGTTTCAAAAATCGACCTAACCTACCAGGCATCGTCTTCTGAACTTAGACAACGATAACCAAGACTTTTGACCTTAGTGAAAAAAGGAGAGAGAGAGAGATCGGAAGATATAGATAGATAGGAAGTCAATGAGAAATAGATATGTAGTAAAGAAGAGAGAGAAAGAGAGAGAGAGAGAGTGAAGAAGAAGAAGAAGAAGAAGAAGAAGAAGAAGAAGAAGAAGAAGAAGAAGAAGAAGAAGAAGAAGATAGATAGATAGATAGATAGATAGGAAGTCAATAAGAAATAGATAGGTATTAAGGAAGAAAGAATGAGAGTGAGAGATAGAGAGAGAGAGCGAGTGAAGAAAGAAGAAGAAGAAGAAGAAGAAGAAGAAGAAGAAGAAGAAGAAGAAGAAGAGAAGAAGAAGAAGAAGAATAGGTAGAGAGATGATAGATAGATAGATAGATAGATAGATAAGTACAAAGATATAATAGATAGATAGATAGATAGATAGATAAGATGATATAGATAGATAGGAAGTCAATAAGAAATAGATAGGTTGTAAGGAAGAAAGAATGATAGAGAGAGAGAGCGATGAAGAAGAAGAAGAAGAAGAAGAAGAAGAAGAAGAAGAAGAAGAAGAAGAAGAAGAAGATAGGTAGATAGATAGATAGAAAAGAAGATATAGATAGATAGGAAGTCAATAAGAATAGATAGGTTGTAAGGAAGAAAGAATGAGAGAGAGATAGAGAGAGAGAGCGAGTGAAGAAGAAGAAGAAGAAGAAAGAAGAAGAAGAAGAAGAAGATAGATAGATAGACAAATAGATAGATAGATAAGAAGATATAGATAGATAGGAAGTCAATAAGAATTAGATAGGTAGTAAGGAAGAAAGGAGAGAGAGAGAGGGCGAGAGAGAGTGAAGAAGAAGAAGATAGATAGATAGATAGATAGATAGATAAGAAGATATAGATAGATAGGAAGTCAATAGGAAATAGATAGGTTGTAAGGAAGAAAGAATGAGAGAGAGAGAGTGTGTGGAGAAGAAGAAGAAGTAGAAGAAGAGAAGAAGAAGAAGAAGAAGAAGAAGAAGAAGAAGAAGATAGATAGATAGATAAGAAGATATAGATAGATGGGAAGTCAATAAGAAATAGATATGTAGTAAAGAAGAGGGAGAAAGAGAGTGAAGAAGAAGAAGAAGAAGAAGAAGAAGAAGAAGATACATAGATAAGTAGATAGATAGATAGATAGATAGATAGAAAAGTAGATAGATAGATAGATAGATAAGTAGATAAGTAGATAGATAGATAGATAAGTTGATAGATAGATAGATAGATAGATAAGTAGATAGATAAATAAGTAGATAGATAGATAGATAGATAGATAGATAGATAGATAGATAAGTAGATAGATAGATAAGTAGATAGATAGATAAGTAGATAGATAGATAGATAAGTAGATAGAAAGATAGATAGATAGATAGATAAGTAGATAGATAAGTAGATAGATAGATAGATAAGTAGATAGATAGATAGATAGATAGATAGATAAGAAGATATAGATAAATAGGAAGTCAATAAGACATAGATAGGTAGTAAGGAAGAAAGAAGGAGAGAGAGAGAGAGAGAGTTTAATATAGAATCCAATGACGAAAATAAGGTCAGTTGATGGCAATGATTTCACAAGAAGTACTTACCTGAAAGACGTTCACCTCTTGTCCGTGTCGTCACGAAATAGCCGGAAGATCGGAGGAAAAAAAAAGATGGAAAGAGATTGTCGTAAATCATTAAGTGTCGAATACGGTTATGTGACCTGAAGTTGCAAACTCGTCTTAATGGAGTCTCTCCTTAAAGCTTAAGTAACGTGTCACTAGGGCGCAGAGATTGAAAGCAACAAAAAATCCCCCAGATGGATTTGATCTTATATACAATATTGCGGCATAACTTTCGGAGAGAAAGAAAGTTGTATTCAATGAGAATCGGGAGATAACAACACTAGTGGTTTTTATTTGCTTTCCCTGTTGCATTTGAACTAAAAATAAAATCTTGTTTTCTTCGAGGAGATCAGGCAATTAGACGTATCGTGCAACTGAAAGGTGTTTAATGCATAAACGAATAACATAAATAAACAAAAATAAAAAAGGAAAATAAATAGTTTTTTCTGTGTCATCGGTAGAAAGAGTGACCCAGAAAAAACAGAACCCAAATTATTTATTCATTTTCCCATTAAACTAACCCTAAACCCCAACCCTAACCCTAATCCTTGTTAAGTATCTGGCCGGCATCCTTAGTTCCAGATGTAATAAGTAAGTAAGCAAGCCAATAAGAATCCGGTGTTAGAGTATTCTTTGTAAGTCCGTCGTCCAAGAGAATCCAAGTGTCAATGACATAAGCTCAGAATGGGGTCTCTATTAATACAGCAGAAGCAGCAGCAGCAGTGCCAGTGATTGGACAATAGAAATCTTTCTCGGGTCACGTTGTAGTTGGCGAGTCTATATTTAGGAGTAGGCATCTATCACACGCCTTATATCACAAAAACTGCAACAATCCTAACCCTAACTCTAACCCTAAACCCTAACCCTAGACCCAGCCTCAGAAGCTAAAAAGCAATGGCTGAATTTGCACAAAGGTGTCAAAATTAGATTGAACCAGAAAAAACAGAACCCAAATTATTTATTTATTTTCCCATTAAACTAACCTTAAACCCCAACCCCAACCCTAGCCCTAACCCCTAAGCCTAACCCTAACCCTTAACCCTAACCCTAAACCCCCTAGTTTAAATTAACAGTTTTATTACAAAATTTGTGGGTTCTGTTTTTTCTGGATCACCGGTATACAGGGTGACCCAGAAAAAACAGAACCCAAATTATTTATTCATTTTCCCATTAAACTAACCCTAAACCCCAACCCTAACCCTAATCCTAACCCTAGCTCTAACCCTAAATCCTAACCCTAGACCCCCATAGTTAAAATTAACAGTTTTATTACAAAAGTTGTGGGTTCTGTTTTTTCTGGGTCACCCTAATTTTGACACCTTTGTGCAAGTTCAGCCAAAGCAATCTCCTAGCGCTAGTGAAAAGGGGATAGACTCCCTCGCTGTCTGGCTGATACCGACATTAATCCACACCGACAACGATTTTACTTACTTACGTTACATTCTCCATGATTTTATTTTTTTAAATTTAAACATCGGTTATTAATAAATTTGATTTACATTATGAATATCGTTGGCTTTCATACTCCATTCTCTGTTTCAAATACTTTTATCTGCATTCTTATTTAATTTCATTACTTTTTCTAATTTAATATATTTAATTACATTAAAATTATATATATATATATATATATATATTATATATATATATATATATATATATATATATATATATGGTATTTCTCACCATTCATTTTTCTACCTACCTCCCACAACTCTCTTACCATCTGATTTCCTTCTCATCTTCCCCAAAGATGTCCCCTATAACCAATCAAATATTTCCCTCACCACAAAACTTACACACCTACCTACTTCTCACTTCTATAAAACACTTGTATGATGCAAATAATTCAATAAAAACTGAAGAAGCCGAGTTCAAACTCCAGCGAAATATACTAAACATTTTTGTCAGATTACAAAGCTGTGCTACTCATGCGTTGAGGTGGCAAGAGCGGATGCTCCACCGACTGAGTCACGGGGTATACAATTTTTTTTTTATCAAAATATTATCTAATTCGGTACCACTAGTTATGTCTTGCTACATCGAATAATTGTTTAAGAAAAGAAAAGAAATCGAGAATTTTCTTTTGAATTTTGACAATTTCAATTCAATTCAATTCGTTTAGTTACGTCTTGCAATATCGAACAATTGTTTAAGTAGGAAAAATAAATCGAAGATTTTTTCCTTTGAATTTTCAAAGAATTACAATTCAGTCCGACTAGTTACGTCTCGCAATATCACTTCGAATAAATTATTGCTTTTTGTTAGCGACAACCTATCAATTAATTCTAGTTTTTTCCTCGAAAGAAAAATCTAAACGATGACTTTTTTTCTTGAGTGATATATGTAGACTTACAAAACTTTTTGTCTTTCTATAGAAGTCAGAGAAACAAACACTTCCCATATATATATATATATATATATATATATGTGTGTGTGTGTGTGTGTGTGTGTGTGTGTGTGTATAAATATATATATATATATATATACATACATATATACATATACATACATATAGATACATAGACATATATATATATAAAGATACATATATACATATATAGATAGATACATACATATATATAACATATATATGCATATATATATACATACATATATATATACATACATATATGTATATAGGAAAGGGAATGGAAGAGAGAGGGGGTATTAACAAAAACGTTAAAATAGACAAAATATTTCTTTATAATTATACACATATATATATATATATATATATATATATATATATAGAGAGAGAGAGAGAGAGAGAGAGAGAGAGAGAGAGAGATACATATATACATATATAGAGAGATACATACATATATATATAACATATATATATACATATATATATATACATATATAGATACATATATATACATATAAATATATATAGAGAGAGTGTGTGCGAGAGAGAGTGTGTGTGTGAGAGAGAGAGAGAGGCATAAACTAAAATGTTAAAATAGACAAAATATTTCTCTATAATTAATTACTTTTTATGATTCTCTACTACCCGAGGTCACAATCAGGTCTATGTGATTTTTTTTCAAATACACCTTTTGAAAATTCATTAATCACGGATACAGCAATGAATGAACGAAGAATGAATATAAATATTGGTTAAGCTCAGTCGGTAGAGCGTCCGACTAGGAACCACAAGGTTCCTGGTTCGATACTCGACTTCCGCCAACACAGCGTATGAATAGCACAGGGATCTTTGCGGTAAAGTGATTTGCTCAGATACAGAAACAATCTATTTGATCTAGCGCTGTTGAAAAGGGGATATACTCCCTCGCTGTTCGGCTGATACCGGCTTTAGACCTCCCCGATGACTTTACTTTAACTTTATATATATATATATATATATATATATATATATATATATATATTATATGCATATAGATATATATAGTATTTATACATATACATATACATATATATAGTGTATATATACATATATATATACATATATATGTACATAAATACATATATATACATATATATATGTACATATATATATAATGTACATATACATATATATATGCATGCACACATATATAGTGTATATATACATATATATATACAAACACACACACACACACACACACAAACATATATATATATATATATATATATATATATATATATATAATTCAAATGTTGTGTATTTTGGCAGCAACTTATTTTCTAGGCATGTGCTATTGAACAACACGGAGTATTCTTTCTTCATTTTTTAGTATTTGTATTTTTTCCAGTCTTCTTGCGATCTTTCTTGAGTCTGGATCCAATTGGTATAGAATATTTCCCATACTTATATCCCGAGCGCTTTCGACTGTTTCGCCAGTCGTCATCATGGGGTACATAATTTGGTTTTTAGTTTTAGTCTCCGACTTTAAATGCTTATTTTGTTAGGTTTTTTATTTTTTATGCATATGGCTTCTAGCATATGTAGCCGTTTCTTATTATAATGACGACTGGCGAAACAGTCGAAAGCTCTTGGGATATAAGTATGGGAAATATCATATACCAATTGGATCCAGACTCAAGAAAGATCGCAAGAAGACTGGAAAAAATACAAATCCAAAAAATGAAGAAAGATTCTTTCTTCATTTAAATAACTCCGTGTTGTTCAATAGCACATGCCTAGAAAAAATATATATATACATAGATAGATTGATAGATTGATAGATATACGTGGGTCATTCAATGAATAAGGTAAATTTTGCATAAGGAATTGGCAATAGTACTTTTTGTTTATAGTTTTACTTTTTCAAGGAATTCAATAGTAATGGGTCCTTTCTTGTTTCAGAATACTGTCAGCATCACTTTCTTTACTGACTACTGCACCCGGACAATTTTCTTTACCGAGGAATGTCTGATCTTCTGAAACCGACTTCAGCACACATAAGTATAAGACGTAATAATAGGTGAACGACAATATGAGAATCTGATCTCTCTGATAAAAAAAACGGAATTCTTCCTGTTATATACCCACCTTTTTTCATTTAATATTTTAGATAGTAGACATTAACATTTCTTTTCACAGTAGCTGGAACAATGCAAGGTCTATTTTTTTTTACATAGGAATTTAAATGGGGCATCCGACGAGGATTCTACTCACGATTCAGTAATACTGGATCTGTGGGACTAACTTAAAAAATCCCCCTCGACGCCGGGTAGCCGCTGCTAGTTTTAAATAAATCTTCGCGTTGCGTTTTCTCGTTTAAAGGCATTGATATTCACGCATGCGCATATGAATGGTTTTTATCTTTTTCGTCGTCAAGTCGTAATTTTCGTGACTACACCGATTTACAACGGACGAAGAGACTATTCATTAATACTGTCTCAAATGTCAATCAAAGGAGTTAGGGATGGGGGGGGTATATCAGCGGATGTAGGTGTTAGGGTCATCAAATCCTTTTCCCATAACAATTAAAGCTGAATCCCCACCTCTCTCTCTCTCTCTCTCTCTCTCTCTCTCTCTCTCTCTCTCTCTCTCTCTCTCTCTCTCTCTGTGTATATAATGGGTGGAGAGTCATTCATTCATTGGCAATTCAGTCTCGAAAGACTATGATAAAAGTTTGTGTGTGCCCCTGAAGTTGCAGCGCCTCCTGTGACTATGAAGTCCTATGTTTGAGAAACATTCTCGACCACAGTTTTTGCATTTGTAGGTTGTCCCTGTAGATGATGATGTTCCGATGCTTTGTTGCCGTTGCTTTCTTATGGGCCTCTTAGCTACATGATGTTGTATCAGGGTGACTTCTGACATGTACAGTCCTCTATGGAGATTCTGCCGCCACCGAGGGCGGTCTCGAGCCAAATTTTCCCAGCTGGAAGGGACAATGCCAAAGCACTTGAGATCATTTTTGCAGACATCCTTGAATCGCAGTAGGGGGTGACCAATCTGTCTTTTACCAGATGTTAGCTTTCCATACAGGATGTCTTTCGGGATTCGTCCATCATAGGTGGAGAGTAATCTCTAATATATAATGGAGAGAGAAGAGAGACAGATAGGGTAAACATGAGAGGAGATGACAGTTCTTACTTTATAACTTCGTTTCTGCTTTTTACTGACTGCTTGTTCATCTAACTTCTCTGGCCGCCATCTTGTCTGGGATGACTTCTATTAAAGGCTGGTTTTCCTCAATTCTTCTTGTTGGGCTGGGCTGGATATTTCTTTATAATTTAATGAACACATAAGACTTGCTCGTACTTGATCAAGTTTTATTTTTAGCCCATAATTCCACCGCAGGAAGAGATGGACTCGTCAGAGCCGACAATACGTCTATGCTCCCTGAAAGCTGATCGCATCTACTCTAAACTAGAAACTTATTCTCACACGTCCAATTGTGCGTCTTTTAAGGGGTCAAAGGTTATAACCGTTACCGGTAATTTTCCATGGGTCCTCGTTATTTTTAAGTTAACGGCTTAATTCAAATTCTAACTACAGATACGTTCACAATTTATGACTTCCCATGAATTGTAACATTCCAACCTATATGCATATCATTACTACTATATGGTTGCACTACATGAATATTAAAGAAACGCATGGAGAAAAAAAAGGACACCAGGATTCTGCGTACTATTTGAACAAACCCTACAAAACAGCAGATGTACGCCCACTAACCTCCCATCTCACAAACCATCCAAGAAAGTCGAGTAGCACATGTTGGGCACTCCTGAAAATTCTTATCTATCTATCTATCTATCTATTTTTTTCTTTCTATTCCGTTCTCTTTCTTTTTCTATTTATCTATTCTCTTTATTTTTTTATTTTTTTCTTTCTTTCTTTTTATTCTGTGTTTTTTTCTATCTATCTATCTATCTATCTATCTATCTATCTTCTTTCTTTCGTTCTCTATTTCTTTTTCCCCATCTATCTATTCTATCTCTTTATTTTTTCAAGTTATCTGTCTATGTTCATATCTATGTTAGTCATATCTCTCTCCTTTTTACACACACACACACACACACACCATATTATATATATATATATATATATATATATATATATATATATATGAGTAAAGAAATAACAAAAGACTTAGAGATTTTGTATTATAGCCTATTTCGGGGAGCTTAGACAAAGTGTCTAATTCTCCCAGCTCATCAGATGCGAATGATGAATTCATCATTCGCATCTGATGAGCTGGGAGAATTAGACACTTTGTCTAAGCTCCCCGAAATAGGCTATAATACAAAATCTCTAAGTCTTTTGTTATTTCTTTACTTATAAATTTGCTCTGTGACTCTAACAATAAGAGCACACATTGAGCTCTCAAACTGCGACAGGTTGTTTAAAAGAAATAAATAAAAAATAAAATAAAAAACTCCTATGTCGTAAGGAAGATTTCTTCTCTGGACTTTTGGATTATATATATATATATATATATATATATATAAGATTTTGGGATGTTTGTTTATTTTTAGAAGCATTGGTGAATAAAGTATATATTAATATTTATATTTTTGCTTGAAGGCAATTACAATGCGCATATCGCATAAAATTCGATAATTATAGAAGATAAATAATATTGACAAGTGAATCTCGCAAAGAATTACTCGGCGTGTAGAGCATCGTACAGCAGCTGTTTCGACTTTATTAAGTCTCATCAGCGATGTATACTAACGATCTCCCTCCGACAGAAATCGAAACCGGGACTTCAGCAGGATAGTCAGAAACTATACTGCCTCGGCCACCGATACAGCACCGAGAAATTCCTGTGAAATTATATATGTGCATGGCTACAAAGAAAAGCATGTGTTGAATTTCATAAATTTAAAAAATCCGAATCGAGTGAATGTAGAAATCGTCCAACAGATTCAAGATTTTGAATGCTTTTGGCTGTGTCTTCAGCAATTTTTAAGAATTGTACAATTTGCTTTCATATTAATTCAAACATGATTCATGTTATCTCAAGTGATTTGAAAGTAAACTTTTTATTTAACATATTCTTTGCCATTGTACGACGTTCTTCTATGGACTCTGGAACATTGTTTTGTCGACCAGCAAAGGTTGTGTGTTAGTATAAAAATACTGATATAAAAAAACTAGCTCTCTTACTTGCACCATTGTTTGAGGAAATAGCATCAAAGATCGTCTACTAAAATGCACCAAAATCCCCGTTTTCGCAACATTTTGCTTAGAAATTGGTAAGAAAAATTAACAATTTCAATATTCAAGACAGAAAAGGTTTTCATTTTAAACAAATCGAATAAAATATTATAACTAGAATTCAAATTGAAAATATACTCCCATCACCAGTGACACATCTGATATGCTGATTTTTGCCTAATAAGGAAGTTGTAACAGTGATAACATTTTAAAAGATTGAAATCAATTTCCTCAAATGAAGACAAAGTGTTGAAGAAGTATAATTCCTTATGCTAATTTGCAACTTTTACCTTTTTAGGAGAAGTTACAGTTTAAGAATCAACCTACCCTAATGCACACGTCGAAACGGGTTCAAATCCTGGACGAGGCTGTATCATCTCGCCATCCTTCCCTATCGGGCATCACTCTTGACGACAAAAGCCGATGAGTATAAAATCTTATACTCATCGGCTTTTGTCGTCAAGAGCTACCGAAAAATTAACATGACTGTATACAGGATAGGGAAGGATGGCGAGATGATAAAAGCGAAATGTTGCGAAAACGGGGATTTTGGTGCATTTTAGTAGACGATCTTTGATGCTATTTCCTCAAACAATGGTGCAAGTAAGAGAGAATCCTGGTGTCATTTTTTCTCCAGGCTATTTTTTAGAAAGTGAAAAATCGACCTACCCCAGTGTCCATTTCCTACGACAGTAACCATTCCACGCGCCTCCAAAAATATAAATATAAAAGCAGTCCCATAACAGCTAGACTTAAAATAACCCTAGACAGGCTGACATGTCGTTAAGATCAATCAAGCATAATTGAATTAAGAAAATCAAAGCGAAAAATTAATAAGGAATCGAAGGTCCCATTCGATATTCGGGGGTGAGGGCGGGGGCAAATGATATCTTTGTTTAAAACAAATGAGAATATAATGTAAATAACTAACTGAATTGTGACGTTGGTGGTAACGTAGTTTCGGTTACAGACAAATACACTATCTTCATTATAAAAAGATATATACAGTCATGTTAATTTTTCGGTAGCTAGTGCTGGAGACGTAAGGACGAACTCATAAGTGACGTTCCTCTATGGACACCTATACATAGACACACCCATGCTTCGTAGAAGTTCAGTAAAAAGATTTAGGACCATATTACCTTTAGGCACCCCTTTTTGATCTCGATTAAGAAAGGACATGTTTTTCGTTTACACCGTCAATATCCGGTTGTTTGTTATGGTTTAGGGTTAGGGTTAGGGGTTAGGGTTAGGGGTTAGTTTTATAATTTTTTTACAAATCTAAAAGTCGTCTGTTAAAACAATCGGATATTGACGGTGTAAATGAAAAACATGTCCTTTCTTAATCGAGATCAAAAAGGGGTGCCCAAAGGTCATATGGTCCAAGATTTAGAAGCATACGCGAAATATTAACAACTATGCATTACAAAATTGATTCTCGTTTTTTTGTTTTGTTTTTTTGTTTTGTTTTGTTTTTTGGGGTTTTTTTTTGTTTTGTTTTTTGTTTGTTGTTGTTGGGGAGGTTTTTTTTTTTTTTTTTTTTTTGCCGCCAAGCTTCGATTAATATCATTTTCCTGTTGACCGGCAGCGATGAACATCACAACGCGAAAATTAAGAAAATCAAAGTAAAAAACAAATGATGAACCAAAGGTCACATTCAATATTCGCGTTGGGGGGCAAATGAGACCTTTGTTTAAAATAAATAGCCTCTACGGCATTTCAGGCAAGATTCCAATATTGGCAGAAACATAATAACTGCATTTCATCATGGAGGACATAAAGAAATTTTAAGAATGGCCGTTTAAGACAAAAAACAAAGAAATCTTTAATTCTCCATTGATGAAGAAAAAATCCCTTGCAGAATTATGGCGTAATAGCGCTTTTACATGTATATTAAGAGTCGTGCTCTGTGTAATGGTTATCGGCATAAAAAATGAAAACGGCGACTCGAGTTCAAATCTTGGATGAAACTGTTTTACTTGGCGCTAAATCTCTTAACAAAAAAGTATGCGTAAATTATATCGACATGGAGGTTTTACGTATATTCAGGTACTATATTCCTATATGTTCCTATCATTAATTTTCACTTTCGCGTGCAGTAATCACGTCATAAATATTCAACTATAAACGCCACTCAACTAAAGGTAACGAACCCTTTTTCCACACATTTTTCTAATTCAACGGATACAAAACATCCATCATCTTTTATCCACATAAATCCTTGTTTTCTTCTCATTTTATATATATTATATATATGCATATATATATATATATATATATATATATATATATACGTTAATGTATGAGTAGTGGCTTACCGGTAGGTACGTGTACGATCGTTGGGAGCGCACCGTATCCAGAGGTTAAGACCGTGAAAAAACAAATACAAAGTACTCAATACAATGTAGAGCAAAATTTATTTAAGAAATGGATATAAAGTAACCTACTCGAGTTTCATCATCTGAATCGTCAGGGTTACACCCGCTGAATTAATCGAGTTTTCGATTAATATCAGTTGGTACCACGTATGTCTGTTGAAGCGGGTCTTATCTTTTATAGATGAACCTATAGGTTCATCCATAAAAGATAAGATATATATATATATATTTGTGTGTGTGTGTGTGTATGTGTGTGTGTGTGTATGCATGTGTATATATATATATATATATATAAATAGATACCACCAGGCTAAAATATATATATACATATATAGATAGATACAATCAGACTGAGATAGATAGATAGATAGATAGATAGATAGATAGAATCAGACTGAGATAGATAGATAGATAGATAGATAGATAGATACGATCAAACTGAGACAGATAGATACGATCAGACTTAGATACGTAGCTAGATACGATCCGGCTCTGATAGATAGATTGATAGATATGATCTGGTTGAAAAAAATATAAAAAGCTTTTGCTTTTTTTCATTAAGGAAATACACGGCGAGTTCTTAAATCCCCGAGATTATATATGAACAAAAAAGAAATGTTCGCTCTTATAGATGCGTTCGTGAATGCTGAATAAATAACGTACATTTGAGGATAAACGTATAATATTTACTCGATACGATCAGACATGCACAATTATACCGAACCTTAGATAGATAGAGACGATCAGGCTGGGATAGATAGATCGATAGATAGATAGATAGATAGATAGATAGATAGATAGATACGATGCCGCTGTAATAGATAGATAGATAGATAGATAGATTGAAAAGACTGAGGGACGAATACCCTTAGATAGATAGATAGATAGATAGATACGATCACGCTGCGATTGATAGATAGATAGATAGATAGATACGATGCCTCTGTGATAGATAGATAGATAGATAGATAGATAGATAGATAGATAGATTGAAAAGACTGAGGGACGAATACCCTTAGATAGATAGATAGATAGATAGATACGATCACGCTGCGATTGATATATATATATATATATATATATATATATATATATATATATATATATATATATGATCACGCTGTGATAGATAGATAGATAGATAGATAGATAGATTGAAAAGACTGAGGAATTAATAACCTTAGATAGATAGATAGATAGATAGATAGATAGATAGATACGATCACGCTGCGATTGATAGATAGATAGATAGATAGATAGATTGAAAAGACTGAGGGACGAATAC
>CM042173.1:57201321-57203821 GCA_023376005.1 Doryteuthis pealeii
AGAGAGAGATTGAAGTGTTTAATGCATAAACGAATAACATAAATAAACAAAAGTAAAAAAAGGAAAATAATAGTTTTTTTCTGTGTCATCGGTAGAAAGAGTGACCCAGAAAAACAGAACCCAATTATTTATTCATTTTCCCATTAAACTACCCCTAAACCCCAACCCTAACCTAATCCTTGTTAAGTATCTGGCGGCATCCTTAGTTCCAGATGTAATTAGTAAGTAAGCAAGCCAATAGAATCCGGTGTTAGAGTATTCTTTGTAAGTCCGTCGTCCAAGAGAATCCAAGTGTCAATGACATAAGCTCAGAATGGGGTCTCTATTAATACAGCAGAAGCAGCAGCAGCAGTGCCAGTGATTGGACAATAGAAATCTTTCTCGGGTCACGTTGTAGTTGGCGAGTCTATATTTAGGAGTAGGCATCTATCACACGCCTTATATCACAAAAACTGCAACAATCCTAACCCTAACTCTAACCCTAAACCCTAACCCTAGACCCAGAAAAGCAATGACTGAATTTGCACAAAGGTGTCAAAATTAGATTGAACCAGAAAAAACAGAACCCAAATTATTTATTTATTTCCCAATTAAACTAACCTTAAACCCCAACCCCGACCCTAACCCTAACCCTCTAACCCTAACCCTAAATCCCCTAGTTTAAATTAACAGTTTTATTACAAAATGTGTGGGTTCTGTTTTTTCTGGGTCATCGGTATACAGGGTGACCCGGAAAAAACAGAACCCAAATTATTTATTCATTTTCCCATTAAACTAACCCTAACCCCCAACCCTAACCCTAAACCCTAACCCTAAACCCTAACCCTAGACCCAGCCTCAGAAGCTAAAAAGCAATGGCTGAATTTACACAAAGGTGTCAAAATTAGATTGAACCAGAAAAAACAGAACCCAAATTATTTATTTATTTCCCAATTAAACTAACCTTAAACCCCAACCCCGACCCTAACCCTAACCCTCTAACCCTAACCCTAAATCCCCTAGTTTAAATTAACAGTTTTATTACAAAATGTGTGGGTTCTGTTTTTTCTGGGTCATCGGTATACAGGGTGACCCGGAAAAAACAGAACCCAAATTATTTATTCATTTTCCCATTAAACTAACCCTAACCCCCAATCCTAACCCTAAACCCTAACCCTAAACCCTAACCCTAGACCCAGCCTCAGAAGCTAAAAAGCAATGGCTGAATTTACACAAAGGTGTCAAAATTAGATTGAACCAGAAAAAACAGAACCCAAATTATTTATTAATTTTCCCATTAAACTAACCTTAGACCCCAACCCCAACCCCGACCCGAACCCTAACCCCTAAGCCTAACCCTAACCCTTAACCCTAACCCTAAACCCCCTAGTTTAAATTAACAGTTTTATTACAAAATTTGTGGGTTCTGTTTTTTCTGGGTCACCGGTATACAGGTTGACCCAGAAAAAACAGAATCCAAATTATTTATTCATTTTTCCATTAAACTAACTCTAAACCCCAACCCTAACCCTAACCCTAAACCCTAACCCTAGACCCCCATAGTTAAAATTAACAGTTTTATTACAAAAGTTGTGGGATCTGTTTTTTCTGGGTCACCTTAATTTTGACACCTTTGTGCAAGTTCAGCAAAAGCAATCTCCTAGCGCTAGTGAAAAGGGGATAGACTCCCTCGCTGTCTGTCTGATACCGACATTAATCCACACCGACAACGACTTTACTTACTTACGTTACATTCTCCATGATTTTATTTTTTTAAATTTAAACATCGGTTATTAATAAATTTGATTTACATTATGAATACCGTTGGCTTTCATACCCCATTCTCTGTTTCAAATACTTTTATCTGCATTCTTATTTAATTTCATTACTTTTTTCTAATTTAATATATTTCATTACATTAAAAATTTTTTCTACCTACCTCACTCAACTCTCTTCCCATCTGATTTCCTTCTCATCTACTCCAAAGATGTCCCCTATAAACAATCAAATCTTTCCCTCACCACAAAACTTACCCACCTACCTACTTCCCCCTATTATAAAACACTTGTATGATGCAAATAATTCAATAAATCTGAGAAGCCGAGTTCCATACTCCAGCGAAATATACTACACATTTTTGTCTGAGTTTTGTTCTTTCATTCCTTATATTTTAGCTCATTCTGTCGGATTCATTCCAATCCCCTTTTCCTCATATATATATATATATATATATATATATATATATATATATATATATATGAAATGTAAAATGAATATGAATCCGACAATATATGTAGAAAGATTGTAGAAAAAACAACAAGATGTTAAAAGTTATGCTGACGGAAATCTGTTTCGACCATACGAAGAGGTCATTATCAAAGCAACATTGTAAACGGAAAGACAAAATAAATATATTATTAATCACGAGGCACAGAACGCTCTCGATCAGTACCGGAATTTTCAAAAAATTATCATTTATTTCGTCTTTCCGTTTACAATGTTATATGGTCGAAACAGATTT
>CM042173.1:57206321-57208821 GCA_023376005.1 Doryteuthis pealeii
TTTCTTATTATTATGATGACGACTGGCGAAACAGCCGAAAGCGCTCGGGATATAAGTATGGGAAATATTCTATACCAATTGGATTCAGACTCAAGAAAGATCGGAAGAAGACTGGAAAAAATACAAATCCAAAAAATGAATAAAGAATACTCCGTGGTGTTCAATAGCACATACCTAGAAATAAATATATATATACATAGATAGACTGAAAGATTGATAGATATACGTGGGTCATTCAATGAATAAGGTAAATTTTGCATAAGGAATTGGCAATAGGACTTTTTGTTTATAGTTTTACTTTTTCAAGGAATTCAATAGTAATGGGTCCTTTCTTGTTTCAAAATACTGTTAGCATCACTTTCTTTACTGACTACTGCGCCCGGAACATTTTCTTTACCGAGGAATGTCTGATCTTCTGAAACCGACTTCAGCACACGTAAGTATAAGATGTAATAATAGATGAACGACAATATGAGAATCTTAACTCTCTGATAAAAAAAACGGAATTCTTCCTGTTATAAACCCCCCTTTTTTCATTTAATATTTTAGATAGTAGACATTAACATTTCTTTTCAGAGTGGTTGGAACAATGCAAGGTCTATTTTTTTTTTTTTACATAGGGATTTAAAGGGGGCATCCCACGAGGATTCAACTCACGATTCAGTAATACTGGATCTGCAGGACTAACTTTTTTAAAATCCCCCTCAACGCCGGGTAGCCACTGCTAGTTTTAAATAAATCTTCGCGTTGCGTTTTCTCGTTTAAAGGCATTCATATTCACGCATGCGCATATGAATGGTTTTTATCTTTTTCGTCGTCAAGTCGTAATTTTCGTGACTTCACCGATTTACAACGGACGAAGAGGCTATTCATTAATACTGTCTCAAATGTCAATCAAAGGAGTTAGGGATTGGGGGGGGTATATCAGCGGATGTAGGTGTTGGGGTCATCAAATCCTTTTCCATAACAATTAAAGCTGAATCCCCACCCTCTCTCTCTCTCTCTCTCTCTCTCTCTCTCTCTCTCTCTCTGTATATAATGGGTGGAGAGTCATTCATTCATTGGCAATTCAGTCTCGAAAGACTATGATAAAAGTTTTTGTGCGCCCCTGAAGTTGCAGCGCCTCCTGTGACTATGAAGTCCTATGTTTGAGAAACATTCTCGACCACAGATTTTGCATTTGTAGGTTGTCCCTGTAGATGATGATGTTCCGATGCTTTGTTGCCGTTGCTTTCTTATGGACCTCTTAGCTTCATGATATTGTATCAGGGTGACTTCTGATATGTACAGTCCTCTATGGAGATTCTGCCGCCACCGAGGGCAGTGTTGAGCCAAATTTTCCCAGCTGGAAGGGACAATGCCAAAGCACCTGAGATCATTTTTGCAGACATCCTTGAATCGCAGTAGGGGGTGACCAATCTGTCTTTTACCAGATGTTAGCTCTCCATACAGGATGTCTTTCGTGATTCGTCCATCATGGGTGGAGAGTAATCTCTGATATATAATGGAGAAGAACAGAGACAGATTGGGTAAAGATGAGAGGAGATGACAGTTCTTACTTTATAACTTCGTTTCTACTTGTTGCTTTTTACTGATTGCTTGTTCGTCTAACTTCTATGGCCGCCATCTTGTCTGGGATGACTTCTATTAAAGGCTGATTTTCCTCTTCTTCGTCGATTCTTCTTGTTGGGCTGGGCTGGATATTTCTTTATAATTTAATGAACACATAAGACTTGCTTGTACTTGATCAAGTTTTATCTTTAGCCCATAATTCCACCGCAGGAAGAGATGGACTCGTCAGAGCCAACAATACGTCTACGCTCCCTGAAAGCTGATCGCATCTGCTCTAAACTAGAAACTTATTCTCACGCGTCCAATTGTGCGTCTTTTAAGGGGTCAAAGGTTATAACCGTTACCGGTAATTTTCCATGGGTCCTCGTTATTTTTAAGTTAACGACTTAATTCAAATTCTAACTACAGATACGTTCGCAATTTATAACATGTTTTTCGTTTACACCGTCAATATCCGGTTGTTTGTTATGGTTTAGGGTTAGGGTTAGGGGTTAGGAGTTAGTTTTATTAAAAATATTTCAATCTAAAAGTCGTCTGTTAAAACAACCGGATATTGACGATGTAAATGAAAAACATGTCCTTTCTTAATCGAGATCAAAAAGGGGTGCCTAAAGGTCATATGGTCCAAGATTTAGAAGCATACGCGAAATATTAACAACTATGCATTACAAAATTGATTCTCGTTTTTTTTTGTTTTTTTTTTTATTTGTTTTTGTTGGGGAGGTTATTTATTTATTTTTTTTTTTTTTTTTTGCCGCCAAGCTTCGATTAATATCATTTCCTGTTGACCGGCAGCGATGAACATCAGAACGCGAAAATTAAGAAAAATCAAAGTAAAAACAAATGATGAACCAAAGGTCACATTCAATATTCGCGTTGCGGGGCAAATGAGACCTTTGTTTAAAATAAATAGCCTGGACGGCATTTC
>CM042173.1:57221321-57243821 GCA_023376005.1 Doryteuthis pealeii
AGGTTTTCCCTATACGGCGCGTTTTGCTAATAGCAATATTCAAGTGCTCAACATCAGCATTTTAAAATCTACTCATGGATGTCTCGGTTGTTTGAGTGTTACCTGAAATAACTCCGGTAAACACAGTGAGTACAGCTTATTTTATTTGAAGTAAACATTTGACGCATGAATTCTCAAACAACATTTCCATCATTTCCTTTATTTATTGGTTTGGTTTGGTTTGGTTTGTTTTACGGCATATCAACCTCAGTGGGTCATTTAATGCCGATAAAGTTTTGAAATAAATCAATTCTTAATTCCGTCATGCTTAAGGATAGAGCCCAGGTGGATGAGCAGTTCATGACATGCAATACTCCACTTTCGCCCTATCTTGGGCTAGACGGGTGGTCGGAGAGGCTCCCTCCGATCAATCGGCTGGTCACGTCAAGCCCTAGCACCTATATGATGTTCCCAAACCTATTGCCCTTATGACAAGCCCCAACCCATTTTTATCATATGGGTGCTAGAAGGCGGCTGCTGCGGGTCTACATGTCCTGGGAATGACGTTAAACTCTATCTGATGGTGAGGTTCCTGTTTTGGAGGTTTGGGGAATGTGGAGCACCCCTTCATCACCAATACTCCCTGGTCCACTCTGACCCGGAGTGGTAGTACCTGTTAGGGTCCCATCTATAGGTTAAAAAGAAAAATGTATTTATAAAAAAATTGTATTATCCATTAAGAATTGATTTATTTCAAAACTTTATCGGCATTAAATGACCCACTGAGGTTGATATGCGGTAAAACAAAACAAACCAAACCAAACCCGTAGTTTGGAATGCGAATAAATGGATTTATGGATTTTCCAAGGGATTTAGCGCAAAAAGTAAAACGCAAACATGTTCGACCAGGATTTGATCTCGGGTTGCTGGCTCCATTTCCAACGAAATAATTGAGCAAGTATACACTTGCCGTTTAAACTTTCAAACAACCATTACGTCAATTACACTATGAAACAATTTTAGACATAATTTCTGTTGAGTTTAATTTTTCATTTGATTTAGACTAATATCGACATGCTGATTTCAAAACTGTAATGTAAATTTTTAAACTTATTCTATAAAATAAGCTCAAATTTGTCACATGCATTTTTTAATGTTTTTTGAGACCAAGCGAGGGTACCCTATTACTTAAAAAGTCGATTTGATAAAGAAAAAAATGGGGACATCTTTGGATTCAGAGTCCAAATGTTTGTCAAAAACAAGTGTCAGTTCTAGCTCAACAAAATTTGTGATGCCCAGTGAAATGTTTTATTATTTTCCATTATATATACATTTTTAAAACATTCCATAAAATAAGTAAAAATTTGTTAGATGCTGTATCTTTACGGTTTTTGAGAAAAATCGAGGGTATCCTGTAGCTCAAAAAGTTATAATATAGAAAAACTGAGATAATTTTTGGATTCAGTGGTCAAAAATAGTCAAAAATTAGTGTCAGATCCAATTTAACAAAGATTTTGTTCCCTAGTGTTATCATATCGTCTAATTATTACTAAAAGAAAACTAATGTAAACAATTTAATGCAACGTCTCCTGAGGGTAAAGGACATCTTGCTAATGTTGGATTTACTATTTGCAACTTTACCCTTTCTGGATTTAATGCTGAAGTGGATTATATAATCTTTATTGACTTAGGATTTGATACCAATAGTTTTTCAGCCCTCTCGGTTGACACTGTCGAATACACCGACAGCATCTCTACAGAGGGGTAAGACCCCTTCAATGGGACTACCTGTTGACCGTGGGTGGCGACACGTGATTCAAAAGGACGCTTTGACCCTTACTTGGGCTAGACGGACTTTCGGAGAGGCCCCATCCGATCAATCGACAGGTCATGTCAAGCCAAAACACCTATATGATTGTTCCGACTGCTTTTTTTGCTCTTATGGCAAACCCCCACGCTTCTTATTATATATGTGCTAGAACGTGGTTGCTGAGGGTCTTGGATATGATAAACAGCATTTAGTGGTGAAATTCTAATTCTGGTGTTCTTGAGAATGTGGAGTACCCCTTCATTGCAATTACTCACTGATCAACTCTGAACCAGAGTGGTAAATCTTGATTTGATTTAAATAGATCTTTAAGTTAAATAGATAAAAAAATGTGTTAAAAAAATTGTGTTTCAAAATATATTGGATGTCCAACAAGAATTAATAAAACAAGACGTATTCAACATAGAATTCCGCCCTGTCGTTAGAATGCACCGACTGCACCTCTGCAGAGGGGTAAGACTCCCCCAATGAGGCCACCAGTTGGCCGTGGGTGGCGACCCGTGATGCTTAAGGATAGAACCCAGGAGGATGAGCAGTTCATGACATGCAATACTCCACTTTAGCCCCATCTTGGGCTAGACGGGCGGTCGGAGAGGCCCCCTCCGATCAATCGGCTGGTCACGTCAAGCTCTAGCACCTATATGATGTTCCCAACCCTATTGCCCTTATGGCAAGCCCCAACCCCTTTTTATCATATGGGTGCTAGAAGGCGGCGGCTGCGGGTCTACATGTCCTGGGAATGACGTTAAACTCTATCTGATGGTGAGGTTCCAGTTTTGGAGGTTTGGGGAATGTGGAGCACCCCTTCATCACCATTGCTCTCTGGTCCACTCTGACCCGGAGTGGTAGTACCTGTTAGGGTCCCATCTATGGGTTAAAAAGAAAAATGTATTTATCCATAAAGAATTGATTTATTTCAAAACTTTATCGGCATTAAATGACCCACTGAGGTTGATATGCCGTAAAACAAAACAAACCAAACCAATCAACATAAAATTATTCGAGGACTGACATGCCGTGAAAATCAACCCACCAACCAATTATTTGTGAGTTAAATGGAACTAAACCCTTTTCATTTAATACTCCAATTTTTCAAACATTTTCAAACAACTTTTTTCTCACCTTGTCACGTCAAGAACAATAGACTTTCCTTATCTTAAATTTAAATCCTCTTTTCTTTTTTTTACAAACAATTGACTCCTAAGAAAAGTAGTCACGTTATATTAATTGTCATGACATCCGTTTGTTTCACAATTCAATGGTTATGCGCATGGATTGAGGCAGAATATTGAGAAAGGTTGTATGATAGACGAGTAGATGATCATCTCTAATAGTAATGTTGGTGGCGCGTGGTGTAATGGTTAGAGTCGTAGGAAATGGGCTCGTCGACCCGCGTTCAAATCCCGGATGAGGACTGTTTGAATTTTATATAGCGCTAATACCTTCAAATCCCGGATGAGACTGTTTGCGCTAATACCTTTGGGAAAAGTATGCATTCAACTCCCTTTAGGTATGGATAAATAGTAGGGCAGACTGGGCCCTTTAACCAGTCTAGAAGGGGGGAAAACCTGTTAAACTCCGCTTAAGGAATTGGCATTGACAAACCTACTAAAAGTTTCGCTTAATGCTCTACAGGGCTAAGATCTGACTCTTCAGATCTTAGCCCTGAAGAGCATTAAACGAAACTAATAGTAGGTTCGTTTGACTCATTAGATTTATCTTTATTATTTGCTCTACTTAGGTATTGAGCACTTTTTACTTATTAGCTTATTCTCCTAGCGGTTATATGAGTATATATATATATATAATATACATATATATGCATATAAATTGGTTTTTTTTCTTTTGGCCAAATACTGTACCAATAGATTATTTTTTGTTGGTACGATTATCTTTTTTTTTTTCCAAAAATTCTTTTTTCTCCCCGGTTGATGTTTGGTAGTATATATTTACAATCAAACAATTTGCTGGTTTTTTTCTCACCGCGAGGATTTACCAACACGCTTGGTATATTAAATTATATATATATATATATAATATATATATATATATATATATTATATATATATCAATGTTGCAAAAATGTTATCACAGTTTTAGACAGACTCTGCTTTAATGAAAGAACTATCAGGACATGTGGATATACCACAGTGTGATAATATAATTATTACAACGTTTGATGTGTCTACTACGGACCGGTTTAGTTCAGTGGGTAGAGCACCCGCCTAGGAATCACAAGGTTCCTGGTTCGATACCGGTCTCCGCCACATCAAAGCATGAGTAGCACAGATTGGGTAATCTGATCAGTCGGTAGAGCACCCGCCTAGGAATAGCAAGCTTCCTGGCTGGATATCGGCCCTCGCCAACTCAGCGTGTGAGTAGCACAGGGATCTGTGCGGTAAAGTAAGGAGCTGATGATAGTTGTGGCGCTCCACCCCAGACGCAAAAACAACCTCCTCGGTCTAGCGCAAGTGAAAAGAGAATAGACGGTCTGGCTGATACCGATTGTAGGCCACCCCAACGACTTACTTACTTAAGGGTCGATTTAGCTGTTGGTTGAGAATTGCTTCGATACCCGTCTCCGCCAACTCAAGGTATGAGTAACACAGATTGTATAATCTTATCAGAGCAGTAAAGAGTGGAGCTGACGGTAGATGTGGCGCTCCACCTCAGACTCAAAAACAATATCCTTGGTCTAGTGCTAGTGAAAAGAGGATAGACTCCCTCACTGTCTAGCTGGTACCGACTAGATGCCACTCCATCATCTTCACTACTTTTTGCTTTACTTAAGAGCTATTGGATTTAGTTTAATATGTGAAAATTATAATAATCTTCATTTAACTCTTTTCCACTCTTTTTTCTTTCTTTCTTTCTTTTCATTTTTTCATTATGTTCACTTGAAACCGATTAACGTTATCGCTTCCGCACGTTCACCCCCCTTTCTATATCTTTTCCCCTACTATATTCTTTCTTTCTTATATCTTTCCATGTTGCATGTTCTTTTTCTTCCCTTTCTTTCTTTATAATAAAGACGAAATGGTCCATTATTTAGTTGAGGTGACAACATTCAGAAGAGATAAGAATTTGGCGGATAAGCTACATTAGATAATCAGGATTTATATTTTTGCACTTCAGCTTGGACTATTTGGAAGGTCTTATTTTTAACCAGAGTGGTAGTATCTGTTTGGGTCCAATCTATGGGTTACAGCTCTTAACCGTTGTTTTCGACGGAGCATAGTCCGAATAACATTTATCAAGCCATTGCTTTGCTTGAACAGCATTTTTACCAACACACGAAATTCAGATTTTTCCATTGTTTTGCAAATTTGCAACAGTAAAAAAAAGTAAAGTCGTCGGGGTGGCTTAAAGTCGGTATCAGCCAATCAGCGAGGGAGTCTATCCCCTTTTTACTAGCGCTAGACCAAGGAGATTAACTTAGCGTCTGAAGTGGAGCGCCCCACCCACCATCAGCTCCTTACTTTATCGCACTGATCCCTATGCTACTCATAAGCTGAGCTGGAAAGGACCGGTATCGAACTAGGAATCTTGTGGTTTCTAGCCGAACGCTCTACCGACTGAGCTAACCCGGACCTAAACAGTAGCTTCACTGAAATGATTGTAATTTATTAACTAATAATCCGATTTGGCTCAAATGTTGACACGTGCCATTTGAAGGTTAGTACTTTATAAAAATTTTTTTTATTGGTGGCGCCATCTATATGTCAGGCCCGGGACTTATTGAGTGATGTGTTAAATGCAACTTTTCCTAAGGAGATCAGTATATATTGAATACATTCAGGCCGAATAGGATATTGAACAGCAGTCAGATTCCGTTACCCTTGTCAATAAACATTACACTATTCGCACTTGGCAAGGAAAGGTCAGTATAATACAAAAATAAAATTTAGATTAGAGCGAGAATCATCTTTTTCGTTTAATGCAATTTCTAGCAAACCGCAAAAAATTGTTCTTGCTATATTAGCAATGAACAATGAAACAAGAAACCTCGCCATCTTGAAATAGATGTGTTAGATTTTCAAATGTATTTACGTAATCAAATTGAAGAATGAATGAAAGCAAATAAAAAAAACAACTGTATATTTCGTGATTAAATTGCACCGGAAGCGAACATTAAAACACATTAGCACAATTTCAATCTAAAATTAAAGCCTTGCTGAAAAACGCATTTAAAAACCCAATAAAAAAATCCAGTAAAAATCCAGTAAAAACAGACGATATTTTCGTCAGCAAATTGTTGTTATAGTTCTTTGTTTTGTTTTGGTCTTTTTTTTTTTTTTTTTTTTTTTGCTTTCATTGATTCTACTAAAATCAGTTCTTGTACTAATGGTTAGTATTTATCCGAAATTAAAAGATTAGTCCGTAATTATATACCAAACTCAACTTATAAGAATAGAACAGATTTGTAGCACTCAGTGCGCATCAAACTTACTCCTAAGAACATGAATATTTCTCTCTCTCTCCTTCTCTATCTCTCTCTCTCTCTCTTCCTTTCTATCTATTTCTCATTGACTTCCTACCTATCTATATCTTATCTATCTACCTATCTTCTTCTTCTTCACTCACTCTCTCTCTCTCTTCTCTCTCTCTCTCTCTCTCTCTCTTCCTTACTACCTATCTATTTCTCATTGACTTCCAACCTATCTATATCTTATATATCTATCTACCTATCTTCTTCTTCTTCTCTCTCTCTCTCTCTCTCTCTCTCTCTCTCTCTCTCTCTCTCTCTCTCTCATCCTTACTACCTATCTATTTCTCATTGACTTCCTACCTATCTATATCTTATCTATCTATCTACCTATCTTCTTCTTCACTCTCTCTATCTATCTCTCTCTCTCCCTCTCTCTTCTTTACTACATATCTATTTCTCATTGACTTCCTATCTATCTATATCTTCCCATCTATATATCTTTCTATCTATTAAAAACTAATATCTCCAAATAAAAACGTTCATCTTCTTATAAATTCGAAAAGACTTCTTTTTCATAATCTAACACAATAAAAATAAATAACGCCAAATAAAAGCCTTCATTTTCTTAGAAATTCGAATGAACTTCCTTTTCATTAATTTATACTTTCAAAATATATATAGTTAAATGAAAACTTTAATTTTCTAAGAAATTCTTTTCGACTTCCTTTTCCTTAATTAACACATGAAAAACAAATAACTCAAAATAAAAATCTTCATTTTCTTAGAAAAACTTTTTTTTTCAATAATTCATAAATTCAAAATAGATATCTTCAAATATGAACTTTTTCTTAAAAATTCGAAAAATTACTTTTCATTATTTTCCCGAAGTGGGCCGTAAGTATCCACTCGTAATGCTTAAGGACGAAATCTTGGTGGCTAAAAATCCATGACATGCAAAACTCTATATTGGCCCTTACCTAAACTAGATGGGTGGTCAAAGAGGTTCCCTCCGATCAAGGGGCTAATCATGCCAAGCCCTAGCACCTATATGATTGCCCTTATGGCAACCGAACACTTTTTATTATATGTTCTAGAAAGCGGTGGCTAAGGGTCTTAGTGTCCAGGGTATGACGTGTAGAGAACCCCTTTATCACCATTACTCCAAGTTCCACCCTCACCTAGAGTGTTAGGGTCCCATCTATGAATTAAACAGAAAATTAGTTTTAGAGAATGTTTTTAAAAATATTGAATTTTAAAAAAATTAAATACCCATCAATGATGAATAAAACAAAATGTCTTCAGCATGAAATAACCCAAGTGTTGCTATGCCGTAAAATCTAACCAACCAACCCACAAATAAACTTTCATTATTCTACAAATAGATTGGTAAAATGATATATCTATTCGTAGACTTACTTATCTGCTGGGCTAGCTCGTTCACCATAACATCTCAAGATGGCTGTTTACTAATCAAAGCATAATCTAACCCAGTCAGTCAGTCCAACAATATCGATGATGATATCCGTACATTTCCTGAAAGGAAACGAAGAAACCTGCACGAAATAACAGATCAAAGTGCTAACCGATCTGCGCAGACCCCATTAACATTATCTTGATTTTCGCAGTTTAACGCCACTGACACGGAAAGCACGAGTCTATGAGCAACGTAGGTGGGCATCAGTGTAGAAAATGGAATTAACAAATCAAGTTCGACTGTTTATATTCACTTGTTGTCCATTGGAAAAAAAAGTGTGGAATCCAACTCCTTTCTCCTACTTATGAACAGGTGGTCACTCTCTCTGCCCGTTAAAGGCTGTTAATCATGAGTGTCCGGTTGGATTTTACGGTATGTTAATTCTTGTTGGGTTATTTTATGCAGAAGACATTTTGTTTGATTCATTATAAATGGGTAATTATTTTCAAATACAAATTTTTAAACACATTTTTAATACTTATTTTTTCTCTATTTAACCCATAGATGAACCCTAACAGGTACTACCCATCTGGGTCCGAGTGAACCTATAAGTACTTGCATGGAGGAGTACTCCACATTTCACAGAGTTTTAGAATTGGAAATTTACTACTAAATACAGTTTAACGTCATACCCTACGACCCTCAGCCACCGCCTTCTAGTACATATATGATAATAAGGTTTGGGGGTCGCCGTGAGGGCAATAGGGTTAGGAGAATCATATAGATGCCACGACTTGACCGCGCGCACACAGAGATATTATATTATCAAAGGCCTTGACGAAATACTACTTAGAATTAAACATATCCACTGATTAAAAATATATTTCAAATTCAAATGTCATTCTGTAAAACCTTTTCCTAACTTGGTCGACTTATACACGAGTATTAACGGTAATTGTTAGAATCTCAGGTAGAGGACAAGAAACTCACCAACCTGGCAATTATACTGCCCTCACACATTTAAAAACAAGATTTCAAATTCAAATGTCCATTCTGTAAAACCTTTTCCTAACCTGGTCGACTTATACACGAGTATTAACGGTAATTGTTAGAATCTCAGGTAGAGAAAAGAAACTCACCAACCTGGCAATGATACTGCCCTCACATTTTAAAAACAAGATTTCAAATTCAAATGTCCATTCTGTAAAACCTTTTCCTAACCTGGTCGACTTATACATGAGTATTAACGGTAATTGTTAGAAACTCACCAACTACTGCCCTCACACATTTAAAAACAAGATTTCAAATTCAAATGTTAAGCGTTCATCCTATGCAGCACTTTGCTAACCTGGTCGACTTATACACGAGTATTAACGGTAATTGTTAGAAACTCACCAACTACTGCCCTCACACATTTACAAACAAGATTTCAAATTCAAATGTTAAGCGTTCATCCTATGCAACACTTTGCTAACCTGGTCGACTTATACACGAGTATTAACGGTAATTGTTAGAATCTCAGGTAGAGAACAAGAAACTCACCAACCTGGCAATGATACTGCCCTCACACATTTAAAAACAAGATTTCAAATTCAAATGTTAAGCGTTCATCCTATTCAACACTTTGCTAACCTGGTCGACTTATACTCGAGTATTAACGGAAATTATCAGAATCTTCAGTAGAGAGCAATAAATTCATCTTCCTTGCAATTGTTCTCTCCTTACTCATTTAAAAAGATTTCAAATTCAAATGTTAAGCGTTCATCCTATGCAACACTTTGCTAACCTGGTCGACTTATACTCGAGTATTAACGGAAATTATCAGAATCTTCAGTAGAGAGCAATAAATTCATCTTCCTTGCAATTGTTCTCTCCTTCATTTAAAAGATTTCAATTCAAATGTTAAGCGTTCATCTATGCAACACTTTGCTAACCTGGTCGACTTATACTCGAGTATTAACGGAAATTATCAGAATCTTCAGTAGAGAGCAATAAATTCATCTTCCTTGCAATTGTTCTCTCCTTACTCATTTAAAAAGATTTCAAATTCAAATGTTAAGCGTTCATCCTATGCAACACTTTGCTAACCTGGTCGACTTATACTCGAGTATTAACGGAAATTATCAGAATCTTCAGTAGAGAGCAATAAATTCATCTTCCTTGCAATTGTTCTCTCCTTACTCATTTAAAAAGATTTCAAATTCAAATGTTAAGCGTTCATCCTATGCAACACTTTGCTAACCTGGTCGACTTATACTCGAGTATTAACGGAAATTATCAGAATCTTCAGTAGAGAGCAATGAATTTATCTTCCTAGCAATTATTCTCTCCTTACTCATTTAAAAAGATTTCAAATTCAAATGTTAAGCGTTCTCCTATGCAACACTTTGCTAACCTGGTCGACTTATACTCGAGTATTAACGGAAATTATCAGAATCTTCAGTAGAGAGCAATAAATTCATCTTCCTTGCAATTTTCTCTCCTTACTCATTTAAAAAGATTTCAAATTCAAATGTTAAGCGTTCATCCTATGCACACTTTGCTAACCTGGTCGACTTATACTCGAGTATTAACGGAAATTATCAGAATCTTCAGTAGAGAGCAATAAATTTATCTTCCTTGCAATTGTTCTCTCCTTACTCATTTAAAAAGATTTCAAATTCAAATGTTAAGCGTTCATCCTATGCAACACTTTGCTAACCTGGTCGACTTATACTCGAGTATTAACGGAAATTATCAGAATCTTCAGTAGAGAGCAATAAATTCATCTTCCTTGCAATTGTTCTCTCCTTACTCATTTAAAAAGATTTCAAATTCAAATGTTAAGCGTTCATCCTATGCAACACTTTGCTAACCTGGTCGACTTATACTCGAGTATTAACGGAAATTATCAGAATCTTCAGTAGAGAGCAATGAATTTATCTTCCTAGCAATTATTCTTCCTTACTCATTTAAAAAGATTTCAAATTCAAATGTTAAGCGTTCATCCTATGCAACACTTTGCTAACCTGGTCGACTTATACTCGAGTATTAACGGAAATTATCAGAATCTTCAGTAGAGAGCAATGAATTTATCTTCCTAGCAATTATTCTCTCCTTACTCATTTAAAAAGATTTCAAATTCAAATGTTAAGCGTTCATCCTATGCAACACTTTGCTAACCTGGTCGACTTATACTCGAGTATTAACGGAAATTATCAGAATCTTCAGTAGAGAGCAATAAATTCATCTTCCTTGCAATTGTTCTCCTCCTTACTCATTTAAAAAGATTTCAAATTCAAATGTTAAGCGTTCATCCTATGCAACACTTTGCTAACCTGGTCGACTTATACTCGAGTATTTAACGGAAATTATCAGAATCTTCAGTAGAGAGCAATAAATTTATCTTCCTTGCAATTTTCTCTCCTTACTCATTTAAAAAGATTTCAAATTCAAATGTTAAGCGTTCATCCTATGCAACACTTTGCTAACCTGGTCGACTTATACTCGAGTATTAACGGAAATTATCAGAATCTTCAGTAGAGAGCAATGAATTTATCTTTCTAGCAATTATTCTCTCCTTACTCATTTAAAAAGATTTCAAATTCAAATGTTAAGCGTTCATCCTATGCAACACTTGCTAACCTGGTCGACTTATACTCGAGTATTAACGGAAATTATCAGAATCTTCAGTAGAGAGCAATGAATTTATCTTCCTAGCAATTATTCTCTCCTTACTCATTTAAAAAGATTTCAAATTCAAATGTTAAGCGTTCATCCTATGCAACACTTTGCTAACCTGGTCGACTTATACTCGAGTATTAACGGAAATTATCAGAATCTTCAGTAGAGAGCAATAAATTCATCTTCCTTGCAATTGTTCTCTCCTTACTCATTTAAAAAGATTTCAAATTCAAATGTTAAGCGTTCATCCTATGCAACACTTTGCTAACCTGGTCGACTTATACTCGAGTATTAACGGAAATTATCAGAATCTTCAGTAGAGAGCAATGAATTTATCTTCCTTGCAATTGTTCTCTCCTTACTCATTTAAAAAGATTTCAAATTCAAATGTTAAGCGTTCATCCTATGCAACACTTTGCTAACCTGGTCGACTTATACTCGAGTATTAACGGAAATTATCAGAATCTTCAGTAGAGAGCAATAAATTCATCTTCCTTGCAATTGTTCTCTCCTTACTCATTTAAAAAGATTTCAAATTCAAATGTTAAGCGTTCATCCTATGCAACACTTTGCTAACCTGGTCGACTTATACTCGAGTATTAACGGAAATTATCAGAATCTTCAGTAGAGAGCAATAAATTCATCTTCCTTGCAATTGTTCTCTCCTTACTCATTTAAAAAGATTTCAAATTCAAATGTTAAGCGTTCATCCTATGCAACACTTTGCTAACCTGGTCGACTTATACTCGAGTATTAACGGAAATTATCAGAATCTTCAGTAGAGAGCAATGAATTTATCTTCCTAGCAATTATTCTCTCCTTACTCATTTAAAAAGATTTCAAATTCAAATGTTAAGCGTTCATCCTATGCAACACTTTGCTAACCTGGTCGACTTATACTCGAGTATTAACGGAAATTATCAGAATCTTCAGTAGAGAGCAATAAATTCATCTTCCTTGCAATTGTTCTCTCCTTACTCATTTAAAAAGATTTCAAATTCAAATGTTAAGCGTTCATCCTATGCAACACTTTGCTAACCTGGTCGACTTATACTCGAGTATTAACGGAAATTATCAGAATCTTCAGTAGAGAGCAATAAATTCATCTTCCTTGCAATTGTTCTCTCCTTACTCATTTAAAAAGATTTCAAATTCAAATGTTAAGCGTTCATCCTATGCAACACTTTGCTAACCTGGTCGACTTATACTCGAGTATTAACGGAAATTATCAGAATCTTCAGTAGAGAGCAATAAATTCATCTTCCTTGCAATTGTTCTCTCCTTACTCATTTAAAAAGATTTCAAATTCAAATGTTAAGCGTTCATCCTATGCAACACTTTGCTAACCTGGTCGACTTATACTCGAGTATTAACGGAAATTATCAGAATCTTCAGTAGAGAGCAATGAATTTATCTTCCTAGCAATTATTCTCTCCTTACTCATTTAAAAAGATTTCAAATTCAAATGTTAAGCGTTCATCCTATGCAACACTTTGCTAACCTGGTCGACTTATACTCGAGTATTAACGGAAATTATCAGAATCTTCAGTAGAGAGCAATAAATTCATCTTCCTTGCAATTGTTCTCTCCTTACTCATTTAAAAAGATTTCAAATTCAAATGTTAAGCGTTCATCCTATGCAACACTTTGCTAACCTGGTCGACTTATACTCGAGTATTAACGGAAATTATCAGAATCTTCAGTAGAGAGCAATGAATTTATTTCCTTGCAATTGTTCTCTCCTTACTCATTTAAAAAGATTTCAAATTCAAATGTTAAGCGTTCATCCTATGCAACACTTTGCTAACCTGGTCGACTTATACTCGAGTATTAACGGAAATTATCAGAATCTTCAGTAGAGAGCAATAAATTCATCTTCCTTGCAATTGTTCTCTCCTTACTCATTTAAAAAGATTTCAAATTCAAATGTTAAGCGTTCATCCTATGCAACACTTTGCTAACCTGGTCGACTTATACTCGAGTATTAACGGAAATTATCAGAATCTTCAGTAGAGAGCAATAAATTCATCTTCCTTGCAATTGTTCTCTCCTTACTCATTTAAAAAGATTTCAAATTCAAATGTTAAGCGTTCATCCTATGCAACACTTTGCTAACCTGGTCGACTTATACTCGAGTATTAACGGAAATTATCAGAATCTTCAGTAGAGAGCAATGAATTTATCTTCCTAGCAATTATTCTCTCCTTACTCATTTAAAAAGATTTCAAATTCAAATGTTAAGCGTTCATCCTATGCAACACTTTGCTAACCTGGTCGACTTATACTCGAGTATTAACGGAAATTATCAGAATCTTCAGTAGAGAGCAATGAATTTATCTTCCTAGCAATTATTCTCTCCTTACTCATTTAAAAAGATTTCAAATTCAAATGTTAAGCGTTCATCACGAGAAGCCATTTACTCACAGTTATTAGCGGTAATTTCGAGAACCTCATCTTCCTGGCAAATATACTGTCCTCACTTTAAAAATAACGTTCATTCTATAAAGCCGTGTGTTAACCTATACACATGGTCGACTTAAACACGAGTATAAGTATAATGTGGAGGCAAATAGTGTAATGGTTCGAGGCGTAGGAAATGGAGTCGTCGACCCGAGTTCAAATCCTGGATGGGGCTCTTTAACCTTGGTTAGGTAATCAGCCTAGGAGAAGGAAAACTCTGTTTTCAAACCTGTTGAAACTCTGCTTAATAAATTGACCTTATGTTACATGCTGCTCGTGTGAAGGGTGCGGTAAATACGCACTTGCACACACACACACACAAACACACACACACACACATATATATATATATTATTATTCACTCCTTTTGAGTTTTCACACCAGTGTTAGCTGATGGTATTTCACTGGAGTCTGAGTGACAGCAAGTCTCCTCAGGTCTCCAGGATTCTTCTGACTATTCTGGCAGATTGCAGCAGTGCAGTGTTCTGAATGGTTTCAATCCTTCCTCTGGTATCCAAACTTTCCAAACCCTTTTCTAATCCTTTTGGGACTGTTCCAAGTGCACCAACCACAATTGGTATCACTTTCACTTTCATGTTCCATAACTTTTTCTGTTCTCTGGCAAGGTCCAGATATTTGTCTATTTTTTCATTTTCCTTTAGCTTCACCCTGTGATCTGCTGGCACTGCAAAATCCACCAGTTGACAAGTTCTTTCTTTTTTGTTTACCAACACTAGGTCTGGTCTTCTTGCTGGGATAAGGTGATCCGTTTTTATTTCAAAGTCCCAGAGAATTTTATGCGTTTCGTTCTCAAGAACAGATTCTGGTTTATGCATATACCATTTTGTTGTGTGGTCAAAATTTAATTCTTTGCATAATTCCCAGTGGATCACCTTCCCAACCCAGTCGCGTCTAGTTTTGTCTTCTCGTTGTGCTAGTTTGCTACATTCGCAGAGTACATGGTTTACAGTCTCATCTCTATTACCACAAAGTCTACATTTACTATTTTGTTGGGTCTTATCAATTTTCGCTTTTATATAGTTTGTCCTTATAGCATTATTTTGTGCAGCAATTATTATTATTATTATTATTCTTATTATTATTATTATTATCATTATTATTATTATACTAAAGTTGAGCGAATCAATCTTTGTGTCCTAAAGGCTTTTGTACTGTTTAGTTTAATTACACGAAAATTAAACGAAATTATTTCTTAGTCCTAGGATTGAGTTAGGTTCGAAAAAAATCAATTTTAATTGGTTCTAATTAGTCGTAATTTGCAATTAAGTAAAAAAAAAAACTGACCCCTCTCTCACTTGACATTCTGTCAATCACTTTCTCCCTTTCTATGCATATCTTGATTACCTCCTCGTTATATAAGTTAGTTTCTCATTTAGAGTAGAGAGTGAGAGAGAATGGAGTGTGCGAAACGTATTCGTATGTCAAATTTCATTTATTTATTTATTTATTTAAATCTAATTCTCTTTGCAATCTTACTTTTCCTTAATCCCAATTATCTACCCAGAGCTCAATGGGTGACCCAACGGGTCACGTTTTTGTCTAATATAATATATATATATATATATATATATATATATATATATATATATATATATATATATATACGAATATTAACAGTAATAGAAGGGATCAAGAACCTCATCTTCCTGGCAATTTTACTGTCCATATGCTAACTGTTGCAAGGAAGATATTTCCCCTACAAGATAGTTGGACTCGTCCAACAGAATACATATAATATTACGAATACGCGATGTTATTCGTAGTTGACTTACGTAATAGTATTTGTAGTCAAGTCACTACAAGTCGAGTATCTTGTCAGACTGTTGGAGATCTGTGCATTGATTTTATTATTTATATTCCAGTACAAAAATAACATACGTTTTTTTACGGATTTTTAATGTTGTATTTAATAAATTCAACACTAACCTATACGCATGTTTTCAAGGAAGCGCGTGGTGTAATGGTTAAAGTCATGGGAAATGGACACGTCGCCCCGAGTTCGAATCCTGGACGTGGTAATTGCATTTCACTTAGCGATAATACCCTTGGGAAAGGTATGAATCCTACTCTCCCTCCAGTTGTTGTATACCCTTCTTCGCTACACTGGATCGTCTATCATCTATCTTCTATCTTGGTCTGGTATTTCTTCTAAGGTCTCGTCTGGTCTTCTATTGAGGATTCCGGGTCGGGTCTCTGTTGGGGATCACTGCTTATCAGAAGCCCTGTGCTATTGTTAGCTTTTAGTAATAACAACAAGACTTCGATTTACGATGATGTTACTTTATTCCATAAACCCCCAGACCAGACAATGCGCGCGGATCCTTACATCTTGCTAGCTTCGCTTCTAAGTTCTAACTCTAACTAACTGAGTTGCTTACACCTTAAACCGGAAGGGGGCTTTCTATCGGCTTCCGATTCTCACGATCATCCCCAGAACGCAAGGTCAGAGTGAGGTCAAACGCTGTCACTCACTCTCAAGGCCATCAGCTGCACTAATATGATTTCTACACTATTGTCATAATCATTAGGTATCTAATGATTATGTAACACAGTTATGTATAGATAGTAGGGCAGACTTGGCTCTTTAACCTTGTTTAGGCAACCGGTCTAGGAGAAGGAAAACCTGTTGAACTCCGCGTAAGAAATTGACCTTGTGTCACACCCTGCTCGTGTGGAGGGGTTGGTAAATATATATATACACGCATGTTTGACATATTTATATGATTACCAAAACCTCTGCATGAGCAGAATGTGATACAAGGTCAATTTTTAAGCGGAGTTTAACAGGTTTAAATTCAGAGTTTTCCTTCTCCTAGACTAGTTACCTTGCCAAGGCTAAAAAAAACAGCCTGCCTTATTATTTATCCATAGCTGGAGGGAGTAGTTGGATTCATACCTTTCCCAAGAGTATTAGCGTTATGTGAAATGTAATCAGCCTCGTCTAGGATTAGAACTCGGGTCCACGAGTCCATTTCCTACGACTCTAACCATTACACCACGCGTCTCCTTTCGACTTATACACTAGTATCAATGGCAACAGTAGAAAGCAAGAACTTCATCTTCATATTAATTATTCTGTGTTTACTCGTAAAAAAACGTTCCCTCTATGAAGCCATTGTATAGGTAACAGAGTGATCTGCCCTTGGACTGATCTATATATAAATAGACCAACTTGGTAGCCATTTGTACTCCATTCTGGACATATATACAAGAGGGTCATCAAGTCTTTCCAACGTTACATGGTGCTGCAGACAGGATTTGAATTCGAACTTTAAGAATTACCAACATCATTTGGAGTACACATTGTCGACTTATACACGAGTATTAACGGTAACAGTTGAGATCAATAACCTCATGTTCATTAACCAAGATCAATATTCAATATTGATCTTGTTCAATATTCAAGATCAATAACATCAGGCTATTACACTAACCTAACTCATTTAAAATATATATTTCGAATTAAAATGTTAAACTTTAATCCTATGAAGCCCTTAAGTGAACACTTGATTCATTATTCAAGTATGCTTACTATCATAGATATAATCTATTAATAATGGAGATTCGCTTCCGGTTTTTGTCTGTAACAAAAACCACGTCACTGCTTACATCACATTACCCAAAATCGTCATAACATAGAATAAATACACTCAAGAGTGAAACATGCAACATTAGACAGTCCTCATTGTTTTTTAAAACAAGTTTTAATAAAAACATGACTGGTATTATATATCTATATATAGTTTGTTTTATTTTAATACATATTTAAATTTTTCATTTCAAATTGTTTTATTTTTTAATCACCTTTAATGAATTTGATGATTTTACTTACTTACGGTATAAACTCGCTGACATTGAATTTTTAACTCCCACCCCTCAGGCAATATGTTTCAAAAATCTATTTTTACATCGCCCGGAGGTCGTTTTTTATTTTGTTATGTTGCTATAAAGATATATCCCTTCTTTAAACACATTACAGTAATGTCTCTCTTCATTCAAACTTGGAACCTTCATCAGTGAGAGAAAGGAGTTACTTCTGAATTAACGGTTATTGACCAGAGTTTGGAATTTGGTGACCAAGGTTCAAGCTCCGTCACAGACAGTGTGCGTTCATTTCTTACGAAGACTTTTGGAATCCTCTTCCTCTCTATGTATATATTTGCCAACCCCATCCATGTCCTACGAAAGATGCTGAACTGAATCTAATGGTCATGTTCCAATTCTGGAGTTCTTTAGAGTGATGAATATATTTTCATTGCCATAACTCCCAGCTCTTCCCTAACCTGGAATGGTAGTACCTGTTAGGGTACCATCTATGGGTTAAATAGATATAAAATGAGTTCGAAATGTGTTTAAAAATGAGACCATATCCCTAGTCTCGTGCTAGTGAAAAGGGAGTAGACTCCTTCACTGTCCGGCTGATACCGACAATGAGCCACTCCACCGGCTTTATTTTTTTAATCTTTAGCTACCTACGTGTGTCTCTTGATGTCATCACCTCAAATAAATAATGGACCATTCCGTTTTGATTCATATGATATGAATGCATGTGTTCAAATTTTATTCCCAGTCATCACAGATAAATAATGAATAATATCGTTTTAATTGTGAGGAAATAAAGTGGAGAACAAGAACATGCTACACATCAGAACGTGAAAGAAAGAAAGAAAAGTGAGAGATAGGAAGCGATAGTACTTATTGTCTGCTTCAATGAAATAGAAAGAAGAAAAAAAGAAAGAAAGAAAAAGAAAATTAGCAAAACTAAGGGGAAAAGAAGAGAAAAGAGAAAAAGAAAGCAACCAAAATGAGAGATAGAAAGCGATAGCACTTATCATCTGCTTCAACGAAATAGAAATAAAGCAGAAAAGAAAGAAAGAAAGAAAGAAAGGTGAGACATAGGAAGCAATAGCACTTATCGTCTACTTTAATGAAATAGAAAGAAAACAGAAAAGAAAGAAAAAGAAAATTAGAAAAAAAGAAGGGGAAAAAGAAGAGAAAAGAGAAGAAGAAAGAAAGGATTTCACCAGAGATT
Source organism: Doryteuthis pealeii (assembly GCA_023376005.1). Lineage (NCBI taxonomy): Eukaryota > Metazoa > Mollusca > Cephalopoda > Myopsida > Loliginidae > Doryteuthis > Doryteuthis pealeii. The sequence continues at coordinate 57,240,148 of CM042173.1, forward strand.
ATAATACTTTTTACATAATGAACAAATTCCAATAGCTCTTAACTTGTAATAGTCAATTCATCATACTGTAGTATATCCATGGTTCCCGCTCGTATAATATTATTGTTGAAGTAGGATCAGAATCTGAACAAAAAACAATAATGTTTAAACCAATAAATCACTTAAGTAACACTCAATTACAATAATCTGTCTAGTGTCACTTAGGAACAATAATTGTCCTAAGAACCCGAATATAATTTTGCCTCTACCTAGAAGTATATATAAGTGGGCGTCCTGAATTACTACCGGAGAATACCCATCACTATGTCGCTATTGCCTAGCAAAAATTTGGAAGAGTGAAAGTATTACAGAAACAGAAGTAAATCAACGTAGTTCTAGTAAACCAAAACTATTTCTTGGAAATTATCGCATTTAAAGTGAAAGAAGCGGGTTGGTTGGATTTTATGGCATGTCAACCCTCGTTGGGTCATTTTATGCCGAAGACATTTGGTTTTATTCATTATTGATGGATATTAAAATATTTTAGACACATTTTGAAATCATTTTTTCTAATTAACCCATAGATAGGACCCTAACAGATACTACCACTTCGGATAAGGGTGGACCTGGAAGTAATGGCGATGTAGGGAATTGGAACTTCACCATTAAATGCAGTGTAAGATAAAAGTAAAGTTACAAAAAAGTATATATATATAATTGGGTGGCCTGAATTCCTGCCGAAGAATCCCCATCTCTACACCGCTATTGCCTAGCAAAAAATATGGAATAGTGAAAGTAATAAAGCAAAAGAGAGAATCAAATCAACGTAGTTCTATGAAACGAAAACCATTCCTTGGAAATTATCTCATCTTAAGTGAAAGAGAAAAAAGTTTGGAAAGGAAGCAAATATGAAATTAGTTGCAATATTCCATTTTCTGGCGGCAAAAAAACGTCTATCTATAGATAAATTCCGTTCAAATATGGCGGCGAAGAAGAAGAAGAAAGAAGAAGAAGAAGGAAGAAGAAGAGAAGTGTGTGTGTGGAAGAAGAAGAAGAAGAAGAAGAAGAGAAGAAGAAAAGAGAAGAAGAAGAAGAAGAAGAAGAAGAAGAAGAAAGAAGAGAGAGTGAAGAATAAGAAGAAGAAGGGAAAGAATAAGAAGAAGAAGAAGTAAAGAGAAGAAGAAGAAAGAAGAAGAAAGAAGAGAAGAAGAAAAAGGAAGTAAGTCAAAGTAAGAAGAAAAGAGAAGAGAAGAAGAAAGAAGAAAGAAGAAGAAGAAGTGAGAGATAGTTTAAGGATTAGAAGAAGTCCAAAAGAAGAAGAAGAAGAAGAGAAGAGAAGAAGAGGAGAAGGTTTCAGAAGAGTGTTGAGATAGAAATAATAAATAATAATAAATAATAATAATAATAATAATAATAATAAAATAATAAGGTAGTCGAAGACTGTGGAAGAAGAAGAAGAAGAAGAAGAAGAAGAAGAAGAGGTCGAAGAGTGTAATAATAATAATAATTAATAATAAATAATAAAGTCCTCTTTCTTCCGAGGTTCATCAAGATCATGAACAACTTCCTTACAGACGAAAGGGTCAGAGTTTGTAATAAGAAAGGGAACAGATGTATTGGCGGCATTCAGGCGCTGGTGAAGATAAGAAGATTTTAAAGCCGCGAAGAACTGACCCGGGTCACGTGACAAACCATTCAAACGAGCAAGCGGAGCACGGAACAGCCAATCCAGCCCGGAAGACACCATGAAACTGTGTGAAGACGAGTCTGAAGATTATATTACACTAGCTAAAGTATCCGGTCTACGTCGGGGGAGAGGTTAAAAACTTGGATCTTTATTTATAGCTACAAGCGGCTACCCGGAGTCACCTGGGTGCAGGGGGTAGTAAAAAAAAGTAATCTGGCAGGTCCGTTATTGTTGAATTGTGTGTTGGGTTCTCGTTGGAATGCTCCATTCAAATTCTCATGTAAAAAAAATACTTTTGCGTGATCCAGGTTACTGTGGAAAGAAAAATCAGTATCAGGGTGTTTTTTGTTGCTAATCTAAACTAAAAAGTTCGATGTTATTTTTCTAACTTTTTTCTCTAATTAAATTTCATTTGAAACAATATTAATATTTCATCATGTAAACAACAGTATATATATATATATTCGTGTATTTTATATATTATATATATATATATATATATATATATATATATATATATATATATAAAATACACGAATTCAACAATACTACTTTGCAATATAGACCAAAACAAAACCGGTCCGGTTGTTACTTTAACCTATCTATCTATCTATCTATACATACATACATACATACATACATATATAAAGAGCAGTTGTGTGTATATGTATGTCTGGAGGAAATTCGAAAATAAAACAATTAACGACAAAGTAAATATACATACACATTAAATATCACCGGGGCTTGGTTTTTGAGCCAAAATAATGGATATTCGTGAAGATAATTTAAAGGTGAAATTTAAATGATAACAGCATGATTTTTTCGTTTAATATTTAGATAGTAGACATTAACATTTTCTTTTCGGAGTAGTTGGATCAATGCATGGTCCATTTTTTTACATAGGGATTTAAATGGGACATCTCACACGAGGATTCAACTCGCGATTCAGTAATAATAGATCTGCAGGACTAACTTTAAAAATTCCCCCTCTACCCAGGCGACGCCGGGTAACCGCTGCTAGTACATATATAAAGAACAGTTGTGTTTATATATGTATGTGTGTATGCCCGGTTGAAAATACGATAATAAAACAATCAACAGCAAATTGAATATATATACACATTCACTATCATCAGATCTTGTTTTTGGACGAAAAATAATGAAAATTTGGTTTATATTCGTGAAGATAATTAAAAATTAAAATTTAAATAGTAACATTCTGGATTTTTTTTTGTTTATTAAATATTCTAAATAGGAGACACTGGGGTTTTTTTCAGGGTGTCTATGCACATATTCCTGACGTCTGACTAGACCAAATCAACGCAAGGTCTTTGTTACGTAGGGATTTTAATAGGGAATCCTGTGATGATCCAACTCATTTTCAGTAACAATGGATCTGCGAGTCTAACATTTTGTCCCCCTCCCCTTCTACACAAGCGGCGTCGGGTAGTTGCTTCTAGTACTTTATACCTGTAAATAATAAGACTCAAACAACAACGAATGAAATAACTGAAACGGTTGGCGAACGCATACCAGGCATCTATCATCCGATCAGAACGAAGCTTGAATAAAAGTGCTTCATTACCTTTTTGCAATTCTTGCATAGCCATGTTCGAACCGAATCGAACATGGCAATCGTCTTCACTTGGCATTCGGCCCACTGTTTTTCTTCCGCTGACAATTGAGTGACCAAAACGTCAATCCATTTATTCGCCGCAGCTACGTAACCCTGAACTAACATCAGTCACGCCTGGCACTCAGTTTGCATTTACAATTGTTGTTGTTGTTGTTGTTATTATTATTATTATTATTATTATTATTATTAGTTTTCCATACCTGTCGTAACTGCTGGTTCACTGGAGGTTGAGTGACAGCAAGTCTCTTCAGGACTCCAGGACTCTTCTGAGTAATATCACCTTTATTCTTATCTCGCATATGGAGTAGCTATGAATGTATCTATCTATTTTATATCCTCACCGCATACGCACACACACACGAACACACACCA
>CM042173.1:57247424-57282424 GCA_023376005.1 Doryteuthis pealeii
AATATATATTATATTATATATATTTATATAGAATATATATATATATATAGTACGTCTATAAAGGAAGAAATCAATAACAGTAAGTCCCATAATAAATTTATTTCGACAAAAATGGGGCCCATGATAAATCTAGGTTGCATTTAACCGGCTCCGCCAAGTTTTTGCCTCAGCAGATGGGTAACAATTCACTTAGTGAACAAGCATATCAACAAAAACCCAAAGAAGCTGAATATATGTAAATTCAACAAAAACAAAAAAATAATAAAAAAAAATATATATGTTTATTTAACAGTGTGGGAGTGTAACCATAGAGAACGGAAAGTGATGAAAAAAGGATACACCTCTCAAAAGTTGATTTCTAGGGGTGTCCAGGAAGACAAAAAGTGACAATGACAGGAAAAAACAGAAAGTATAATTAAAATATAGAAAAACAGAGAAATAAAAAGATTTTAAATTTAAACGATAGAGGTATAATGAATGTTAAAAGAAAATACTAGTTAGAGAATAAATAATAAAATAAAATTAATAGAAGATAATAAATTAAAAAATAATAATAAATAAAGCAAAAGAAATTAATTTAAAAAAAAAATCATATATAGTATATATATATATAAATCAATTGTTGCAAAAAAATTTATCACAGTTTTAGGACAGACTCTGCTTTAATGAAAGAACTATTCAGGACATGTGGATATACCACAGTATGATACTATACATTATTTCAGACGTTTGATGTGTCTACTACGGACCGGTTAAATTCAGGGTATAAGCACCGCCTAGGAATCGCAAGGTGTCCTGGTTCGATACCGTCCTCCGCAAAATAAAAAGCATGATAGCACAGATTGGGTAATCTTAATATGTGCAGTAAAGAGGGGAGGCAAAAGTATCTCCCGCTGTCTAGGCGCTAGCGAAAAGGAGATACACCCTCGCAGTCCAGGTAATACATGCATACCAGCGTACCATCCAGCTCCTCAACTTTTACCGCATAGATCCCCTATGCTACTCATACGCTGAGTTAGCGAGGGTCGGTATCGACCAAGGAACGTTATTGTTCTCCGAAGCAGACGCTAATAACCGACTGAGCCAAGACTCCTTCTCTCTCTCTCTATATATATATATATTATATATATATATATATATATATATATAGTATGAATAGTATTATATATATATATATATATATATATATATATATTGCATATATATATATATATATTATATAATATATTAAATATATATATATATAGTAATATATATATATATATATATATATATATAGTATAATTATATTATATATAATATATATATATATATACTATATATAATATATATATAATATATATATATATATATTATGAAAATAAGTAAAATTCGAAGGCCAATACAATGCGTATAAAAAAAAGACAAAAAGATGTTTTTTTCAGACATAAAAAACATCTTTGTCTTATTTTTATATGCGCATTGTATTGTCTTCGACCATTTTAATATTTTATAACATACTTAACATTTGTTCAAGCAATTACCAATTACTTTTATATATATATATTATATTATAAATATATAATATATATATATTTTATATATATATAAAAAGCGTAATAATGAAAATGTTCACACATTGAAGCAAAAACTCAATCCATCGCCACTGAAGAAGGTCTAAACAGACGAAACGTTACAGCGTCGACGACACTATCGCATTTTTGTAAACATCACGTGTTTGTCTAACCTTTCTCCATCACACACACACACACACACACACACACATACATATTATATATATAGTCAATATATATATATATATATATATATTATATATATAATAAAAGGATTTGATCTATCTGTTACTTGTTACTAGAGATAAAAAAATTCATAAATAACTAGATTAATTATTCAAATTAACGGTTATAATTTTTCCAACAAACCATGCCATGGAATAATCCAATGTTGTGCATGAGTTAGCACAGATTGGGTAATCTGATCTGTGCAGTAAAGTAAGGAGTTGATGGTAGGTGTGGCGCTTCACCTCTGACTCAAAAACAATATCCTTGGTCTAGCGCTAGTGAAAATAGGATAGACTCCCTCACTGTCTGGCTGGTACCGACTAGATGCCACTCCACCATCTTCACTAATTTTTGCTTTACTTAAGAGCTATTGGAAATAGTTTAATATGTGAAAATTATAATAATCTTCATTTAACTCTTTTCCACTCTTTTTTCTTTCTTTCCTTCTTTTCATTTTGTCATTATGTTCACTTGAAACCGATTAACGTTATCGCTTCCGCACGTTCACCCCCTTTCTATATCTTTTCCCATACTTTCTTATATCTTTCCATGTTACATGTTCTTTTTCTTCCCTTTCTTTCTTTATAATAAAGACGAAATGATCCATTATTTAGCTGAGTTGACAACACTCAGAAGAAATAAGAATTTGGCGGATAAGCTACATTAGATAATCAGGATTTACATTTTTGCGTTTCAGCTTGGACAATTTGGACGGTCTCATTTTTAACCAGAGTGGTAGTATCTGTTTAGGTCCAATCTATGGGTTAGAGCTAACCCTGTATGACCGCGTTAGCATCTGACGCGGTCCTACAGGGTTAACCTCTTAACCGTTGCTTCCGGCGGAGCATAGTCCGACTAACATTTATCAAGCCATTGCTTTGCTTGAACAGCATTTTTACCAACACACGAAATTCAGATTTTTCCATTGTTTTGCAAATTTGCAACAGTAAAAAAAAGTAAAGTCGTCGAGGTGGCTAAAGTCGGTATCAGCCAATCAGCAAGGGAGTCTATCCCCCTTTTACTAGCGCTAAACCAAGGAGATTATCTTAGCGTCTGAGGTGGAGCGCCCCACCTAACATCAGCTCCTTACTTTACCGCACATATCCCTGTGCTACTCGTACGCTGAGTTGGAGAGGGGCGGTATGGAACTAGGAACCTTGTGGTTTCTAGCCGAACGCTCTACCGACTGAGCTAACCCGGTCGTAAAAACAGTAGCTTTACTGAAATGATTGTAATTTAAAAACTAACAATCCGATTGGGCTCAAATGTTTACACGTGCCATTTGAAGGTTAGTACTTTATAAAAATCATATGGATTTTTTTTATTGGTGGCGCCATCTATATGTCATGCCCGGGACTTATTGAGTGATGTGTTAAATGCAACTTTTCCTAAGGAGATCAGTATATATTTGAATACATTCAGGCCCAATAGGATATTGAACAGCAGTCAGATTCCGTTACCCGTGTCAATAAACATTACACTATTCGCACTTGGCGAGGAAAGGTCAGTATAATACAAAAATAAATTTAGATTAGAGCGAGAATCATCTTTTCGTTTAATGCAATTTCTAGCGAACCGCAAAAAAATTGTTCTGCTATATTAGCAATGAACAATGAAACAAGAAACCTCGCCATCTTGAAATAGATGTGTTAGATTTTCAAATGTATTTACGTAATCAAATTGAAGAATGAATGAAAGCAAATAAAAAACCAACTGTATATTTCGTGATTAAATTGCACCGGAAGCGAACATTAAAACACATTAGCACAATTTCAATCTAAAATTAAAGCCTTGCTGAAAAACGCATTTAAAAACCCAATTAAAAAAATCCAGTAAAAATTCAGTAAAAACAGACGATATTTTCGTCAGCAAATTGTTGTTATAGTTCTTTGTTTTGTTTTGGTCTTTTTTTTTTTCTTTTTTTTTTTTTGCTTTCATTGATTCTACTAAAATCAGTTCTTGTACTAATGGTTAGTATTTATCCGAAATTAAAAGATTAGTCCGTAATTATATACCAAACTCAACTTATAAGAATAGAACAGATTTGTGGCACTCAGTGCGCATCAAACTTACTCCTAAGAACATGGTTATTTCTCTCTCTCTCTCTCTCTCTCTCTCTCTCTCTCTCTCTCTCTCTCTCTTCTCTTATATCTATCTATCTCATTGACTTCCTACCTATCTATATCTTATCTATCTACCTATCTCCTTCTTCACACTCTCTCTCTCTCCCTCTCTCTCCTTCTCTCTTCTTTACTACATATCTATTTCTCATTGACTTCCTATCTATCTATATCTTCCCATCTATATATCTTTCTATCTATTAAAAACTAATATCTCCAAATAAAAACGTTCATCTTCTTATAAATTCGAAAAGACTTCTTTTTCATAATCTAACACAATAAAAATAAATAACGCCAAATAAAAGCCTTCATTTTCTTAGAAATTCGAATGAACTTCCTTTTCATTAATTTATACTTTCAAAATATATATAGTTAAATGAAAACTTTAATTTTCTAAGAAATTCTTTTCGACTTCCTTTTCCTTGATTAACACATGAAAAACAAATAACTCAAAATAAAAAATTTCTTAGAAAAACTTTTTTTTTTTCAATAATTCATAAATTCAAAATAGATATCTTCAAATATGAACTTTTTCTTAAAAATTCGAAAAATTCCTTTTCATTATTTTCCCGAAGTGGGGCCGCTTGTGGGACGTGAGTAGCCACTCGTAATGCTTAAGGACGAAATCTTGGTGGCTAAAAATCCATGACATGCAAAACTCTATTTTGGCCCTTACCTAAACTAGATGGGTGGTCAGAGAGGTTCCCAAGGGGCTAATCATGCCAAGCCCTAGCACCTATATGATTGCCCTTATGGCAACCGAACACTTTTTATCATATGTTCTAGAAAGCGGTGGCTAAGGGTCTTAGTGTCCTGGGTATGACGTGTAGAGAATCCCTTTATCACCATTACTCCAAATTCCACCCTGATCTAGAGTGTTAGGGTCCCAGCTATGAATTAAACAGAAAAATAGTTTTAGAGAATGTTTTTAAAAATATTGAATTTAAAAAAAATTAAATACCCATCAATGATGAATAAAACAAAATGTCTTCAGCATGAAATAACCCAAGTGTTGCTATGCCGTAAAATCTAACCAACCAACCAACCCACAAATAAACTTTCATTATTCTACAGATAGATTGGTAAAAGAATATATCTATTAGTAGACTTACTTATCTGCTGGGATAACTCGTTCACCATAACATCTCAAGATGGCTATTCACTAATCAAAGCATAATCTAACCCAGTCAGTCAGTCCAACAATATCGATGATGATATCCGTACATTTCCTGAAAGGAAACGAAGAAACCTGCACGAAATAACAGATCAAAGTGCTAACCGATCTGCGCAGACCCCATTAACATTATCTTGATTTTCGCAGTTTAACGCCACTGACACGGAAAGCACGAGTCTATGAGCAACGTAGGTGGGCATCAGAGTGGAAAATGGAATTAACAAATCAAGTTCGACTGTTTATATTCACTTGTTGTCCATTGGAAAAAAAAGTGTGAAATCCAACTCCTTTCTCCTACTTATGAACAGGTGGTCACTCTCTGCCCGTTAAGGCTGTTAATCATGAGTGTTCGGTTGGATTTTACGGTATGTTATTCTTGTTGGGTTATTTTATGCAGAAGACATTTTGTTTGATTCATTATAAATGGGTAATTATTTTCAAATTTCAAATTTTTAAACACATTTTTAATACTTATTTTTTTCTCTATTTAACCCATAGATGAACCCTAACAGGTACTACCCATCTGGGGTCTGAGTGAACCTATAATACTGCATGGAGGAGTACTCCACATTTCACGGAGTTTTAGAATTGGAAATTTACTACTAAATGCAGCTTAACATCATACCCTACGACCTCAGTCACCGCCTTCTAGTACATATATGATAATAAGGTTTGGGGTCGCCATGAGGCAATAGGGTTAGGAGAAATCATATAGATCCACGACTTGACCGCGCGCACACAGAGATATTATATTATCAAGGGCTTTGACGAAATACTAATTAGAATTAACATATCCACTGATTAAAAATAGATTTCAAATTCAAAATGTCATTCTGTAAAATCTTTTCCTAATTTGGTCGACTATACACGAGTATTAACGGTATTTGTTAGAATCTCAGGTAGAGAACAAGAAACTCACCAGCCTGGCAATGACACTGCCCTCACACATTTAAAAACAAGATTTCAAATTCAAATGTCCATTCTGTAAAACCTTTTCCTAATCTGGTCGACTTATACACGAGTGGTAATTGTTAGTCTCAGGTTGAGAAAAGAAACTCACAACCTGGCAATGACACTGACACATTTAAAAACAAGATTTCAAATTCAATGTCCATTTGTAAACCTTTTCCTAACCTGGTCGACTATCACGAGTATTAACGGTATTGTTAGAATCTCAGGTTGAGAACAAGAAACTCACCAACCTGGCAATGACACTGCCCTCCACATTTAAAAACAAGATTTCAAATTCAATGTCATTCTGTAAAACCTTTTCTAACCTGGTCGACTTATCGAGTATAACGTAATTGTTAGAATCTCAGGTTGAGAACAAGAAACTCACCAACCTGGCAATGACACTGCACACATTTAAAAACAAGATTTCAATTCAAATGTCCATTCTGTAAAACTTTCCTAACCTGGTGACTTATACACGAGTATTAACGGTAATTGTTAGAATCTCAGGTTGAGAAAGAAACTCACCAACCTGGCAATGACACTGCCCTCACACAATTAAAAACAAGATTTCAAATTCAAATGTCATTCTGTAAAAACCTTTTCCTAACCTGGTCGACTTATACACGAGTATTAACGTAATTGTTAGAATCTCAGGTTGAGAACAAGAAACTCACCAACTGGCAATGACACTGCCCTCACACTTTAAAAACAAGATTTCAAATTCAAATGTCCATTCTGTAAAACTTTTCCTACCTGGTCGACTTATACACGAGTATAACGGTAATTGTTAGAATCTCAGGTTGAGAACAAGAAACTCACCAACCTGGCAATGACACTGCCCTCACACATTTAAAAACAAGATTTCAAATTCAAATGTCCATTCTGTAAAACCTTTTCCTAACCTGGTCGACTTATACACGAGTATTAACGGTAATTGTTAGAATCTCAGGTTGAGAACAAGAAACTCACCAACCTGGCAATGATACTGCCCTCACACAAGATTTCAAATTCAAATGTCAATTCTGTAAAACCTTTTCCTAACCTGGTCGACTTATACACGAGTATTAACGGTAATTGTTAGAATCTCAGGTTGAGAACAAGAAACTCACCAGCCTGGCAATGACACTGCCCTCACACATTTAAAAACAAGATTTCAAATTCAAATGTCCATTCTGTAAAACCTTTTCCTAACTGGTCGACTTATACACGAGTATTAACGTAATTGTTAGAATCTCAGGTTGAGAACAAGAAACTCACCAACCTGGCAATGATACTGCCTCACACATTTAAAAACAAGATTTCAAATTCAAATGTCCATTCTGTAAAACCTTTTCCTAATCTGGTCGACTTATACACGAGTATTAACGGTAATTGTTAGAATCTCAGGTAGAGAACAAGAAACTCACCAACCTGGCAATGACACTGCCCTCACACATTTAAAAACAAGATTTCAAATTCAAATGTCCATTCTGTAAAACCTTTTCCTAACCTGGTCGACTTATACACGAGTATTAACGGTAATTGTTAGAATCTCAGGTTGAGAACAAGAAACTCACCAACCTGGCAATGACACTGCCCTCACACAAAATTTCAAATTCAAATGTCAATTCTGTAAACCTTTTCCTAACCTGGTCGACTTATACACGAGTATTAACGGTAATTGTTAGAATCTCAGGTTGAGAACAAGAAACTCACAACCTGGCAATGACACTGCCCTCACACATTTAAAAACAAGATTTCAAATTCAAATGTCCATTCTGTAAAACCTTTTCCTAACTGGTCGACTTATACACGTATTAACGGTAATTGTTAGAATCTCAGGTTGAGAACAAGAAACTCACCAACCTGGCAATGACACTGCCCTCACACATTTAAAAACAAGATTTCAAATTCAAATGTCCATTCTGTAAAACCTTTTCCTAACCTGGTCGACTTATACACGAGTATTAACGGTAATTGTTAGAATCTCAGGTTGAGAACAAGAAACTCACCAACCTGGCAATGACACTGCCCTCACACAAGATTTCAAATTCAAATGTCAATTCTGTAAAACCTTTTCCTAACCTGGTCGACTTATACACGAGTATTAACGGTAATTGTTAGAATCTCAGGTTGAGAACAAGAAACTCACCAGCCTGGCAATGACACTGCCCTCACACAAGATTTCAAATTCAAATGTCCATTCTGTAAAACCTTTTCCTAACCTGGTCGACTTATACACGAGTATTAACGGTAATTGTTAGAATCTCAGGTTGAGAACAAGAAACTCACCAAACCTGGCAATGACACTGCCCTCACACATTTAAAAACAAGATTTCAAATTCAAATGTCCATTCTGTAAAACCTTTTCCTAACTGGTCGACTTATACACGAGTATTAACGGTAATTGTTAGAATCTCAGGTAGAGAACAAGAAACTCACCAACCTGGCAATGACACTGCCCTCACACATTAAAAACAAGATTTCAAATTCAAAATGTCCATTCTGTAAAACCTTTTCCTAACCTGGTCGACTTATACACGAGTATTAACGGTAATTGTTAGAATCTCAGGTTGAGAACAAGAACTCACCACCTGGCAATGATACTGCCCTCACACAAGATTTCAAATTCAAATGTCATTCTGTAAAACCTTTTCCTAACCTGGTCGACTTATACACGATATTAACGGTAATTGTTAGAATCTCAGGTTGAGAACAAGAAACTCACCAACCTGGCAATACACCTCACACATTTAAAAACAAATTTCAAATTCAAATGTCCATTCTGTAAAGCCTTTTCCTAACTTGGTCGACTTATACACGAGTATTAATGGTATTGTTAGAAAGTCACCAACCTGGCAATGATACTGTCTCAACTTTAAAAACAAGATTTCATTCAAATGTCCTTCTGTAAGCCTTTTCCTAACTGGTCGACTTATACGAGTATTAATGGTAATTGTTAGAAAGTCCCAACCTGGCAATGATACTGTCCTCACACATTTAAAAACAAGATTTCAAATTCAAATGCCCATTCTGTAAACCTTTTCCTAACTTGGTCGACTTTATACACGAGTATTAATGGTAATTGTTAGAAAGTCACCAACCTGGCAATGATACTGTCCTCACACATTTAAAAACAAGATTTCAAATTCAAATGTCCATTCTGTAAAGCTTTTCCTAACTTGGTCGACTTATACACGAGTATTAACGGTAATTGTTAGAAAGTCACCAACCTGGCAATGATACTGTCCTCACACATTTAAAAACAAGATTTCAATTCAAATGTCCATTCTGTAAAGCCTTTTCCTAACTTGGTCGACTTATACACGAGTATTAATGGTAATTGTTAGAAAGTCACCAACCTGGCAATTATACTGCCCTCACACATTTAAAAACAAGATTTCAAATTCAAATGTCCATTCTGTAAAACCTTTTCCTAACTTGGTCGACTTATACACGAGTATTAACGGTAATTGTTAGAAAGTCACCAACCTGGCAATGATACTGTCCTCACACATTTAAAAACAAGATTTCAAATTCAAATGTCCATTCTGTAAAGCCTTTTCCTAACTTGGTCGACTTATACACGAGTATTAATGGTAATTGTTAGAAAGTCACCAACCTGGCAATTATACTGCCCTCACACATTTAAAAACAAGATTTCAAATTCAAATGTCCATTCTGTAAAACCTTTTCCTAACCTGGTCGACTTATACACGAGTATTAACGGTAATTGTTAGAAAGTCACCAACCTGGCAATGATACTGTCCTCACACATTTAAAAACAAGATTTCAAATTCAAATGTCCATTCTGTAAATCCTTTTCCTAATCTGGTCGACTTATACACGAGTATTAACGGTAATTGTTAGAAGTCACCAACCTGGCAATTATACTGTCCTCACACATTTAAAAACAAGATTTCAAATTCAAATGTCCATTCTGTAAAGCTTTTCCTAACTTGGTCGACTTATACAAGAGTATTAACGGTAATTGTTAGAAAGTCACCAACCTGGCAATTATACTGTCCTCACACATTTAAAAACAAGATTCAAATTCAAATGTCCATTCTGTAAAGCCTTTTCCTAACTTGGTCGACTTATACAAGAGTATTAACGGTAATTGTTAGAAAGTCACCAACCTGGCAATGATACTGTCCTCACACATTAAAAAAAGATTTCAAATTCAAATGTCCATTCTGTAAGCCTTTTCCTAACTTGGTCGACTTATACAAGAGTATTAACGGTTTGTTAGAAAGTCCCAACCTGGCAATGATACTGTCCTCACACATTTAAAAACAAGATTTCAAATTCAAATGTTAAGCGTTCATCCTATGCAAGCCTTTGCTAACCTGGTCGACTTATACTCGAGTATTAACGGAAATTATCAGAATCTTCAGTAGAGAGTAATAAATTTATCTTCCTTGCAATTATTCTCTCCTTCCTCATTTAAAAAGATTTCAAATTCAAATGTTACGCGTTCATCACGAGAAGCCATTTACTCACAGTTATTAGCGGTAATTTCGAGAACCTCATCTTTCTGGCAAATATACTGTCCTCACTTTAGAAATAACGTTCATTCTATAAAGCCATGTGTTAACCTATACACATGGTCGACTTAAACACGAGTATAAGTATAATGTGGAGGCAAATAGTGTAATGGTTCGAGGCGTAGGAAATGGAGTCGTCGACCCAAGTTCAAATCCTGGATGAGGCTCTTTAACCTTGGTTAGGTAATCAGCCTAGGAGAAGGAAAACTCCGTTTTCAAACCTGTTGACACTCTGCTTAATAAATTGACCGTATGTTACATGCTGCTCGTGTGAAGGGTGCGGTAAATACGCATACACACACTCACACACACACACAAACACACACACACATATATTATTATTATTATTATTCACTCCTTTTGAGTTTTCACACCAGTGTTAGCTGATGGTATTTCACTGGAGTCTGAGTGACAGCAAGTCTCCTCAGGTCTCCAGGATTCTTCTGAGTATTCTGGCAGATTGCAGCAGTGCAGTGTTCTGAATGGTTTCAACCCTTCCTTTGATATCCAAACTTTCCAAACCCTTTTCTAATCCTTTTGGGACTGTTCCAAGTGCACCAACTACAGTTGGTATCACTTTCACTTTCATGTTCCATAACTTTTTCAGTTCTCTGGCAAGGTCCAGATATTTGTCCATTTTTTCATTTTCCTTTAGCTTCACCCTGTGATCTGCTGGCACTGCAAAATCCACCAGTTGAAAAGTTCTTTCTTTTTTGTTTATCAACACTAGGTCTGGTCTTCTTGCTGGGATAAGGTGATCTGTTTTTATTTCAAAGTCCCAGAGAATTTTTATGCGTTTCGTTCTCGAGAACAGATTCTGGTTTATGTATATACCATTTTGTTGTGTGGTCAAAATTTAATTTTTTGAATAATTCCCAGTGGATCAGCTTCCCAACCCAGTCGTGTCTAGTTTTGTCTTCTCGTTGTGCTAGTTTGCTACATTCGCAGAGTATATGGTTTACAGTCTCATCTCTATTACACAAAGTCTACATTTACTATTTTGTTGGGTCTTATCAATTTTCGCTTTTATATAGTTTGTCCTTATGGCATTATTTTGTGCAGCAATTATTAATGATTCTGTTTCTCTTTTGAGATTTCCTTTTCTTAACCATGTCCAAGTCTTTCCATGTGCAACCTCTTCGATTCGTCGCTTGAAGTGTCCATATAATTGTTTTTCTTCCCATTTTTGCTTTCTAGTCTTTGTTGTTTTTCTGTTTGTCCAATTATTATTATTATTATTATTATTATTATTATTATTATTATACTAAAGTTGAGCGAATCAATTTTTGTGTCCTAAAGGCTTTTGTACTGTTTAGTTTAATGACACGAAAATTAAACGAAATTATTTCTTAGTCCTAGGATTGAGTTATGTTATAAAAAAAATCAATTTTAATTGGTTCTAATTAGTCGTAATTTGCAATTAAGTAAAAAACTGACCCCTCTCTCACTTGACATTCTGCCTATCACGTTCTCCCTTTGTATGCATATCTGTATTACCTCCTCGTTATATAAGTTAGTTTCTCATTGAGAGTAGAGAGTGAGAGAGAATGGAGTGTGCGAAACGTATTCGTATGTCAAATTTCATAACAAGCGAGCCAGTAGCTTCAGCATCTTGGTTCTCAATAAATTTAAATTAGGTTAAACTTTCCCTTTCTAAGAAATCTTACAAAATGATTTTAATGTTGTTTTTATTCTCCGACCGTATTTATTTATTCATTCAAATCTAATTCTCTTTGCAATCTTACTTTTCCTTAATCCCAATTATCTACCCAGAGCTCAATGGGTGACCCAACGGGTCACGTTTTGTCTAATATATATATATACGAGTATTAACAGTAATAGAAGGGATCAAGAACCTCATCTTCCTGGCAATTTTACTGTCCATATGCTAACTGTTGCAAGGAAGATATTTCCCCTACAAGATAGTTGGACTCGTCCAACAGAACACATATAACATTACGAATACGCGATGTTATTCGTAGTTGACTTACGTAATAGTATTTGTAGTCGAGTCACTACAAGTCGAGTATCTTGTCAGACTGTTCGAGATCTGTGCATTGATTTTATTATTTATATTCCAGTACAAAAATAATAAACGTTTTTTTACGGATTTTTAATGTATTTAATAAATAATCAGTCATAACACTAACCTATACGCATGTTCGCAAAGAAGCGCGTGGTGTAATGGTTAAAGTCATGGGAAATGGACTCGTCGCCCCGAGTTCAAATCCTGGACATGGTAATTGCATTTCACTTAGCGCTAATACCCTTGGGAAAGGTATGAATCCTACTCTCCTTCCAGCTATCTATAGATAGTAGGGCAGACTGGGCTCTTTAACCTTGTTTATATATTTATTTATTTATTTATAATTACAAAGTCGCTCCTACCATTGGTTTCTGAATAACACTTTTTTTGGTGTTATTCGTCTTCAGAGGCGTTTGACTTTTGAAAAAAATTTGGACAGTTTTAAACTCCCGGCACGTATCCACGCGATCTGTTAATAGCTCCTGCATTTCGCTTTCCATCATTCAACGGCATCACTATTTGTCATCATTGTTCTTATTGTGATTTTAAATTTTTCCGTTTTTATATTTATTTTAGTTCATGTGTGTTTATTTATATAAATGTTCTTAATTATGGCGTCTGATGTTTTGGTTAGTCCAATTCCATATTAAGAATTTTTTCCTGTGTGGCATGCTCGAAAATTTCTGTTTTGTTGTTTAGGAAATTTCTTCGGAGTTTATTCCTTGAAGGATACGGAATTTTTTCTGTTGTGCATAATGAGCATTTTTTTTAACCATGTAATATATGGTTTTGATTGGTCTAGTATTTTCCATTCTAATTTAAAATGTTTTTCTTGTTTTTTATACTGCCATACTTTGTTGGATAGCGCTGTCACGTTCCTCTTATTTTCGTGTTTGAAGGATGTTAAATGTTATAGTAGCGTTGTTTAAAGCTACCCTGCACCATCCTTATGTAGTTTTCGCTGGTTTTCCGATTGGTTTGTATTGTTTGTCTTAATTGTTGCCTGGTATACTATGGATTCTGTGTTGCATCTTTGTTGTAAAGGACAGTCTTCTTTACTTCTGCATGTGCATGTTGGTCTTCTCTGGTTTGATGTTGGCTGTAAAAATTGTCTTCATCGGTTGTCCACATATATATACGCATGTTTGACATATTTATATGATTACCAAAACCTCCGCATGAGCAGGATGTGATACAGGGTCAATTTCTTAAGCAGATTTTAACAGGTTTAAATTCAGAGTTTTCCTTCTCCTAGACTAGTTACCTTGCCAAGGTTAAAAAAAACCAGCCTGCCCTACTATTTATCCATAGCTGGAGGGAGTAGTTGGATACATACCTTTCCCAAGAGTATTAGCGTTATGTGAAATGTAATCAGCCTCGTCTAGAATTAGAACTCGGGTCCACGAGTCCATTTCCTACGACTCTAACCATTACACCACGCGTCTCCTTTCGACTTAAACACTAGTATCAATGGTAACAGTAGAAAGCAAGAACTTCATCTTCATATTAATTACTCTGTGCTTATTCGTAAAAAACGTTCCCTCTATGAAGCCATTGTATATGTAACAGAGTGATCTGCCCTTGGACTGATCTATATATAAATAGACCAACTTGGTAGCCATTTGCACTCCATTCTGGACATATATACAAGAGGGTCATCAAGTCTTTCCAACGTTACATGGTGCTGCAGACAGGATTTGAATTCGAACTTTAAGAATTACCAACATCATTTGGAGTACACATTGTCGACTTATACACGAGTATTAACGGTAACAGTTGAGATCAATAACCTCATGTTCATTAACCAAGATCAATATTCAATATTGATCTTGTTCAATATTCAAGATCAATAACATCAGGCTATTACATAGACCTTACTCATTTAAAAATATATATTTCGAATTGAAATGTTAAACTTTAATCCTATGAAGCCCTTAACTGAACACTTGATTCATTATTCAAGTATGCTATCATATATATAATCTATTAATAATGGAGATTCGCTTCCGGTTTTTGTCTGTAACAAAAACCACGTCACTGCTTACGTCACATTACCCAAAATCGTCATAACATAGAATAAATACACTCAAAATTTGAACATGCAGCATTAGACAGTCCTCATTGTTTTTTAAAACAAGTTTTAATAAATACATGACTGGTATTATATATCTATATATAGTTTGTTTTATTTTAATACATATTTAAAGTTTACATTTCAAATTGTTTTATTTTTTAATCACCTTTAATGAATTTGATGATTTTACTTACTTAGGGTACAAACTCGCAGGTACAGACATTGAATTTTTACTCCCACCCCTCAGGCAATATGTTTCAAAAATCTATTTTTACATCGCCCGGAGGGTGTTTTTTATTTTGCTAGTTGCTATAAATATATATCCCTTCTTTAAACACATTACAGTAATGTCTCTCTTCATTGAAATTTGGAACCTTCATCAGTGACAGAAAGGAGATACTTCTGAATTAACGGTTATTGACCAGAGTTTGCAATCGGTGACCAAGGTTCAACCTCTGTCACAGGCAGTGTGCGTTCATTTCTTACGAAGACTTTTGGAATCCTCTTCCTCTCTATGTAAATATTTGCCAACCTCATCCATGTCCTACGAAAGTTGCTGAACTGCATCTAAAGGTTATGTTCCAATTCTACAAACATTCTTTATATTCATATTTCGATCATCTATTTTTTGACCATTATACGATAAGAACTCTATGTAGGTTGTCTCAGGAGATTATGTATAAAAAAGAATGGTGCGTTCTGAATTTAAGTAATCTAATCTGTAAGTGACTGGTATTTGTCGTATATATCTTAGAATAAATTGGCTACCCATCCTCCTGATAACGTACAGAATATATGTCTGAAAGTCGATGAGGCAAGGCAAGAGAAGGCGAGACACCTTATCTAACACATTAGAGCAGTTTGTTCTTTTTCTACTACAGCAAGTAGAGATGATAATGGGAACGAAATTCCATCAGTTTAAAGAACATACGTCTCTTATAACAGAAATTTACATAGATTAATGAGTTTAAGTAAAATACACATGTACATTTATCACGTGATGAAAGAGGCGCGTATAGATTTAAGAATAATAGTTTTAAAAAGCTGATTATCTTTCTGTGATATCATCGACACTTTTCTTTACAACCTGTTTGGAGTGATGAATATATTTTCATTGCCATAACTCCCAGCTCTTCCCTAACCTGGAATGGTAGTACCTGTTAGGGTACCATCTATGGGTTGAATAGATATAAAATGAGTTCGAAATGTGTTTAAAAATGAGACCATATCCCTGGTCTCGTGCTAGTGAAAAGGGAGTAGACTCCTTCACTGTCCGGCTGATACCGACAATGAGCCACTCCACCGGCTTTATTTTTAAAATCTTTAGCTACCTACGTGTGTCTCTTGATGTCATCACCTCAAATAAATAATGGACCATTCCGTTTTGATTCATATGATATGAATGCATCTGTTCAAATTTTATTCCTAGTCATCACCTTAGATAAATAATGAACAATATCGTTTTAATTGTGAGGAAAGAAAGTGGAGAACAAGAACATGCTACACATCAGAACGCGAGAGAAAGAAAGAAAGAAATGTGAGAGATAGGAAGCGATAGTACTTATTGTCTGCTTCAATGAAATAGAAATAAACAAAAAAAGAAAGAAAGAAAAAGAAAATTAGCAAAACTAAGGGGAAAAGAAGAGAAGAAGAAAGAAAGCAACCAAAATGAGAGAGAGAAAGCGATAGCACTTATCATCTGCTTCAACGAAATAGAAATAAAGCAGAAAAGAAAGAAAGAAAGAAAGAAAGAAAGGTGAGGCATAGGAAGCAATAGCGCTTATCGTCAACTTTAATGAAATAGAAAGAAAACAGAAAAGAAAGAAAAAGAAAATTAGAAAAAAAGAAGGGGGAAAAGAAGAGAAAAGAGAAGAAGAAAGAAAGGATTTCACCAGAGATTATAATACTTTTTACATAATGAACAAAATCCCAATAGCTCTTAACTTTTAATAGTCAATTCATCATACTGTAGTATATCCATGGTTCCAGCTCGTATAATATTATTGTTGAAGTAGGATCAGAATCTGAACAAAAAACAATAATGTTTAAACCAATAAATCACTTAAGTAACACTCAATTACAATAATCTGTCTAGTGTCACTTAGGAACAATCATTGTCCTAAGAAGCCGAATATAATTTTGTCTCTACCTAGAAGTATATATAAGTGGGCGTCCTGAATTACTACCGGAGAATACCCATCACTATGTCGCTATTGCCTAGCAAAAATTTGGAAGAGTGAAAGTATAACAGAAACAGAAGTAAATCAACGTAGTTCTAGTAAACCAACACTATTTCTTGGAAATTATCGTATTTAAAGTGAAAGAAGCGGGTTGGTTGGATTTTATGGCATGTCAACCCTCGTTGGGTCATTTTATGCCGAAGACATTTGGTTTGATTCATTATTGAAGGGTATTGAAATATTTTAAACACATTTTGAACTCATTTTTCTAATTAATCCATAGATAGGACCCTAACAGATACTACCACTTCGGATCAGGGTGGACCTGGAAGTAATGGCGATGTATGGAATTGGAACTTCACCATTAAATGCAGTGTAAGATAAAAGTGAAGTTAGAAAAAAAAAGAATATATAATGGGGTGGCCTGAATTCCCTCCAAAGAATCCCCATCTCTACACCGCTATTGCCTAGCAAAAAATATGGAATAGTGAAAGTAATAAAGCAAAAGAGAGAATCAAATCAACGTAGTTCTATGAAACGAAAACCATTCCTTGGAAATTATCTCATCTTAAGTGAAAGAGAAAAAAGTTTGGAAAGGAAAGCAAATATGAAATTAGTTGCAATATTCCATTTCTGGCGGCAAAAAAGTTCCTGGACGTCTATCTATAAGATATGGGATTCCGTTTTCAAATATGGCCGGCGGGAAGAAGAAGAAGAAGAAGAAGAAGAAGAAGAAGAAGTGGTCGAATTGTGTGGTAGAAGAAGAAGAAGAAGAAGAAGAAGAAGAAGAAGAAGAAGAAGAAGAAGAAGAAGAAGAAGAAGAAGAAGAAGAAGAAGAAGAAGAAGAAGAAAAAGAAGAAGAAGAAGAAGAAGAAGAAGAAGAAGAAGAAGAAGAAGAAGAAGAAGAAGAAGAAGAAGAAGAAGAAGAAGAAGAAGAAGAAGAAGTCGAATTGTGTGGAAGAAGAAGAAGAAGAAGAAGAAGAAGAAGAAGAAGAAGAAGGTCGAATTGTGTGGAAGAAGAAGAAGAAGAAGAAGAAGAAGAAGAAGAAAGAAGAAGAAGAAGAAGAAGAAGAAGAAGAAGAAGATCGAATTGTGTGAAGAAGAAGAAGAAGAAGAAGAAGAAGAAGATGGTCGAATTGTGTGGAAGAAGAAGAAGAAGAAGAAGAAGAAGAAGAAGAAGAAGGTGGTCGAATTGTGTAGAAGAAGAAGAAGAAGAAGAAGAAGAAGAAGAAGAAGAAGAAGAAGAAGATGGTCGAAGACTGTGAAAGAAGAGGAAGAGTAGTAGTAGTAGTAGTAGTAGAAAAAGAAGAAGAAGAAGAAGAAGAAGAAGAAGAAGAAGAAGAAGAAAAGAAGGTGGTCGAAGAGTGTTGAAGATGAATAATAATAATAATAATAATAATAATAATAATAATAATAATAATAAGGTAGTCGAAGACTGTGGAAGAAGAAGAAGAAGAAGAAGAAGAAGAAGAAGAAGAAGAAGAAGAAGAAGAAGAAGGAGGTCGAAGAGTGTAATAATAATAATAATAATAATAATAATAATAATAATAATAATAAGTCCTCTTTCTTTCCGAGGTTCATCAAGATCATGAACAACTTCCTTACAGACGAAAGGGTCAGAGTTGTAATAAGAAAGGGAACAGATGTATTGGCGGCATTCAGGCGCTGGTGAAGATAAGAAGATTTTAAAGCCGCGAAGAACTGACCCGGTCACGTGACAAACCATTCAAACGAGCAAGCGGAGCACGGAACAGCCAATCCAGCCCGGAAGACACCATGAAACTGTGTGAAGACGAGTCTGAAGATTATATTACACTAGCTAAAGTATCCGGTCTACGTCGGGGGAGAGGTTAAAACTTGGATCTTTATTTATAGCTACAAGCGGCTACCCGGAGTCACCTGGGTGCAGGGGGTAGTAAAAAAAAAAGTAATCCGGCAGGTCCATTATTGTTGAATTGTGTGTTGGGTTCTCGTAGGATGCTCCATTCAAATCTCCATGTAAAAAATACTTTGCGTTGATCCAGTTACTGTGGAAAGAAAAATCAGTATCAGGGTGTTTTTTGTTGCTAATCTAAACTAAAAAAGTTCGATGTTATTTTTCTAACTTTTTTCTCTAATTAATATTTCATTTGAAACAATATTAATATTTCATCATGTAAACAACAGTATATATATATATATATATATATATATATATAATATATATATATATATATATATATATATTCATAAAATACACGAATTCAACAATTACAACTTTGCAATATAAACCAAACAAACACCGGTCCGGTTGTTACTTTAACCTATCTTCTCTATCTATCTATCTATACATATATAAATGACAGTTGTGTGTATATGTATGTCCGGAGGAAATTCGAAAATAAAACAATTAACAATAAAGTAAATATACATACACATTAAATATCACCGGGGCTTGGTTTTTGAGCCAAAATAATAGCTATTCGTGAAGATAATTAAAAGGTGAAATTTAAATGATAACAGCATGGATTTTTTTCGTTTAATATTTTAGATAGTAGACATTAACATTTCTTTTCGGAGTAGTTGGATCAATGCATGGTCCATTTTTTTACATAGGGATTTAAATGGGACATCTCACGAGGATTCAACTCGCGATTCAGTAATAATGGATCTGCGGGACTAACTTTAAAAAATCCCCCTCTACCCAGGCGACGACGGGTAACCGCTGCTAGTACATATATAAATAACAGTTGTGTTTATATATGTATGTGTGTATGTCCGGTTGAAAATACGATAATAAAACAATCAACAGCAAATTGAATATATATACACATTCACTATCATCAGATCTTGTTTTTGGACGAAAAATAATGAAAATTTGGTTTATATTCGTGAAGATAATTAAAAATTAAAATTTAAATAGTAACATTCTGGATTTTTTTTTTTTGTTTATTTAATATTCTAAATTGGAGACACTGGGTTTTTTTCAGGGTGTCTATGCACATATTTCTGACGTCCGACCAGGCCAAATCAACGCAAGGTCTTTGTTACGTAGGGATTTTAATGGGGAATCCTGTGATGATCCAACTCATTTTCAGTAACAATGGATCTGCGAGACTAACATTTTGTCCCCCTCCCCTTCTACCCAAGCGGCGCCGGGTAGTTGCTTCTAGTACTTTATACCTGTAAATAATAAGACTCAAACAACGACGAATGAAATAACTGAAACGGTTGGCGAACGCACACCAGGCATCTGTCATCCGATCAGAACGAAGCTTGAATAAAAGTGCTTCATTACCTTCTTGCAATTCTTGCATAGCCATGTTCGAACCGAATCGAACATGGCAATCGTCTTCACTTGGCATTCGGCCCACTGTTTTTCTTCCGCTGACAATTGAGTGACCAAAACGTCAATCCATTTATTCGCCGCCGCTACGTAACCCTGAACTAACATCAGTCACGCCTGGCACTCAGTTTGCATTTACAATTGTTGTTGTTGTTGTTGTTGTTATTATTATTATTATTATTAGTTTTCCATACCTGTCGTAACTGCTGGTTCACTGGAGGTTGAGTGACAGCAAGTCTCTTCGGGACTCCAGGACTCTTCTGAGTAATATCACCTTTATTCTTATCTCGCATATGGAGTAGCTATGAATGTATTTATCTATTTATATCACCCGCATACGCACGCACACACACACACACACACGAACACACACACACACACATAATCTATATATCTATATATCAAATATATATATATATATATGTGTGTGTGTGTGTGTGTGTGTGTGTGTGTGTGTGTGTGTTAAGAATGAAGAGATAAATCGTTTACTGACTGGAATTTTCAGCAAATTTAATAACAGTTTTTTTTTGTTTTTGTTTTTTTAAGTATATTTTTAGTCGATAATGTTGGGTACTGATTTCTTCTTCTTTTTCTTATTTTTTTCACACCTGCTGTAGCTGGTGGTTCACTGAAGGCTGAGTGACAGCAAGTCTCTTCAGGTCTCCAGGACTCTTCTGAGTATTCTAGCCGATCCCAACAATGCTGTATTTTGGATGGTCTCGGTACTTCCTCTGATTTCCAGTTCACCCAAATTATTTTCCAGAGCTTTGGGGATTGTTCCAAGGGCACCAATTATTATTATTATTATTATTATTATTATTATTATTATTATTATTATTATTATTATTAAAATTAATATAAATTATTTTTATTAATATACTTTTTGCGTATCGAACTATCTAGCAATAGCACTTTAGTAAACATATCAAACGTTGTAATAATTAAATTATCAAACTGTGGTATATCCACATGTCATGCTAGTAATGACTATTTCATAATCGTTTAGAATATGATTTAAATAACTAAGGAACTCGTGACGTCAGTGGTGACGTGGTTTTGGTTACAGACAGAGAGTTACATAATTTCCATTATAATAAGATTAAAATCCTCATGCAAAGTATCCCTACCATAAACTATGTAAATCTTAATTTCTTAGAGATATATAACGCATATTTCATGGTTTTTAAATGCATTAATAATGTTGGCAGTTTTGCGACAAATCTAACTCAGCTAACAGAGACAATGTTAATGAATAATGATACTAATTAAGATTTGATAATGACTTGATTTAATAATCGTTGAGAATATAACTTGAATAACTTCAGAAATCGTGACGTCAGTGGTGACGTAATTTCGACAGTTAAATAATCTCAATTTAAACATATCTAAAATACGTCCATGTATTTCTTTTTTTTTAATGTCTAGGTCATCTTCCTCGTATCTACAAGGTGGTCAAAAAAGTATCGAGATTGAAGCTGTATTTACTAAGATAGAAATGAACAATAAAGGTAACGTTAATTTTTTTTTTTCAGAATACAAGGTGGGTCAAAAAGTACAGATTTTAAAACTGTATTTACCCAGATAGAAATGAAGAATTAATGGAACGTTAATTTTTTCAGAATATAAGGTGTGTCAAAAAGTACCGAAAATCTCGATTCTTTTTTTACATAGCTAGTATACATAAAAGAGAGAGTATTATTAAAGAGAGAGAGAGAGAGAGAGAGAGAGAGAGAGAGAGAGAGAGAGAATATATAATTCAAAATATTAAACTGGAAATAGAAAGGGACAGAAAGGAAGAGAAAATATTGTGAGAGGGGAACAAAAAAGACTATTCAGAAACGAGAGAGAAAGAGAGAGAGAGAGAGAGGGGAGGGAATAGACTAGAAAGAAAGAAAATAGTTGGAGAGAGATATAAGTAGAGGTAATAAGAGTCTCAATTTATTATTTTTTAAATAACAAAGGAAATCATGACGCCAGTGTGACGTAGTTTAGGTTACAGAAAGAACAGTTACATAATCTCATTATAATATGATTTAAACGGATCTAAAATGCGTCCATTTCAGTATCTATTTCTTTTCTTTTTTAATGTCTATGTCATCTTGTTCGTATGTATATCAAAATTCGCCTCCGTCAATATTGCAGAGGATTTTCGTCTATTTCTGTCTGTTCTTAAATGTATAAATTATCCGATTTCTATTTCTGTTCAGGCAACATGTGTCAACTCAAAATGTCTAATCGATAATATCACTTGAAATTAGATTTTCGACTTATTCCTATGAATATTTCACTTTACTGATTTTTCCAACAACGTAATATATTATTATATATATATATATATATATATATATATATATATATATATATATATATATATAAAGGAAGAACTCAATACAGTAATCCCATAATAAATTTATTTCGACAAAAATTGGGGCCCATATAAATCTAAGTTGATTTAAACCGGCTCCCCAAATTTTTGCCTCAAAGCATATCCTGATGAGGCAAAAATTTGGGGAGCCGGTTTAAATCAACTTAGATTTTATATGGGCCCAATTTTTGTCGAAATAAAATTTATTATGGGATTACTGTATTGAGTTCTTCCTTTATTGATAAATATTGCTCTGTATATAATCTAAAAGGTTATTTTACATTGAACTCTCTTTAGTGATTTATAATTCACTGTAATACATACTGGATCATCAAATTAGTACAGTGGATCTTGAAAATCACATATAGAATCATCCCTTACTACCAAGTTTGGATAAATCTTATATATATATATATATATATATATATATATATATATATGTATATAGTGTGTGTGTGTGTGTGTGTGTGTGTGTGTGTGTGTGTGTGTGTGTAGGATGTAAAACTTACCCAAAAATTCCACCAAGTAAAAAGACACTCGAAAAGAAAAAATACAATAATATCGCCCCTGGAGGCGGGGGGAAATGTATGAATATAAAATGAATTTGGCCATGTGCCTGTCTAGATAAAAGATATACGTGGGCTCTAGATAACCACGAGTGGAAATGGTCCATAACCACGATACCCATGGTATTTAAGGCATTTTTATTCACATATATATAATATATATATATATATATATATATATATATATATATATATATATATATAGTATAACAAAAGACTTAGAGATTAGCATTATAGTTTTTTTAGGGAGCTTAGGCAAATTGTCTAACTCTCCGATTCATGAATCGGGAGAGTTAGACAATTTGTCTAAGCTCCCTGAAATAGACTATATTGCTATTCTCTAAGTCTTTTGTTATTTCTTTACTTATATATTTGCTCTGTGACTCTAACATTAAGAGTACACATTGAGCTCTCAAACTGCGACAGGTTTTTTAGATAAAACTCTTGTGTCGTAGGAAGATTTCTTCTCTGGAATTTTTGATCACAGTTGTGCGTTTATCTTGACTTGTTGATTTGGAGAAATTTCGTGTGAGACATGGCGTGGTGGCCTAACGGTAGAGTCTCGGCTCTGCGTTCTGTGGTCACTGCTAATGAGATCTAAGAGGTCGAAATAGCTGTCCAGTGTGCCGCACCTTGCACGCGTTATTCACCGAATTTGATGGTCGTGGTCATTTAATATATATATATATATATATATATATATATATATATATATATACATCATAAACATATCGAGATTGAAGCTATATTTACCAACATAGAAATAAACAATGAATGGGACCTTTTTTTTTTAGAATACAAGTATAAAATTGCCGAGTTTGAAGGTGTATTTACCAAGATAGAAATTAAGAATGAATGGAACGTTAATTTTTTCAGAATACAACGTGTGTCAAAAAGTACAAAAAATCTCGATACTATTTTGACCACCTTAATATATAATATATATTATATATATATATATATATTATATATATATATATGAAATTTAACATTTTGAAAAACAAATGATGTCATGTAATTTCTGACAGAAATCTGTTTCGACCAAATCATTAGACGGGAAAAGAAAGATATCCGTTAAAAGACTGTTTACAAAACGAACGCTATATTCAACTGCTGAAAATATTTTTTTAAAATGCGTGTTCTGTTTTAAAAATAAAATAAATTTTATTTTTAATTTTTAAAATCAGAAGCATTATAGTTTATAGTAAAACTGAAAAAGTTTGTTGTAAAATTATATAAAAGTTGTAAAAGTAGTTATCAAAATTGTTTAGGATATATTTCAGCTGTTAAATAATATACAAAGTCCACAGCGTATTTGAAGACTTTCATCTAAAACTCTACGGACTTATCAACACCACAAGTTTGGAACTTTTATATCTTTCTTCAAATACGCTGTGAACTTTGTATATTATTTAACAGCTGAAATATATCCTAAACAATTTTGATAACTACTTTTACAACTTTTATATAATTTTACAACAAACTCTTTTGAGTTTTACTATAAACTATAATGCTTCTGATTTTTAAAAATTAAAAATAAAATTTATTTTATTTTTAAAACAGAACACGCATTTTTTAAAAATATTTTCAGCAGTTGAATATAGCGTTCGTTTTGAAGTTTTTCTCACACATTGAATTGGCATTAAATAACTCACAAACCTTGATATGCCATTAAACAAAGAAAGAAAAGAATCAGTCTGTATACCTATCTAAACTGGTTCCCATCTATTTTATCTCGTGTTAGGTCTATCTATGGTTAAATAGTAAAAATTGTTTAAGAAATAAAAGAAACTGTTTTCGGCATAAAATAACCTAACAACAGTTGACATGCCGTAAATCCAACCAACCAGCCAACATATCTCACTATGTTCGTAGTTAACTCAATCAGTTCATGTGTATCTCACACATTTTCTTTATTTACACAAAGTTAAATATACCGTATCACTAATCTCATTTCATTTCACAGAAACACCAATAGTAGCAGGTTCGCAGTGCTTGCTACTCGCATGGATCCCCAGATGGGTTAAAAGAGGCTTTTAACCTTGGAGGGCAACCCAACAAAGTCAAGAAAGTCCGACCCAAAACCTCTGTTACCTTTCAAGGAAAGGCTAAGGGAATTAACCCCGAAAACAAATCAGGAGCTGGAGTCTCTAAGGTGGTGTGATGCTGAAATCCAGTGTTACCCATCAACTTCTGCGACACTACCGTTGCCAAATCGTATTGGTACCTTACCTTTCTTTTGGATCACAGCACAGTGTGGAGATGGGGGATTTGCTGCATGGGCAACAGCTTATCCTCCAAACAAACCCGCCCAGGCTATGTAGTTCAAAGAAGAGAGGGAAAAAAATCTTTGACACTACTCCATCGTCTCTCGCAGACGGAAGGCTGCAACCAAATAAAATGCGATGGTTGATATCCAGTTAAACAAAGAAACCATATCTATCTGTTCATAGCTATAAGCGAGTTCAAACTCTAGTCGCACTAATACCATTGGGAAATGTAGGGCCCCCCCCTAATACCCTCAGCTATGGGTTAAATAGTGCGTCTACTGTTCTACAATGGTGATTTTAGAATTAAATAACTCACGAATTTTACGTGTTGAAGAGTAGGTAACAACACCTCTTCGGCACTCTACCAGATGGACTGGCTCATAGCCTTAGCACCCCTTCAGCACTCTACTAGATGGACTGGCTCATAGCCATAGAATAGCATACGATTAAAGTAGATTAACTAACTGAATAATATTCAGACTGACTTTGCTGCGTTGGCTATACCGAACTGAGCCTCCTCTTTTAGTGTGAGTTGTGTGAATTGCTGGTACTTATCTGTTCTGTGTTTGTATGTATCTGTTTAGCACCGAATGCTGGTGCTAAATAAATCTGTTAAGCACACCATTCATCTGTGTAAATTTCCACCTCGCGATACAACAACATGTCATTAAACAAAGAACCCAAACCAAACCAAGGTTATTAGCGCTATGTGAAATGCAAACAGCCTCGTCCAGGATTTGAACTCGAGTCGCCATGTCCATTTTTTATCTAAATTCATTCCAAGCGAGTTCAAATCGAAGTCGTGCTATTACGTTCACATTTGGAATAATGATTATATAACCCTCGTCTTATTCTCTAAGCCAGGGATCACTAAACTTTTGCACGGTGGGCGGCTAATTGAAAAAATAACGAGGGCGGCCACATTATTATTATGTTCAATACTTACTAGCCAGAATGAAAGCTCTGAGAAAAACAAATTCAAGTACAGTCGTCGGGTCGGATAAAATGCCTTCGCGGGCCGTATTTTGGTGACCCCTTGCTCTTTTGTTTGTTGGCACCTTTCCGTCCACTAAGGACGATGGCGTAGTGTCCAAAAAGTTATCTGCATCTGCGCAAGTGACTCTGCAGGCCAATTCTTGAGTGACAGTT
Source organism: Doryteuthis pealeii (assembly GCA_023376005.1). Taxonomy (NCBI): domain Eukaryota; kingdom Metazoa; phylum Mollusca; class Cephalopoda; order Myopsida; family Loliginidae; genus Doryteuthis; species Doryteuthis pealeii. The sequence continues at coordinate 57,273,935 of CM042173.1, forward strand.
TTTGGTGCACTGAATCCACACAACTGTGATGCTTTCTGGAACTGCTGTCTTTTCTCCCTCTTTCTGGCTCCCTTTGCTGTCGAGGCTACTCTCCTCTTCGCCTCGCCCCTTTCCGTGTTTTGCTTAACGTTAAGGTTCCAGGCCGCTTATTTTTATGCATCTACCTCCACGTGTTTGTGTCAATATGGCATATCTTCATGACATCTTTAAATCGTTGGCGTGGTCTACCAACCGATCGGGAGCCTTTTACTAATTCGCCGTACAAAAGATCTTTTGGGATGCGGCCATTTTTCATTATCCTGAAATGTCAAAGCCAGCGAAGTCCCCTCTCACAGAGAATGGAGAACATGCTGTTTATGTTGGCGCAATACAACATGACTGTGTTGGGCATTTTATCCTACCATTGGATGTATAAGGATGGTTTAAAGTTCAACATACTTTGAATACAGAATAACTCCGACAAAGGTTAATAGACAAACATTTAATACATACAGCACATGGAAAACAGTTGATACAACGTTCATAGTAAAGAGTACACATAAAAAGGGGTACACAAATCAAGATAAGACACATTCATGAATGATACAGATATAACATAAAAGAGTACAGACATGAGACTAACGATAGTCCATGCTGTAAAGAACTTACAGTAATGTAAGGGGGCGGAGCCCCACGAGAGGGTTTAGATAGAATCTACCCCATGTGGCTCGTAGTTGCTGAAAACTATAAAGAGGCCGAAAGGATTTGAAACCGGCGCTTAAATACTATGGTGCCCCTGGTGGGCATCATCAAACTAAAAAGGGCAGACAACTCCACCAGGCGAATACAAACTAACGCTACAAATGTATAGAATACTTCGTAGACTCCTGCTCTAAGGTAAGGATTAAATAGTATTACCACTGACGTCTACAACGATGGCTTTAGCATTAATCTACGAATGTTGATATGCCATTAAACAAAGAAGCCAAAGTAATCTGTCTTTTCATAACTTATTCTAATCTCTCTCGGTTTGTTTATTAGGGTAGGTCGATTTTTCACTTTTTTAAAATATCAAATTGTCCATCTTGCGAAAGTCGTGTGTCAGTATACTGAATACCGATACCAAAAATTAGATTTTTATTTTCACGATTGTTTGAGGAAATAGAATCAAAAATCGTCTACTAAAATGCACTAAAATCCTCCCGCCCTGTCGGCTGGGGCGTTAGAATGCACCGACTGCACCTCTGCAGAGGGGTAAGACTCCCCCAATGGGGCCACCTGTTGGCCGTGGGTGGCGACCCGTGATGCTTAAGGATAGAACCCAGGTGGATGAGCAGTTCATGACATGCAATACTCCACTTTGGCCCTATCTTGGGTTAGACGGGCGGTCGGAGAGGCCCCCTCCAATCAATCGGCTGGTCACGTCAAGCCCTAGCACCTATATGATTTTCCCAACCCTATTGCCTTTATGGCAAGCCCCAACCCCTTTTATCATATGGGTGCCAGAAGGCGGTGACTGAGGTCTACATGTCCTGGAAATGACGTTAAACTCTATCTGATGGTGAGGTTCCAATTTTGGAGGTTTGGGGAATGTGGAGCACCCCTTCATCACCATTGCTCCCTGGTCCACTCTGACCCGGAGTGGTAGTACCTGTTAGTTGTCCCATCTATGGGTTAAATAAAAAAATGTATTTATGAAAAAATTGTATTATCCATTAAGAATTGATTTATTTCAAAACTTTATCGGCATTAACTGACCCACTGAGGTTGATATGCCGTAAAATAAAACAAACCAAACCAAACCAAACTAAAATCCTCGTTTTCTAGAGGCTAAAATTTGCGGAAACAAGAATTTTTAGTGCATTTTAGTAGACGATTTTTGATACTATTCCTCAAACAATGGTGCAAGTAAAAGTTTTGTTTGGTATCAGTATTTAGTATACTAACACACAACTTTCGCATAGATGGACAATCTGGTATCTTAAAAAAGTTTTTAAAAAAAATCGCCCTACGCTATTGTTCATACTTAACCCAGTTCGTTTACGTATGCCTCACAATTCGCATCTCGTTTTTTTCATTGAGGAATATTCTTTTATTTGAATCTATATCGAAAAACGTTGATCGGCTTATTTCCCCTTTGGTGATCACGTGCAGACATGAATTATTTACATTACGATTGATGATTTTATTTGAAAATAGATATTCTGATTGGTCATAATATTTTTCCATTTGTTTGTATTCCGAATGACCTAACATATCATTCGCATGTTTCACCAGAAAATTGCATATATTTTCCTAATACATAAAGACTGACAAGACGAAATGAAGAAGCAATTTATCTTCTTTAGGTTTTATTCTGCTCTAATTGCCAGTATTTGAACATTTCCATATATATAGCTTGACAGTCAGGGTTCGAATCGCGCACAAGGCGGTCTTCTATCTATAGCTCTGCTGATGAGGCCTAATAGGCCGAAATGTACATACAGAGATTGATTTTTCTCCATTTGTTTAGCATTACATTTGAATAGGTATTCCCGCCTAATTAATTAATTATTAATTAATTAACTTTCAAAATTAGGTACGACTTCAATTAAGCACATATTCTGTCAAAAATTGTCGGCAAAAAGCCATATCAAAACACATCGTTTGTGTATTTACTTATCATACTGTCGTGTAGAAAAAAGTCACTATAAGAGGAATATAACCTACTTCTAAACAAAAACGAAAAATCTAAGAAAGTCCGGTTGGTGTAGGGGTTTACGGTCCTCGCCTGTCAGCTTGACAGTCAGGTTTCGAATCATGCACGAGGCGGTCTTCCTATCTATAGCTCTGCTGATGAGGCCTAATAGGCCGAAATTTACATACAGAGATTGATTTTTCTCCATTTGTTTAGCCTTACATTTGAATAGGTATTCCCGCCTAATTAATTAATTATTAATTAATTAATTTTCAAAATTAGGTACGACTTCAATTAAGCACATATTCTCCCAAAAATTGTCGGCTAAAAAAGCCATATCAAAACACATCGTTTGTGTATTTACTTATCCTATATATATATATATATATATATATATATATATATATATATATATATATATATATAAAATAAGTGTATTTTGGCAGCATTTTTCTTTTATACAAGTTTTGTTGAACTGTACAGACAATTCCTGTCGGACAAGTTTTTCGTTGATCCGTTCCAATTTTCGTGCCATCTTTCTGGTGTCGGGGCGTAACTGGTATAACAGTCCACCAAAGGTTTCAAAACGAGCGCTTACGACAATACAATTTGCCATCCTCAGGTGGGAAACGATGGTATGATTTCGTGTCTCGTTTTTAACGAGAACGAGTAATATATATATATATATATATATATATATATATATATATATATATATATATATATATAAAAGTTACTACCACTTTTTCATTGTAGTAGCAAAAGTAGTTAATCCAAAAGGGCTCAATATATATATCTTATTATAATGGAGATTGTGGGTTTGTCTGTCTGTAACCGAAACTATATTACTATACAAGTCACAATTCCCTTTGTTATTTACATCACATTCTCCATGATTTTATTTTTTATTTAAACCTCAATTATTAATAAAATTGTTTTACATTTTAATTGTTGACCATATCTACATACAATAACATACAATTGTATTTATATATACAAAAAATAGCGGTTTACAGTGTGAATGGGAAGGCTAATTTGCATATTGATATTAAAAATGTGATTTTATTAAATATATGCTTAGTATTATGATTTCTAATTGTTTGGTTTTATCTTATTGAATATGAGCAAAAATCTCGAGGATAAATCTTAAAAGAAATCCATTAACAAGAAGAAAGAACTGTAATTTTATTCTTTACTTCCTATTTTAACTAAATAGTTAATTAGGAAAATTTACCAATGAAAGACGGGAGTAACGGAAAATGATGGAAGAGTTAGTTTCAAAGTTGTTCTATTTTTCAATCATACCCCTCTGTTCCAAATCTTTTTATCTGCATTCTTATTCAGTTTCATTAGCCTTTCTAATTTAATATGATATTTTATTATATTAAAACTTAAATACTAGCACCCGGAGGTGCATATATTTGCTAGTATATATAATATAGTGCATTTATAGTTGTAGAAAAGTTTTCTCTCTACCACGGTTTCGGTGTTCAATGTACACTTTCCTCGGGAGAACTAAAGAAATCTAGGTAGCTGATATTATATATACTCGCCTAGTTTATGATTATTTTTTATCTATGTGACCTAAAAATAAACTTTTGTCTCTAAAATAAAACTTTTTCCTTTGGAGTTAATGATTAGTCTACGATATGATCACCGGGCAAGAGTAATTTGTGATTCTATCTATCAGCTGTAGTAACCCCTATCCTTATTTTTTATAATTCATTTTATTTACATCTTACTTGTTTGTACTTCTGAAATTAAAATCTTCTGATAAATCTATTAAGTTAACTTTTTTATAATAATTAGTACATGTATTATATTATATCTAAATTAATCTTAATAATACATTAATGAGTTATATATATATATATATATATATATATATATATATATATATATAAGCGTGTTGGTAGATCCTTGCGGAGAGCCCAGCAGAGAGTCTACCAAACATCAACCAGGAAGATTTTTGACAACCCAAAGGATATATATTATATAAGATATATATATATATTCATATAACCGCTATAATCTGTATATTATAATAAAGATAATCTACTGATCAGACGAACCTATAGCTCTTCATAAAATCCAACTTTATGCGAAACTACTCTTCACTACACACACACACATCATATCAATCATACCAATCCATGTCTATTGAATTTTTTGAAATTTTTTGTAATTTTTTCGATTTTCCTTACATTTGAAACATCTTCACCTGATGATTGCATCGCATGAAACCAATATGGTTATGATTGTTCCTTTGTCACCTAATAAATAGATATGTAAAACCTTTATATATTTATCTTATATATATATATATATATATATATATATATATATATATATATATATATATATATATATATATATATATATATAACTTATTGGTAAACCCTTGCGGTAAGAAAAAAAAACGACAAATAGTTTAATAGTAAAGATATACTACCAAACTTCACCTGGTGAAAAATGAAAAAAAAGACCAAGAGGATCGTACCAACCGAAAATAATCGACTAATACTTTCTTACCGCAAGGGTTTACTAATAAGTTTAGTATATTATATATGGTTATTTCCTATAACTCCAGCATAAAAAAGGGGAACCATTCTGATTGACTGATAAATTATTACTAGGAAAAAAAAAGACTGGGTTGGAGTTAGGGTTAGAGTTAAGGGTTTAGTTTTAGGTATTGGGTTAGGTATAGTGTTTAGGGTTAGTTTAATGGAAAAATAAATAAATAATTTATCAGCAATCTGAGTGGATCCTCTTTTTATGTTGAAGTTATAGGAAATAACTATATATATATATATATATATATATATATATATATATATATATATATATATAGGTTAAATTATTATTGTTGGAGAATTGATTATAGAGGGCTCAATTACTTATGTAAGAGCTTTATTTATTTAAACAAAAGTCAACGCCTCTGACGACGAATAACACCGAAAAAGTGTTATTCAGAAACCAATGGTAGGACCGACTTTTAAATTGTATTATTAATTATAAATAAATAAATAAATAAATAAATATATATATATATATATATATATACACGATTTTTTTTAAAAAGCGAGTGTTATAAAAAATTCCAACTTCAGTTTTATGCCGGAGCAATTCCTCAATTTTATAACACTCGCTTTAAAAAAAAAACGTATATTTAGCTCTTTTGATTGAGCACTCTTTAAGGCAATTTTATTAACCCAGAAGTAAATTTATTTACTTCGTGGATTGGCAAACATCCGTAATATATATATATATATATATATATATATATATATATATATATATATATAAAGTGGGGAGACTTAACGGAGAGAGGTAAAATATCGATTGAGTCGCAACTTTGTCGATAAAATAATTCACCGAATATGTCGGGGTTATTAATGAATATAAAGGTGGCCGATACGTTTGTAGAGCAGGTTTAGTAAAAGGTTGAACATTTTTTAATCATCATTCGAAATTCCATCTTTAACTGAGGTCCGTAATCGAACCCTAATTGCTATCTTCGATTGGGAAATATGCCACTATATCAGTCAGATAATTATTTTTCTATTATCGGTATTTCAATTTATGTAGCTGTGCATATCTTGAAAGTGCCAGCTTTTATCTCCCCTGTCTACGTGTAGGCGGATTCGCAGATTAATCTTAAGCAATATTGACTGAGTGGCACGCCAATCCGGGACTCATATGACTTCATCTCCTGGGAAAGCGCTAAGACGACTATTTTCCTTCTGATAATCAGAGACATTTTGTTTCAATTCATGAGAGGTCATGAACTGTGAACAGACCTGTAGCTAGGAATATTTTAATTGAGGTCTGTGAACTTTAGAACCAGGGAGTCCATGGAAAATTATCGGTAACTGTTAGTAACCCTTTGACCTCTTAGAGCGATTTGGGTACGTGATATATTTTTAGTTAGTACTTTTGAAGAACTCTCCCGGGGCCCAATCTTATCCCCGCTGTGGGATCAATCAAATGGGCTAATAAAACTTGATCAAGAACAAACAAGGTCTTGTTGGGTTTGTAAAGTGTTAAGACAATGACCAACCCAGCTTAGTCCAGCCCAAAGAAGAATAAACAAGAAAGAAATCAGCCCTTAAATAGAAGTCAACTAGATAAAATGGCGACTGACGAACTAGACGAGAAGTAGTCAGCAAGAACCAGCAATAAGTAAGGCAAGGCCAGAGCACCATCCCCCTCCCTTTTCTCTCTCTCTTCTCTCTCTCTCTCTCTCTCCCTCTCTCCTCTCTCACACACACACACACACACACACACACACCACACACTCTTTCTTCTTTCTTTCTATTATATCTATCTTCTCTATTATATACCCGAGTATGTCAGAAGGTATAAATATATATGGTATACTACCCTATGGGAAAGGTATATTCTACTTTCTTCCAGCTATGGTTAAATAGTTAGGCAGACTGGGCACTTTAAACCTTGGTTAGGCAACCGGTCTAGCAGAAGGAAACTTGAATTCAAACCTGTGAACTCCGCTTAAGAAATTGACCTTGTGTACACCCTGCTCGTGTGGGGAGTTAGTATATAATATATAATTATAATATATATATATATATTATATTTGCTATACAACAATTTTGCTCGGCTGAGTCCACTATTTTGCTGTGTGCAGTGGGCACGTATATCACCTGTGGTTCAGTTAGCCATGGGTGCTGCCCCGTGATACTTAAGGATGGAATCTTGGTAGGCTGAGTGTCCATGACTTGCAACACTTCAAATTTGGCCCTTATTTAGGCTGAATCGGTGTTCTCTCCGATCAATCAGCTGGTTAGTCATCCCTTAGCTCCTATAGATTGCCCTAACCCTCTGCTTATTATAGCAAGCTCCAACTCTTTTATCATATATTGCCAGAGTTGGTGACTGGGGTCTTTAGTGTCCTGGGTATTGACATTAAACTGCATCTAATAATTTTGACAGAGCTCTGGAGTATAGAAAACCATTATCCCAGGTCCACTCTGACTGAGTAGTAGCACCTTTTTAGAGTTCCATCTATGCGTTTAAATAGAACAAAATGAATTTTAAAAAAATAGTTTTAAATAAGAAAATTGAGCCTGAAAGTTGTATGTATACATGAGATGAGCGTCAACAGTCCGAAATATCATATTATATAGTATCCAGCTCATCTCATTAAATATACTTTAGAATATAAAGTGATTTAAAAGTGAGTTTTATTTTTAAAAAAAAAATTTTTTTAAATGAATTTTCATTCTATTATTATGGAGATTCACTTCCGGTTTTTCTGAACAAAAACTACGTTACGCTTACGTCACACTCCTAAAAATCGTCATAAAACATAGAATAAATACAGCTGCAAAATCTGAGCATGCAATGTTAGAACAGTCCTCATTGTTTTTTTAAACAAGCTTTATAGATTACATACCTGTTATTATCATCTAATATAGTGGTTTATTTTATATATATTTAAAGTTATCAGAACTAAGTTTCATTCCAATTTTTTATTAAATTTATTTATTTTTTACTCCTTTAATAAATTTGATGATTTTACTTTCCTTATGATACAAACTCTCTGATATATGGTTCAACTCCCTCCCCTCAGGCAATATTTATGTTACGTCGCCCAGAGGGCGTTTTTTATTTGCTAGTACCCATCAAGAATTGAATAAACAAAAGTTCTTCGCAAAAAATAACCAATGGATTGACAATGCCGTAAAATCAACCGAATTACCTTTATGATTTTTACGATTATTTTCTTCGTTTCTTTTTTGATTTTTCATTTTAAAGGGTCGTAGAGCGTTTGCTCTAGGAACCGCAGGTTCCTGGTTCTATATCAGGCCCTC
>CM042173.1:57287424-57362424 GCA_023376005.1 Doryteuthis pealeii
GCAAACGCTCTACCCCCTTTAAAATGAAAAATCAAAAAAGAACGAAAGAAAAATAATCGTAAAAATCATAAAGGTAATTCGGTTGATTTTACGGCATTGTCAATCCATTGGGTTATTTTATGCCGAAGAACTTTTGTTTTATTCATTTTGATGGGTACTAGCAAAATAAAAAAACGCCCTCTGGGCACGTAAAATAAATATTGCCTGAGGGGATGGGAGTTGAAAATTTAATATCAGAGAGTTTGTATCATAAGAAAGTAAAATCATCAAATTTATTAAAGGAGTAAAAAATAAATAAATTTAATAAAAAATTGGAATGGAAACTTAGTTCTGATAACTTTAAATATATATTAAAATAAAACAAACTTATATAGATAGATATACCAGGTATGTATCATTAAAGCTTGTTTAAAAAAACAATGAGGACTGTCTAACATTGCATGCTCAGATTTTGAGTGTATTTATTCTATGTTATGACGATTTTAGGTAGTGTGACGTAAGCAGTAACGTAGTTTTTGTTACAGACAAAAACGGAAGTGAATCTCCATAATTAATAGAATTGAAAATTCATTTAAAAAAATTTTTTTTTTTAAAACTCACTTTTAACTCACTTCTATATTCTAAAGTATATTTATGAGATGAGGCTGGATATTAATAATTATGATATTTCGGACTGTTGACCTCATCTTCATGGATACATACAACTTTCAGGCTCAATTTTCTTATTTAAAAACTATTTTTTAAATTCATTTTGTTCTATTTAACGCATAGATGGAACTCTAAAAGTGCTACTACTCCGAGTCAGAAGTGACCTGGGAGTAATGGTTTTCTATACTCCCCAGAGCTCCAAAATTATTAGATGCAGTTTAATGTCATACCAGGACACTAAAGACCCCCATCACCAACTTCTGGCAAATATATGATTAAAAAGAGTTGGAGGCTTGCTATAATAGCAGTAGGTTAGGGCAATCATATAGGAGCTAGGGATTGACCTAACCAGCTGATTGATCGGAGAGAACACCGATTCTAGCCTAAATAAGGGCCAAATTGAAGTGTTGCAAGTCATGGACCACTCAGCCACCAAGATTCCATCCTTAAGTATCACGGGGCAGCACCCATGGCTAACTGAACCACAGGTGATATACGTGCCACAAACTAGCACACAGCAAAATAGTGGACTCAGCCGAGCAAATTGTTGTATAGCAAATATTATATATATATATATATATATATATAATATATATATACTAACTCCTCCACACGAGCAGGGTGTGACACAAGGTCAATTTCTTAAGCGGAGTTCAACAGGTTTGAATTCAAGTTTTCCTTCTTGCTAGACCGGTTGCCTAACAAGGTTAAAGTGCCCAGTCTGCCCTACTATTTAACCATAGCTGGAAGAAGAGTAGAATTCATACCTTTCCCAAGGGTATGTATACCATATATATATACCCTTCTGACATACTCGGGTTATATAATAGAGATAGATAGATAGATAGAAAGAAAGAAAGAAAGAGTGTGTGTGTGTGTGTGTGTGTGTGTGTGTGTGTGAAGAGAGAGAGAGAGAGAGAAGAGAGAGAGAGGAGAGAGAGAGAAGGAAAAGGGAGGGGATGGTGCTCTTGCTTACTTATTGCTGGTTCTTGCTGACTACTTCTGTCTAGTTCGTCAGTCGCCATTTTATCTAGTTGACTTCTATTTAAGGGCTGATTTCTTTCTTGTTTATTCTTCTTTGGGCTGGACTAAGCTGAGTTGGTCATTGTCTTAACACTTTACAAACCCAACAAGACCTTGTTTGTTCTTGATCAAGTTTTATTAGCCCATTTGATTGATCCCACAGCGGGGATAAGATTGGGCCCCGGAGAGTTCTTCAAAAGTACTAACTAAAAATATATCACGTACCCAAATCGCTCTAAGAGGTCAAAGGGTTACTAACAGTTACCGATAATTTTCCATGGACTCCCTGGTTCTAAAGTTCACAGACCTCAATTAAATATTCCTAGCTACAGGCTGTTCACAGTTCATGACCTCTCATGAATTGAAACAAAATGTCTCTGATTATCAGAAGGAAAATAGTCGTCTTAGCGCTTTCCCAGGAGATGAAGTCATATGAGTCCCGGATTGGCGTGCCACTCAGTCAATATTGCTTAAGATTAATCTGCGAATCCGCCTACACGTAGACAGGGGAGATAAAAGCTGGCACTTTCAAGATATGCACAGCTACATAAATTGAAATACATAATAGAAAAATAATATCTGACTGATATAGTGGCATATTTCCCAATCGAAGATAGCAATTAGGGTTCGATTACGGACCTCAGTTAAAAGATGGAATTTCGAATGATGATTAAAAAAGTCTAACCTTTTACTAAACCTGCTCTACAAACGTATCGGCCACCTTTATATTTATTAATAACCCGACAATTCGGTGAATTATTTTATCGACAAAGTTGCGACTCAATCGATATTTTACCTCCTCCGTTAAGTCTCCCCACTTTATTATATATATATATATATATATATATATATATATATATATATAATATTCGGATGTTTGCCAATCCACGAAGTAAAAAATTTACTTCTGGGTTAATAAAATTGCCTTAAAGAGTGCTCAATCAAAAGAGCTAAATATACGTTTTTTTTTTAAAGCGATGTTTATAAAATTGAGGAATTGCTCCGGCATAAAACTGAAGTTGGAATTTTTTATAACACTCGCTTTTTAAAAAAATCGTGTATATATATATATATATATATATATTTATATTATTTATTTATTTATAATTAATAATACAATTTAAAAGTCGGTCCTACCATTGGTTTCTGAATAACACTTTTTCGGTGTTATTCGTCGTCAGAGGCGTTGACTTTTGTTTAAATAAATAAAGCTCTTACATAAGTAATTGAGCCCTCTATAATCAATTCTCCAACAATAATAATAATTTAACTATATATATATATATATATATATATATATATATATATATATATATATATATAGTTATTTCCTATAACTTCAACATAAAAAGAGGATCCACTCAGATTGCTGATAAAATTATTTATTTATTTTTCCATTAAACTAACCCTAAACACTATACCTAACCCAATACCTAAAACTAAACCTTAACTCTAACCCTAACTCCAACCCAGTCTTCTTTTTTCCTAGTAATAATTTATCAGTCAATCAGAATGGTTCCCTTTTTTATGCTGGAGTTATAGGAAATAACCATATAAATACTAAACTTATTAGTAAACCCTTGCGGTAAGAAAGTATTAGTCATTATTTTCGGTTGGTACGATCCTCTTGGTCTTTTTTTTCATTTTTCACCAGGTGAAGTTTGGTAGTATATCTTTACTATTAACTATTTGTCGTTTTTTTTTCTTACCGCAAGGGTTTACCAATAAGTTTATATATATATATATATATATATATATATATATATATATATATATATATATATATATAATAATATATATGATAAATAAGATAAATATATAAAGGTTTTACATATCTATTATTAGGTGACAAAGGAACAATCATAACCATATTGGTTTCATGCGATGCAATCATCAGGTGAAGATGTTTCAAATGTAAGGAAAATCGAAAAAATTACAAAAATTTCAAAAAATTCAATAGACATGGGATGCGTATGATTGGATAAGATGATGTGTGTGTGTATGTGAAGGTGATTTGAATGTGTGAGAGTGTTTATGGGCTGCATAAAGGTTGCATATATATAATATATATATATATATATATTATAATATATATATATATATATACATAGAGCCGGTTTTAGCTCAGTCGGTAGAGCGTTCGCCTAGGTATCACAAGGTTCCTGGTTCGATACCGGCCCTCGCCAACTCAGCGTATGAGTAGCACAGGGATCTGTGCGGTAGAGTGAGGAGCTGATGGTAGGCGTGGCGCCCCACCTCAGACGCTAAAATAATCTCCGTTTGTCTAGCGCTAGTGAAAAGGGGATACTCCCTCGCTGATTGGCTGATTGGCTGATACCGACATTAGGCCGCCCCGACGACTTTATATTATATATATATATATATATATATATATATATATATAAACTCATTAATGTATTATTAAGATTAATTTAGATATAATATATACATGTACTAATTATTATAAAAAGTTAACTTAATAGATTTATCAGAAGATTTTAATTTCAGAAGTACAAACAAGTAAGATGTAAATAAAATGAATTATAAAAAATAAGGATAGGGGTTACTACAGCTGATAGTAGAATCACAAATTACTCTTGCCCGGTGATCATATCGTAGACTAATCATTAACTCCAAAGGAAAAAGTTTTATTTTAGAGACAAAAGTTTATTTTTAGGTCACATAGATAAAAAATAATCATAAACTAGGCGAGTATATATAATATCAGCTACCTAGATTTCTTAGTTCTCCTGAGGAAAGTGTATATTGAACACCGAGACCGTGGTAGAGAGAAACACTTTTCTACAACTATAAATGCACTATATTATATATACTAGCAAATAATGCACTCTCCGGGTGCAAGTATTTAAGTTTTAATATGATAAAATATCATATTAAATTAGAAAGGCTAATGAAACTGATATAAGAATGCAGATAAAAAGATTTGGAACAGAGAGGGTATGATTGAAAAATAGAACAACTTGAAACTAACTCTTCCATCATTTTCCGTTACTCCCGTCTTTCATTGGTAAATTTTCCTAATTTAACTATTTAGTTAAAATAGGAAGTAAAGAATAAAATTACAGTTATTTCTTCTTGTTAAGGGATTTCTTTTAAGATTTATCCTCGAGATTTTTGCTCATATTCAATAAGATAAAACCAAACAATTAGAAATCATAATACTAAGCACTATTTAATAAAATCACATTTTTAATATCAATATGCAAATTAGCCTTCCCATTCACACTGTAAACCGCTATTTTTGTATATATAAATACAATTGCATGTTAATTGTATGTAGATATGGACAGCACTAATAAAAAGGTGAAGCAATTTATTTAATAATTGAGGTTTAAATATAAATAAACATTGGAGAATGTGATGTAAATAACAAAGGGAATTGTGACTTGTATAGTAATATAGTTTCGGTTACAGACAGACAAACCCACAATCTCCATTATAATAAGATATATATATTGAGCCCTTTTGGATTAACTACTTTTGCTACTTACAATGAAAAAGTGGTAGTAACTTTTTATATAATATATATATATAATATATATATATATATATATATATATATATATATATATATTACTCGTTCTCGTTAAAAACGAGACACGAAATCATACCATCGTTTCCCACCTGAGGATGGCAAATTGTATTGTCGTAAGCGCTCGTTTTTAAACCTTTGTGGACTGGATGTATAACCAGTTACGCCCCGACACCAGAAAGATGGCACGAAAATTGGAACGGATCAACGAAAAAATTGTCCGACAGGAATTGTCTGTACAGTTCAACAAAACTTGTATAAAAGAAAATGCCTAACACTTATATTATAATATATATATATATATATATATATATATATATATATATATATATATATATGATAAGTAAATACACAAACGATGTGTTTTGATATGGCTTTTTAGCCGACAATTTTTGGAAGAATATGTGCTTAATTGAAGTCGTACCTAATTTTGAAAGTTAATTAATTAATAATTAATTAATTAGGCGGGAATACCTATTCAAATGTAAGGCTAAACAGATCGAGAAAAATCAATCTCTGTATGTAAATTTCGGCATATTAAGCCTAATCAGCAGAGCTATAGATAGGAAGACCGCCTCGTGCGTTATTCGAACCCTGACTGTCAAGCTGCCTGGCGAGGACCGTAACCCCTACACCAACCGGACTTTCTTAGATTTTTCGTTTTTGTTAGAAGGTATTATATTCCTCTTATAATGACTTTTTTCTACACGACAGTATGATAAGTAAATACACAAACGATGTGTTTTGATATGGCTTTTTTTGCCGACAATTTTTGACAGAATATGTGCTTAATTGAAGTCGTACCTAATTTTGAAAGTTAATTAATTAATAATTAATTAATTAGGCGGAATACCTATTCAAATGTAATGCTAAACAAATGGAGAAACAATCTCTGTATGTACATTTCGGCCTATTAGACCTCATCAGCAGAGTTATTGATAGGAAGACCGCCTCGTGCGTGATTCGAACCCTGACTGTCAAGCTGACAGGCGAGGACCGTAACCCCTACACCAACCGGACTTTCTTAGATTTCGTTTTTGTTTAGGTTATATTCTTATAGTGACTTTTTTCTACACGACAGTATGATAAGTAAATACACAAACGATGTGTTTTGATATGGCTTTTTTTGCCGACAATTTTTGGGAGAATAGTTGCTTAATTGAAGTCGTAACTAATTTTGAAAGTTAATTAATTAATAATTAATTAATTAGGCGGAAATACCTATTCAAATGTAAGGCTAAACAAATGGAGAAAATCAATCTTGTATGTACATTTCGGCCTATTAGCCTCATCAGCAGAGGCTATAGATAGGAAGACCGCCTTGTGCGCGATTCGAACCCTGACTGTCAAACTATATATATGGAAATGTTCAAATACTGGCAATTAGAGCAGAATAAAACCTAAAGAAGATAAATTGCTTCTTCATTTCGTCTTGTCAGTGTTTATGTATAAGGAAAATATATGCAATTTTCTGGTGAAACATGCGAATGATATGTTAGGTCATTCGGAATACAAACAAATGGAAAAATAACATGACCAATCAGAATATCTATTTTCAAATAAAATCATCAATCGTAATGTAAATAATTCATGTCTGCACGTGATCACCAAAGTGGAAATAAGCCGATCAACGTTTTTCGATATAGATTCAAATAAAAGAATATTCCTCAATGAAAAACGAGATGCGAATTGTGGGGCATACGTAAACGAACTGGGTTAAGTATGAACAATAGCGTAGGGCTTTTTTTTTAAAACTTTTTAAGATACCAGATTGTCCATCTATGCGAAAGTTGTGTGTTAGTATACTAAATACTGATACCAAACAAAAACTTTTACTTGCACCATTGTTTGAGCGAATAGTATCAAAAATCGTCTACTAAAATGCACTAAAAATCTTTGTTCCGCAAATTAGCCTCTAGAAAACGAGGATTTTAGTTTGGTTTGGTTTGGTTTGTTTATTTTACGGCATATCAACCTCAGTGGGTCAGTTAATGCCGATAAAGTTTTGAAATAAATCAATTCTTAATGGATAATAACATTTTTTCATAAATACATTTTTCTATTTAACCCATAGATGGGACAACTAACAGGTACTACCACTCCGGGTCAGAGTGGACCAGGAGCATTGATGTCTCCACATTCCCCAAACCTCCAAAATTGGAACCTCACCATCAGATAGAGTTTAACGTCATTTCCCAGGAATCTCAGTCACGCCTCTCCCCTATATGATAAACAAGGTGGTGGCTTGCCATAAAGGCAATAGGGTTCGGAAAATCATATAGGTGCTAGGGCTTGACGTGACCAGCCGATTGATCGGAGGGGGCCTCTCTGACGCGTCATAGCCCAAGATAGGCCCAAGTGGAGTATTGCATGTCATGAACTGTTTATCCACCTGGGCTCTATCCTTAAGCATCACGGGTCGCCACCCACGGCCAACAGGTGGCCCCATTGGGGGAGTCTTACCCTCTGCAGAGGTGCAGTCGGTGCATTCTAACGCCCAGCCGACAGGTGGAGGATTTTAGGCATTTTAGTAGACGATTTTTGATTCTATTTCCTCAAACATCGTGAAAATAAAAATCTAATTTTTGGTATCGGTATTCAGTATACTGACACACGACTTTCGCAAGATGGACAATTTGATATTTTAAAAAAAATCGACCTACCCTAATAAACAAACCGAGAGAGATTAGAATAAGTTATGAAAGACAGATTACTTTGGCTTCTTTGTTTAATGGCATATCAACATTCGTAGATTAATGCTAAAGCCATCGTTGTTGACGTCAGTGTTATACTATTTAATCCTTACCTTAGAGCAGGAGTCTACGAAGTATTCTATACATTTGTAGCGTTAGTTGTATTCGCTGGTGGAGTTTGCTGCCCTTTTTAGTTTGATGATGCCCACCAGGGGCACCAAGTATTTAAGCGCCGGTTTCAAATCCTTCGCCTCTTTATAGTTTTCAGCAACTACGAGCCACATGGGGTAGATCTATCTAAACCTCTCGTGGGGCTCCGCCCCCCTTACATTACTGTAAGTTCTTTACAGCATGGACTATCGTTAGTCTCATGTCTGTACTCTTTTATGTTAATCTGTATCATTTATGAATGTGTCTTATCTTGATTTGTGTACCCCTTTTTATGTGTACTCTTTACTATGAACGTTGTATCAACTGTTTTCCATGTGCTGTATGTATTAAATGTTTGTCTATTAACCTTTGTCGGAGTTATTCTGTATTCAAAGTATGTTGAACTTTAAACCATCCTTATACATCCAATGGTAGGATAAAATGCCCAACACAGTCATGTTGTATTGCGCCAACATAAACAGCATGTTCTCCATTCTCTGTGAGAGGGGACTTCGCTGGCTTTGACATTTCAGGATAATGAAAATGGCCGCATCCCAAATGATCTTTTGTACGGCGAATTAGTAAAAGGCTCCCGATCGGTTGGTAGACCACGCCAACGATTTAAAGATGTCATGAAGATATGCCATATTGACACAAACACGTTGGAGGTAGATGCATAAAAATAAAGCGGCCTGGAATCTTAACGTTAAGCAAAACACGGAAAGGGGCGAGGCGAAGAGGAGAGTAGCCTCGACAGCAAAGGGAGCCAGAAAGAGGGAGAAAAGACAGAGCTCCAGAAAGCATCACAGTTGTGTGGATTCAGTGCACCAAAAACTGTCACTTAAGAATTTGCCTGCAGAGTCACTTGCGCAGATGCAGATAACTTTTTGGACACTACGCCATCGTCCTTAGTGGACGGAAAGGTGCCAACAAACAAAAGAGCAGGGTCACCAAATACGGCCCGCGAAGGCATTTTATCCGACCCGACGACTGTACTTGAATTTGTTTTTCTCAGAGCTTTCATTCTGGCTAGTAAGTATTGAACATAATAATAATGTGGCCCGCGCTCGTTATTTTTTCAATTAGCCCGCCCACCGTGCAAAAAGTTTAGTGATCCCTGGCTTAGAGAATAAGACGAGGGTTATATAATCATTATTCCAAATGTGAACGTAATAGCACGACTTGGATTTGAACTCGCTTGGAATGATTTAGATAAGAAAATGGACATGGCGACTCGAGTTCAAATCCTGGACGAGGCTGTTTGCATTTCACATAGCACTAATAACCTTGGTTGGTTTGGGTTCTTTGTTTAATGACATGTTGTTGCATCGCGAGGTGGAAAGTTACACAGATGAATGGTGTGCTTAACAGATTTATTTAGCACCAGCATTCGGTGCTAAACAGATACATACAAACACAGAACAGATAAGTACCAGCAATTCACAACTCACACTAAAAGGGACTCAGTTCTATACATACCACAGCCCAAAGTCAGTCTAATATTATTCAGTTAGTTAATCTACTTTAATCGTATGCTATTCTATGGCTATGAGCCAGTCATCTAGTAGAGTGCTGAAGGGGGCTAAGGCTATGAGCCAGTCCATCTGGTAGAGTGCCGAAGAGGTGTTGTACCTACTCTTCAACACGTTAACATCGTGAGTTATTTAATTCTAAAATCACCATTGTAGAACAGTAGACGTACTATTTAACCCATAACTGAGGGTATTAGGGGGCCTACATTTCCCAATGGTATTAGTGCGACTAGAGTTTGAACTCGCTTATATATATTTACCAACCCCTCCGCACGAGCAGGATGCGACACAAGGTCAAGTTCTTAAACGGAGTTTAACAGATTTGAATTCAGAGTTTTCTCTCTAGACTGGTGGCCTAATCAAGGTTAAAGAGCCCAGTCTGCGCCTACTATTTACCCATAGCTGGAGGGAGAGTAGGATTCATACCTTCCCCAAGGGTATTAGCGCTAAGTGAAATGCCAACAGCTTCGTCCAGGAATTGAACTCGCGTTGACGAGTCCATTTCCTACACTCTAACCATTAGACACGCGCCTATAGCTATGAACGACCGATGTGGTTTCTTTGTTTAACTGGATATCAACCATCGCATTTTATTTGGTTGGCAGCCTTCCGTCTGCGAGAGACGATGGAGTAGTGTCAAAGATTTTTTTTCTTCTCTTTGAACTACATAGCCTGGCGGGTTTGTTTGGATAAGCTGTTGCCATGCAGCAAATCCCCATCTCCACACTGCTGCTGTGACCCAAAAGAAAGGTAAGGTACCAATACGATTTGGCAACGGTAGTGTTGCAGAAGTTAATGGGTAACACTGGATTTCAGTCACACCACCTTAGAGACTACAGCTCCTGATTGTTTTCGGGGTTAATTCTCTTAGCCTTTCCTTGAAAGGTAACAGAGGTTTTAGTTCGGACTTTCCTTGACTTTGTTGGGTTGCCCTCCAAGGTTAAAAGCCTCTTTTAACCCATCTGGGGATCCATGCGAGTAGCAAGCACCGCGAACCTGCTACTATTGGTGTTTCTGTGAAATGAATGAGATTAGTGATACGGTATATTTAACTTTGTGTAAAGGCTAAAGAAAATGTGTGAGATACACATGAACTGATTGAGTTAACTACGAACATAGTGAGATAGGTTGGCTGGTTGGTTGGATATTACTGTTTTTAGCATGTCACTTTGTATGCCGAAAACAGTTTCTTTTATTTCTTAAACAATTTTACTATTTAACCCTAGATAGGACCCTAACACGAGATAAAATAGATGGGCACCAGTTTAGATAGGTATACAGACTGATTCTTTTCTTTCTTTGTTTAATGCATATCAAGTTTGTGAGTTATTTAATGCCAATTCAATGTGTGAGAAAAACTGCAAAACGAACGCTATATTCAACTGCTGAAAATATTTTTAAAAAATGCGTGTTCTGTTTTAAAAATAAAATTAATTTATTTTTAATTTTAAAAATCAGAAGCATTATAGTTTATAGTAAAACTCAAAAGAGTTTGTTGTAAAATAATATAAAAGTTGTAAGTGGGTATCAAAATTGTTTAGGATAATTTCAGCTGTTAAATAATATACAAAGTTCACAGCGTATTTGAAGAAGATATAAAAGTTCCAAACTTGTGGTGTTGATAAGTCCGTAGAGTTTTAGATGAAAGTCTTCAAAACCGCTGTGGACTTTGTATATTATTAACAGCTGAAATATATCCTAAACATTTTGATACACACTTTTACAACTTTTTATAATTTACAACAAACTTTTTTCAGTTTTACTATAAAACTATAATGCTTCTGATTTTTAAAAAATTAAAAATAAAATTTATTTTATTTTTAAAACAGAAACACGCGTTTTAAAACATATTTTCAGCAGTTGAATATAGGCGTTCGTTTGTAAACAGTCTTTTAACGGATATCTTTCTTTTTCCCGTCTATGTTGCTTGATTTGGTCGAAACAGATTTCTGTCAGGAAAATTACATGACATCATTTGTTTTTCAAGGAGGGGTAATATATATATATATATATATTATATATATATATATATATGTGTGGTGTGTGTGTGTTGTGTGTGTGTGTGTGTGTGTGTGTGTGTGGTGTGTGTAAGGTCATCCAAATTATGGTAAGTAAGGGAGGATTCTATTTAGGATCATCGAAATCTAACTGAACAACCATACTGTATGCTCCTGTATGATTTATAAATCCCTAAAAGGAGCTCAATGTTATAATATCAATAAATCCAGTTATATACAGAGCCAATATTTTTACTTTCAAGGAAAAAAAAACTAAACAAACGTCATATCTTTATTTCGAGAAGAAACTAAAAAACAACCCCCCCAAAAAAAACAAAAAAACGAGTCATTTTTTTAAATTTCTGGTCGAAATAAAGAACATAATGAGATGACGGTTTGTAAGTTTTTCTTTCTTGAAAACATAATATATATATATATATATATATATATTATAATATATAGTTCTAAGTGAAATGGGATGCCGTCTTCACTGATCAAGTTTTAATAATGTATACACCCTTACGTTGTTGGAAAAATAAGTAAAGTGAAAGTATTCATAGAATAAATCGAAAATCTAATTTCAAGTGATATTACGATTCGACATTTTGAGTTGACACATGTTGCCTGAACAGAAATAGAAATCGGATAATTTATACATTTAAGAACAGACAGAAATAGACGAATCCTCTGCAATATTGACGATCTCTCTCTTNAAGGTGACACTACTTCTATCATACTGGACTGAAAATCCATTAAAACCTAGGAAAGCTAATGGGTATTAAGAATTCCAAGGAGACTGGAGACTGTTCAGAATACCACAACACGGTCCAGATTTTAAATAGAGCATGTAGAAAGACTCTGAGAATGACTAGTCCACACAAACTCTAGCAGAAACCGTACAGTATAATATGACTTTGCCATCTGGCGGGTGAAGCGTTAGAGTATGAGCTAGGTTTATTCGTATGGAAATGTTGACTGAGCCTACTTCTCTCTTTAGCATTTGTGTTCTTCGACGTCATTCTGCTAGTTTAGTTCAAGGCCACACAAACGTCAAAATCCATAAAGATAATAAACAACACCTCAATCGTAGTAGCTCAATTTAAACAGTTCAAGAACCGTAGTGGTGCCTCCCGTGATGGTAATCACAAGGATCGGAATCCTGGATTGGACGCCCAAACTCGAGTCAGGTCCACATGACCCTAAGCAAATACAAATCACTTCAGCCCCCAACCCCAAACTTACTTTCACCACTCGGACTTAGAACATCCGCAGACTAACACCCACACCATTCCTCCCCCGAAGTGCAATACAAGACTAGTTTAGGCCAAAAACTAACCCTAGCTCGCAAATATATGAATATGCCCCTAACAGGCGCCTACTATGACTGGTAATTATCGCCACGAGCCTCTCAATTACTCAATATTTCCACACCTATCGTCTTCGTCAGAAGCTTCCACGGTGAAAGGAAGGTATTTAGTGGTCCTGGGTATGACATTAAACTGCTATCTAATAATTTGAGCTCTGTTGCGAGATATAAGAATAATCCCAAATCTTAGCATCCCGGGGTCCCACTTCAACCTAGCCATCCTCGACGCACGCTGTACACCCTCGTCTCAAATCCAAGAGCTCTCTCCCGAACATGCGTATGGCTCCATAAATAGAAACCTAACCACTGCGTTCCTATGAGAAAAGAATAGTTTCCTTATCCCACCAACCGAAAGATTCGACTTTACTAGAAGAATTAAATATGAGATAAAATCCCAGAAGATAAGCCACCAATAAAAACTTAGAGCCCACTGAGTACGTAACAGTGAGCCTAGAAAGCATATGTAATGAGGATATACACTCGAAAAGAGTGCAGGCTCTACCTAGTCCAGATAACCTTCATGAGCATCCTATTAAATATCAAACGCTTCTCCTCACAATTAATTATATAACTATGTTAGAATGATGATCGAAAAGTGAGTTCTCGACTTAACAAGTTGTAGTATCAATAATATAAAACTTTTATTGCTATAGATATGAATTTTCAAACTCTTATATAAGTTAGTAAGAGAATTTACGCACTTTGGATACGAGACAAGAAGGAAACAGAATATTTGTGTCGTGTCTAAAACAGGTAAAAAAGATTAAGACTAGCAGAGTTACTGTCTTTAGCGTTGTCACACTTTCCTGATTTTAATCGTCATTAACACGTAAGCAAATATAAATTCCACCAAAACAATCTTATGGCTTACTGACGGATCTAGTTTAGACTTTTAGTACTCTCATTTGTTCTCTCTGTGTAAAACAATGCATATTATAAGTGAGATACATATCATTGATTATTTAAAAAAATCAAAAACGCACTACAACCGTTATTCGCTCGCACCAGTTAACTGCTATGGTTAGTATTTTACTCTATCGTAGTAACATATAGGATGGTTGTTATTTATAATTTGTGTTAATAATGTATTTATACTATTAAAAGTCCTCATACAGAACTAATATATCTACAGTCCAGAATTCTTAATTATTAATTAGTAATTTATAATTTTATACTTTCAATTTAAATAGAGGATTTTGATAGGATATTTATGTTCCTCTCTATTTGATACATAACTTCTCCTGATAAATTAAAATATCAACCTCCCCATCTCAAGGCAAAATAATTAGTTCTATAACGTCGCTCCAGTGATGGTCGGTCTTTGTATTTTGCTAAGGAATGAACCATCAGATAAGAATAAAAAACAGAATAGTGGTCTTCGCATAACCCATACTCCAATGGAATTGATCAAATGGCCTGTCCAACATCACTCGGTTAATGGTACCCTTTTATGATTGTTTACGATTATATTTTTCTTTTCGTTTCTTTATTGATTTATCATTATTAAAAGGGCTCCCGTTAGAGCTTTTCTGCTCTGGAAACCGGCAATGCTATTCCTGGTTCTATATCAGCCTCGTCGCCACACTCAGCAGTATGATATAGCACATGAATCACTGTAGACGGTCAAAAGTGTAGAGCTGATTGCGATGGATAGGCTGTATGCACAGCAGATCACATCCTTTTCAATGCGCCCGTAAAAATAAAACACTGTCTGACATGGATATACGCCGATATTTTCTAAGGCGCCACTCGAACGGATGGCATCCTTACTTTCCCAATTTAATTCTTCCCAAAAATTCATTTTCTTGTATCACGACATAGTGCTTTCCTTTTCTATAATATACCTCTCTTCCTTCCCTTGCGCTTAACTCTCTACGACTTTGAGATACTCGTCTATTGTAGAAACAATCTAGTTAGGTCACGTATCGTAGGATATCATTTAATAATATGAGAGAAGTTACTTGCAGAAAAATAATAAGTGACAACCCTGCACACCTAGTAAGAGATAGAGGGATTGGTCTGCTTGTGTTTGTTCTGGCAAGGATATACAATACTTTTTATTACTATGTGAATTATATTAAAACAATATATCACCTTATGATCTTATGTATTAAACAATATAGAATGCACTTCAGGTGGAAGTGTCACTAGTAACATATGGGTCGTGAAACTTTGATCTATAAAGTAAGGCAGGAATTCAAACTACCAAAGATTTTTATGGTTAATTGAAACAAGCAGGCTCATTGCTGCTTAAACGGGGTTGTCTCGTGATATTTGAATCTATTTAAATACACAAACAAGAACCCTCTTAGCAAATCTCACACTTCTCATCGCTGATTACTATAACTTCCCCAGTGAATTTGTTCAGTTCGGATGCTAATTTATGAATTTATACCTATTGTCATTTTAAATTACGAGGTAAAATCTGTAAATATACAGTATATAATATAGAAGTAAGTGATAAGAATAAAGATATTAAAAATAAGAGTTCCAGTATAGGTTTCTCTGTATTATATGAATTTGAGAGGATGTTCATTTAAAGAATTTTATCCCCGAGATTTTTATGTACTCTAATATTACCAATTATAATAAAATTAAAAACCATAACTAAATTATAGTAAATCTAATAGTCAAATACAAAAGACATACATTTAATTTAGTAGTTTGAACGAATATAACTTTTTATAAGATCAATAGAGCCAAATCAGAGACAACTTCCATATCACACTGTTGAAATCTGACTAAAATATGACATCAGTGGAGTATTATATAACACAATAGCTATGGGTTACTGAGTTTTATGATAAGGCGTATTGTGAAGTGTCATTAGAAGATGATAATAATACTCGAGCCATTTGTAACATGCTACATGAATCTAGTGGTTTTAAATATAATAATCGATACTACTTTGATTTTAATTAGAGATGCAATTGTCTATCAGAGTCAGTTATAGATAATCTAGAATGTATTAATTGGACGAGTCTGGTAAGAATGATTATTTATCACAGATATTTATATCTGCAGATATAGTAATATGCGGTCTGATAGTCAGACAGTACAAAGGAGGCACTACCTCATATGCTTCTTTAATATAAGATATTCTCTAGTCCTTCTCCTCTGTCTTTTTCAAATATATTTTTGTTTCTTGCTTGAAAGTGATTTAAAGACTCACAATTTCAATTCAGTCAGATCATCGTGGGCGAGCAGACGCGTCCTATCATCTGTTCTCACACAAGATTACATACTATATTTCTGCACCCTCTTGCATTACTCCAGCACAATTTATACTTTGCAGTCCTTAATAAGTTAAAGACCAGTTTTATCTCCAAATCCGGCTGGAAAATTTTATGTGGGATTGCGATCCATTAATTCATCTCGACATAAGCCATCGGCCGATAGAAAATATGTAATTAGTTTCTGACTTATTTCTCGGTCATAATGATATGACTTACTATAACTCGATCGTAGATTACTATATACTTATTATATACTGTGGTGTGCTACATGCATCCAACACGCACTCATCACGAGCTCGTGTCCCAGTGCCCACATGCACACACATCCACAGACAATATATATATATATAATATTTTTATATGTGTTGTGTTATCTATATATAAATATTAATAAATAATTATATATTTAATATGGAAATATCTAAAATTATTGTATAATATCAATGTTTACCGATAAACTGTTAATAAAGTATTAATAATGATGTTGTATGTCGCTGCTGTAGCATTTATAGGTTAAAATCCGTGGTTAATGGATATCATCAAAAAGGGGTATAGTGTTATATATATTAATACTAGTGTGTGAATCGCGGTCTATTCATATAGTGCATAAATAGATTATATTTATATATCTATAATATATTTATGTGAACGACACAGTATGTTGTTAGACATAATATTGTTCTAATTTGTTATGGCTGAGTGAGTAATTATAAATATTATTATAGTGATGTATAAAATATAAATCTATTATATAGATATATTTAATGTGATAATAATAAATTTAATTTCAATCTATATCTTATTCATACTGCGATATATAATTTCCATTTTATATATTTTTACTACAATACTATGAGGGTTATCGCGTGGATTGGTAAGAAATGACTTTACTATAATTTTAGTATATGTTATACATCCTCGTGTTGTGTTGATTGATATGTCCAATTATATACACCACGGGATATTTACCTATATATATTGGCTATACTTACTTTACAGTATATATTGGATATGATATATTACAAATAATTTTTGAATTCCATTATTAACACTTTTATATTACATATTTTATATACATATATATATTAATATATATATATATTAATATGAACAAGTTTTGCTTATTATGTGTTTCTTTATTTGATGTGTAATATATATATATATATATATTATATGTGATATATATATATATTAATGGATACGTATGGAATATATAATTGAGTAATATATTATATAGTATATCGATCTTAATAAATATATATATATGTGTGTGTGTGTGTGTGTGTGGTACTACGATGTTATATATGACTAATATGTGTATGCTGATATTGTACAATATAATATATATATATATAATTATATATATATATATTATAATATATATGAACATATATGCTCTTATTTATTAATCATTCTAGCTCTACACAGAAAACTATCACATCTGCATATAGTGCGACACAGCTCAGTCGTGTCTTGAGTCTTTACTTTCTACAGGACATGTGGACGTACTATTAACCGACAGATGGAATGATCAATAGTTTGTGATAATGGAACTATAGCGGGCAGACGAATTGCTTATAAGCATTTCAAGATAGACAAGATGAGAATATGATTCTCATCATATCATCCTCGATACATCAGGTGTCGTACGAGCGAATCTATCTCTATGACTCAACCTGATCCCGTCTTGTGATCGTCCATGATGCTGAATGAAATACACATCGCACTTATGAATTATAAGTCTGCATATTTTTTTATCCATATACTAATCTTATATTATTTCACTATGTACTATAAGCAATATCATATATCTATATATACACATATATATTATTAATAATAAACAAATAACTAACCAATAAACATAATATCTATATAATTCTACCATATATATATTATAAAATTTTATATAGATATATATATATAAATATATGTAAAATATGTATTAAAAAGTTATATGGATATCAAAAATTATTGTATACAATCCAACTGTAAAGTAAGTAGCCCACATTTATAGGTAAATCCGTGGTGTTAATGGATATCATCAAAAAGGGGTTAAACATTCAAATGTAAAGTTTTTCATGACAAGTATGTGAAAATAAAATGGAAATTAATCCGACAGTATGAATAGATATAATGAAAATTTTTAATTTCATTTTTTTAATTTCCATTTTATTTTCACATACTTGTCCATGAAAAAAACTTTACATTTGATGTTTACCCCTTTTTGATTGATATCCATTAAACACACGGATTTACCTATAAATGTGGGCTACTTACTTTACAGTTGGATTGATTACAATAATTTTGATATTTCCATATATTATATAATATATTATATATATATATATATATGTCTGTGTGTGTGTGTGTGTGTGTGTGTGTGTGTGAAGAAAGTGAATCCGACGTATGTAGTATTTTATTAAAGAAAAATTGAAAAAACACATGCTCACACCATAATATAAAAAAAAGAATATTTGACGTCATTTTTCAAACCGTCCCCCTTTTTTCAAACCTCAAAAAAAATTTAAACAGGACTGAATAACAAGGACTACCACCACGCTTTTTCTCGTTATTCTGTGATAAATAATTTCTTACCACCTTCTATATATCAACAAATGCTCTGAAGATGATCTAATTAATAGATCGAAACACTGCAGCGTCGGCCAATAAACTCACCACTTAACCCATTTAAACCTGTGTTTTTTCATTTTTCTTAGTATACTACATATATTATTGCTTATATATATATATATATATATGTATATATATATATATTCTCTTCAACTTTCAGACTTGCTTTATTAATCTTTATTTGACTTTCAGATTTCCTCTATTAACCGACATGTACATAAACATCGACAACAAATTATGGTTGAGTTACACTGAAAGGATCGGTTCCTGTTAGATCACCGAAGTTAAGCAGCAATGAGCCTGTTCAATACTTAATTGGGTGACTACTTAAGCAACAGCAGTTACTGTAAGCCACCTGAGTCATTTGTTTATAAAAGATAACAGGATTTGGTATTAAATAACCTGAAAAAGTTTGATATGCCATAAAACAAAGCAACCAATCTCTCTATCTCTTACTAGTTCAGTCTCTTTTCTCTCTCATTATTTTCTCCCTCTCCACTGGTTCTCCATAGATCAACGAAGTTAAGCAGCGATGAGCCTGTTCAATACTTAATTGGGTGACCACTTAAGCAATAACAGATACTGTAAATAACCTGAATTCTTTGTTCATCAAAATGATTTGATTTGGCATTAAATGACTTGAAAAGGGTTAATATAGAACCAAACAACCAAACATTGGACGTTAAGCCACTCTATCTAATCATTCTAAACGAGAAAAATTCATTGGTTGATAAAAGCCAAAATCTAACCTTTTAAAATCTTTCTTTTATCCCTACTTGGAAATTTGACATAACACAATTTTCCTTGTCCCAGAATAAGCAATAGCAGTTACTGTCAGCAAACTGAGTCGTTTGTTTATCATAACTGACTTGATCCGGCATTAAATGACCTGAAAAAGTTTGATATGCGATAAAACAAAGCAACCAATCTCTCTATCTCTTACTAGTTCAGTCACTTTTCTTTTCTTTTCTCTCTCATTATTTTCTCCCTCTCCACTGGTTCTCCATAGATCAGAAAGTTAAGCAGCGATGCTCAATACTTAATTGGGTGACTACTTAAGAAGCCAACAGGTACTGTAAGCAGCCTGAGTCTTTGTTTATTAAAATGATTTGATTCGGCATTAAAACCGCCCTGTCGGCTGCGGCGTTAGAATGCACCGACTGCACCTCTGCAGAGGGGTAAGACTCCCCCAATGGGGCTACCTGTCGGCCGTGGGTGGCGACCCGTGATGCTTAAGGATAGAACCCAGATGGTTGAGCAGTCCATGACTTGCAATACTCCACTTTGGCCCTTTCCTGGGCTAGACGGGCGGTCGGAGAGGCCCCCTTTGATTAATCGGCTGTTCATGTCAAGCCCTAGGATCTATATGATTTTCCCAACCTATTGCCCTTATGGCAACCCTTTTCATCATATGGGTGCTAGAAGGTGGTGGTTGAGGGTCTACGTCCTGGGAATGACGTTAAACACTATCCGAAGGTGAGGTTCCAGTTCTGGAGGTTTGGGGAATGTGGAGCACCCCTTCATCACCATTGCTCCCTAGTCCACTCTGACCCAGAGTGGTAGTACATGTTAGGGTCCCATCTATGGGTTAAACAGAAAAATCTATTTTGTTTTAAATTGAGTATCCGTTAAGAATGACTTTATTTCAAAACTTTATCGGCATTAAATGACCCACTGAGGTTGATATGCCGTCGACAAACAAAACAAACCAAATGCTAGAGTAGTAGGCTCAGCACATTTCATAGCAATAACCACCATTTACCATTCACCCCTGATAGCAACTGACGGTTTTCGCTAGAGTCTGTGTGACAAGTCTCTTCAGATCTCTAAGACTCTTTTAAATATTCTGGCCGTGTTGTGGTCTGAACAGTCTCAGTTCTTCCTTGGAATTCTAATACCCTCATTCGCTTTTCTAGGTTTTATGGATTTTTCAGCCAGTATGATTGGAATAAGTGTCACCTTCATATTCCACAACTTCTTTTAGCTTTCTGGAACGGTCTAGATATTTCTCGAAAGTTCCGCTTTCCTCTTCTGATCTACAGGAACGGCAAAGTCTGAATTATTATTATTATTATTATTATTATTATTATTATTATTATTATTATTATTATTATTTTATTTCACTCCTTGTGAGTTTTTCACACCAGCATTAGCTGATGGTAATTTACTGGAGTCTGAGTGACAAAAAGTCTCCTCAGGTCTCCAGGACTCTTCTGAGTATTCTGGCAAATTGCCGCAATGCAGTAGTCTGGATGTCTGAATTCTTCCTCTAATTTCCAAATCCCCCAGTCTTTTTTTTTCAAGTTTTTTGGGACCGTTCCAAGTGCACCAACTACAATTGCTTTTCAATTCTCTGGCAAGGTCCAGGTATTCGTCCATCTTTTTGATTTCCTTCGTCTTCACCCTGTCATCTGCAGGAACAGCAAAGTCCACAGTTGACAAGTTCTTTACTTTTTTTTAATCAATACAATGTCTGGTCTCCTAGATTAGATAGGGTGATCTGTCTTTATCTCGATGTCACAGAGAATTTTATGTGTTTCATTCTCAAGAACAGATTCTGGTTTATGCATATACCATTTTGTTGTATGGTCATTTTTTTTTCACTCCTTTTGAGTTTTTCATATCAGCGTTGGCTGATAGTGTTTCGTCGAATTCTCATTTCTTATGAGTGTCATCACCTTAGCTAATTAATAGACCATTCCGTTTTTATTATAAAGAAGGGGAAAAAGGGTTAAATATGCCGTAAAACAAAATAACCAACCTTCTCAACAAATAAACCAACCTAAACCAGATACCTCAAATATTTTAGCCATTTGGGAATTGATTCGGCATTAAATAACCAAAAACGGTTGATATGCCATAAAACAAACCAACCAACCAACCAACCTAAGGACATTTATTTTTTATTGAGATTTTGCGAGAAATCATCGGTCCTGTGACTTGTGGTATTTTCCTATTAAGCGTCAATCGATTTTCCAATATCAGTTCAAGAGTCCCAATGGTGTCGAGGGAGATGTCTCTTTGTTTGTTTGTCAACAATTACTTGTTTAATATTGGCGGAAATAAAAATGGCCTTCCTATTTAGTGCTGGTTAATGAGGGTTTTTTTTAGGGGGGGGTCTGGCAAATAATAATAATAATAATAATATTGTCAACTGGTGGATTTTGGAAAACGAAAAGATGGACAAATACCTGGACCTTGCCAGAGAATTGAAAAAGATATGGAGTATAAAAGTCAAAGTGATACCAATTGTAGTTGGTGCACTTGGAACGGCCCCAAAATTCTGGGGAAATGACTGGAAAATCTGGAAATCAGGGGAAGAATTGAGACCATCCAGAATACTGCTCTGCTGCAATCTGCCAGAATACTCAGAAGAGTCCTGAAGACCTGAGGAGAGTTGCTGTCGCTCAGACCCCAGGGAAGGTGCACTTGGAACGGTCCCAAAAGGATTGGAAAAGGGTTTGGAAAGTTTGGAAATCAGAGGAAGAATTGAAACCATTAAGAACACTGCACTGCTGCAATCTGCCAGAATACTCAGAAGGGTCCTGCAGACCTGAGGAGACTTGCTGTCACTCAGACTCCAGTGAAAGACCATCAGCTAACACTGATGTGAAAACTCAAAGGGAGTAAATAATAATAATAATAATAATAATAATAATAACTCAAATTGATTATAAATTAGGTTCTCATTGATAAACGCTAGAGATTGTTGTGGAATCTGTGATGTAAGCCGTGACGTAGTTTCGGCTTCAGATAGAAATGCAAACAATCTCCATTATATATAGAAGATATATATATATATTAATAATGGAGATTCGCTTCCGGTTTTTAAAATACTCAGAAGAGTCCTAGAGACCCGAGGAGACTTGCTGTCACTCAGACTCCAGTGAAAGACCCTCAGCTAATGCTGATGTGAAAACTCAAAAGGAGTAAATAATAATAATAATAATAGATGGATTAGAACTATAATATAAAGGCGAAAATAGATAGTACGCAACAGAATAGCAAGTGCAGAATGTGTGGAGACAGAGATAAAAGCGAATGCAGCAAACTATTACAAAGAGAGTACAAGACTAGGCACGGCTCAGTTGGAAGGGTAATCCACTGGGAATTGTGCAAGAAATTCAATTTTCACCATACAACCAAATGGTATATGCACAAACCTGAACGAGACGCATAAAATTCTCTGGAACTTCGAGGTACAGATGCATCACCTAATCCAGCTAGAAGACCAAGCCAAGTATTGATTGAAAAGAAAATAACTTGTCATCTCGTGAATTTTGCCGTCCCGGCCGACCACCGAGTGAAAACGAAAGAAAGCGAAATATAGATAAATACTTAGACCTTGCCAGATAATTGAGGAAAAGTTGGAACATGAATGTGAGTGTCGTACCAATTATATTTGGTGTTCTTGGAACAGTCCCCAAAGCTCTGGAAAAGAATTTGGGGGGAATTGAAAATCAAAGGAAGAATCGAGACCATCCAAACTACAGCACTACTGGGATCAGCTAGAATACTCAGAAGAGTCATAGAGACCTAAGGAGACTTGCCGTTACTCAGCCTCCAGTGAACCACCGGCTACAGCAGGTGTGATAAACTAATAATAATAATAATAATAATAATAATAATAATAATACTTAATTAACCAGTTCTAAAATATCGTAAAAAAGAAAGAAGGAATTGAGTACAATTATAATCAACTAACAGGACTGTGGTTGTACTACAGTATGATGATTTAATTATTACAACGTTTTATATGCTTAGTTAAGAGCTATTGTAAATATTTCAATATGTAAAAGTATAATAATTTTGATTTCACCCTCTCTCACTCCTTTTTTCTTTCTTTTTTTTTTCTTCTTTTCATCATGTTCGATTAAAACAGACTGGCGTTATCACTTCGGCACGCTCACCTCCCCTCTCTCCCTTACCCTACTCTTTTTCTTATATATTTTCTATGTAGCATGTCATTTTGCTTCCCTTACTTTCCTCTGGTTAAAAATGAGACCTTCCAAACCGAAATGCAAAAATTTAAATATTGATTATTTGGTGTCGCTTATCCGTCGAATTCTTATGTCTTATGAGTGTCATCATCATTCTGTTTTTATTATAAAGAAAGAAGAATGACATGATACACTTAAAAATAAAATAACAAAAAGAAAGAGAATAGGGGAAAGATAGAGAGGACGTGTCGAGCGGAAGCGATAACGTTAATCTATTTCAATCGAACATAAACTTAAATCAAGATTATAATACTTTTTACAAAGTGTAAAATACTGTGTTATATCCACAGGTCCTGCTATTCATTATTATTTCCCTCCATACGAGCTATTCACTGGAGCAAGTGTTGCATACCCTTTCTCTGCTTCACTTACTTCTGGTCGTATTTTCTTCTGGCCGGTTTGGCTATTCTGATCGTCTTTGGTATTTCTTCTAAGTCTTGACTTGGTCTGGTCTCTTCTAAGGTCTGGACTTTCTTGGGGACTTCGAGTCTGGTTTCTGTTAGGGATTTCTCCTTATCAGAAGCCCTGTGTCATTGTTAGTTTTTAGGTAATAAACACAAGACTTCGATTTACTTTGATGTTACTTTATTTTCAATCCCCAACCCAGACATCTGCGCAGATCGACTTACATCCTATCGGGCTTGGCTCCTACCTGCTAACTGACTGAGACTTACTTACTATCCTTAAACCGGAAGACAGGGTATTCTATGCCTTCCGGTTCTAACGATTTATCACCGGAAGGCAAGGTGAGAGTGAGGTCAATAGAACTCATTTTACAGACAAAAATAGATTACAAAAAATCGGCATTTTTCGTGACCCCTCTTAAGTTCCTGGCCGCCATCCTTGGCCAGTTGTAAAGGACTTAAAGTAAGTAAGTCCTGAGTTATAGAATTCTACGTAGTGTCAAAGGACCAGTGATATAATCCTATGTTCCGTCGTCCACGAAGGTTCAAGGTATTTGTGAGTAGCTAAGATCAGAACAGCCGATATAAATACAATATCAGCAGCAGAGTATTGCCAGTGGTTGGCCAATAGGTTGGTCACATGGTTATCGGCGAGTCTATAAGTAGAAGTGGACATCTAGAACACGCCTTATATGCCAAAATTCGAGGAAGCGCGTGGTGTAATGGTTAAAGTTATGGGAAATTGTTGCGACATACGTGATGTTTAAAGTGAGATCGATAAAGATGCCACTCCTTTTAAAATAATTCTGCAAATCCTGGACATGGTAATTGCATTTCACTTAGCGCTAATACCCTTGGGAAAGGTATGAATCCTGCTCTCCTCCAGCTATGGGTAAATAGCAGGGCAGATTGGGTTCTTTAACCATGGCTAGGTAACCAGTCTAGGAGAAGGAAAACTCTGAATTCAAACCTGTTGAACTCCGCTTAAGAAATTGACCTTGTGTCACATCCTGCTCGTGCGGAGGGGTTGGTAAATATGTATATGCCAAAATTCTCAACAACCCCCACCAAATTTGGAGAGCTAAAAATCGACATAACTCCGCACATTTTCGGAACTGGAAGCTCAATTGTTGGGGATTGTCTAAGTTTAACATAATCCACACTTGGACAAAATTTCAGAAAAATTGAGGGTGTGGGTGACATGGCCTGGATGATTTGACATGGAATTACCCTGTCGCCATTGTGAGGGTCCAGTTATTCTGTTATTGCTAGGTTGGGGGTTGCCATAATGTCAAGAGGGTTGGAACAATTAGATATCTACAAACTCATCCGACAGGGCGGCACTCACCTTGGTATCAGCACAATGAGCGGCAAAAGTGAATTATAGGTGAAATGTCCAAATAACATTCTAGATATTTTTTTTAATTGCCAGATTGTGAGAAATTATCAATTTCAATTCAAGAGTCCCAATGGTATCGAAGCAGATGTCTGTTTGTTTGTTTTGTCGACGATTGGCGGGAAGAAAAATGGTATGTCTATTCAATGCTGATTAATGTGGGCTTTATTATTTTTTATTTTCTGGCACTATAATCTGGTAAGTTATATATATATATATATATATATATATATATATATATATATAATATATATATATATATATATATGTGTGTGTGTGTGTGTGTGTGTGTGTGTGTGTGTGTGAAAATGGAAAAGGAATTGAATCCGACAATATGAGGAAAAATGAGTAAAGAAAAGAAATGTAGATGGATAAAATGAATTTAATCGATATCACATTAATCGATATCACTTACACGTGTGTTTCGGTCAGTTTATGTGTGTGAAAATATTTCACACACATAGAAGAATCGACCTTCATCAGAGTGAACATTTATTTTGAAGGAAATAAAATAAATAAATAAATGTTCCCTCTGATGAATAAATAAATGTTCACTCTGATGAAGGTTGATTCTTCTATGTGTGCGAAATATTTTTACACACATAAACTGACCGAAACACATGTGTAAGTGATATCGATTAATGTGATATCGATTAAATTCATCTTATCCAACTACATTTCTTTTCTTTACTCATTTTTCCTCATATATATATATATATATATATATTATTATTATTATTATTATTATTATTATTATTTTAATAGTATACACAGGAATAACCTAATCCAGTTTCACCATAAGGATCTTCAGTGTTAAATCCACAGCATTAATCAAGTAGGTTATTCCTGTGTATACCATTATGAACTGCGAAGCATATTCCTCCTTTGAAGGAGTATCCTCAGATCACAGAATAGTCACAGCAAAATTACGATTAAGCCTACGTAGAAACAAAAAACAAACAAGTAAACACATACGATACGACTGGTCGACACTTGCTAACAGTGATATAGGCAATCGCTACGCTGTAGCAGTAAGAAATAAATTCAATATCCTCCAAGAGTCATCTGAAAGCTTCACACCAAACGAAGAATACGAAAACTTTGTTAGTGCACACCTAGAAGCAGCAGCCGAGTGCGTACCAACCAAACAAGTGCTAAACACACTGTTCCTTGGGAGACTGAAGCAGTTAGACAAAGGAGAAACGATGTAAAAAAAGCAGCCCAACGCAATAAAATAAAACCAACTAACACCAATCTACACAACCTTAAGAAAGCCCATATAGAACTAACCAAAGTATACAAAAAAGAACAAATAGAATATATCCAAGCACAATAAGTAATATCAGACAATCAGTGGAAGACAGACAATCGAGATTAGCCTGGCAAACAGTGAACGAATTAGCGGTAGGAAAGGTACCTCTAGATCAAAGCTAAAGGCAACCAGCCAAAAAGATAGACTTCAGAAATGGAAAGACCACTCCCAGAAACTTCTGGGGAACCCACCTAAAATCATAGAAAATAACATCCAAAAAATCATAGATAGACAATTAGATATCAAACTAGGGGATTTTTCAATAGAAGAACTCAACGAAGTCCTAAAAAAACTAAAAGGCAGAAAAGCTGCAGGACTTGACGAATACCCCCGATGTATGGAAGTCAGGTAAGTTCAATGACATACTTCTTAGGCTATGCAACGCAGTATATAGGCAAAACAGAATAGATAAATGGGCGAAAGGATGCATTGTCCCATTCCCCAAAAAAGGAGACCTAGGAATAGCTAAAAACTACAGAGGCATAACCCTTACTGCCATTGCAGCTAAGATATATAATGCCCTTCTTCTTAATCGAATCCGACCCGAGATAGAGAAAGTCCTCAGGAAAAACCAAAATGGCTTCCGCAGAAATAGGTCCACAACCTCTCAAATCCTGACTGTACGACGCATCATAGAAGGGGTTCGAGCAAAGAATTTGGAGGCAACATTACTATTCGTAGATTTCTCCAAAGCATTTGATTCTATACATAGACGGAAAATGGAACAAATACTACTGGCATATGGTCTCCCCCCAAAAAACTACTGACGCTATAATGATGCTCTACAAAGATACTAAAGCAATGGTACGCTCACCTGATGGCGATACGGATTTTTTTTGACATCGTCGCCGGAGTCCTACAAGGTGATACATTGGCACCATATATATTTTATAATATGCCTAGACTATGTACTCCGAACATCTTTAGATACCATAAAAGAAAAAGGTTTTACACTAAGAAAAGCGAGAAGCAGGAGATATCCTGCACAAACAGTCACAGATGCAGACTATGCTGATGACCTCGCACTTCTTGCAGATACACCGGCACAGGCTGAGACACTACTGCATAGCCTGGAGGAGGCAGCAAAAAGCATCGGCCTGCATGTGAACTCTGCCAAAACAGAGTTCATGAGCTTTAGAAAGAAAGGAGACATCTCCACGTTAGACGGTAAGCCCCTTAAGCCAGTAGAACAATTCACGTACCTGGGTAGTAATATCTCATCCACAGATAACGATATTAACACACGAATAGGAAAGGCATGGATGGCCACAAACAAATTGTCTATCATATGGAAGTCTGATCTCACAGACAAGCTAAAGCGACATCTCTTCCAGGCTGTAGTCATATCAGTACTACTGTATGGCTGCACTACCTGGACCCTAACGAGGCGCCTCGAAAATAAGCTAGATGGGAGCTGCACAAGAATGCTGCGAGCAGTTCTGAACAAGTCGTGGAAACAGCATCCCACAAGGGAGCAGCTGTATGGTCACCTGCCCCCTATCTCACAGACTATCCGAGTGAGACGGACTAGGCATGCAGGGCACTGCTGGAGAAGCAAGGATGAACTCATAAGTGATGTTCTCCTGTGGAAGCCAACACATGGACATGCCAGTGTGGGCCGCCCAGCAAGGACTTATATCGACCAGCTATGTAAAGATGCTGGCTGCAGCGAAGAGGAGCTCCCTGTGGCGATGAATGATAGGGAAGGTTGGCGAGAGATCGTCTTGGATATCCGTGCTGCCTGCGCGACATGATGATGATGATGATACCATTATAATAATAAATTTTCTCTACTCACGTATTGAGCATTTTATATTTGTTATATCGCTGTCTTATCATTGTGAAACTTGTATCAACTAACCATTGTGAACAATTTCACTGGCAGTCACCATTTTCATATATAAAATTATATATACTAGCAAATATATGCACCCTCCGGGTGCAAGTATTTAAGTTTTAATGTAATAGAATATCATATTAAATTAGAAAGACTAACTAAATAAGAATGAAAAAAAGATTTGAAACAGAGGAAAAATAGAACAACTGAAACTTATTCTTCCATCTTTCATTACTCAATTTTTCTAATTTAGCTATTTAGTTAAAATAGGAAGTATTTAATAAAATTACAGTTATTTCCTCTTGTAAATAATTTTCTTTTAAGATTTATCCTCGAGATTTTTGCTCTTATTCATTAAGATAAAACCAAACAATTAGAAATCAATAATACAAAGCACATATTTATTAAAATCAAATTTTAAATATCAATATGCAAATTAGCCTTCTCGTTCACACTGTAAACCGCTATTTTCTTGTATATATAAATACAATTAGATCTTATTTGTACGTAGATATGGTTAGCAGTATTAATAATGTAAAACGATTTTAATAATAATTGAAGGATTAAAAGAATGAAATCATGGAGAATTTGACGTAAATAGTTAAGGGAATTGTGACTTGAGTAGTGATATAGTTTCGGTTACAGACAGAAAAACACACTATCTCCATTATAATAAGATATATATGGTAAAGAAAAGTGCTTAAAAATCAGCCATTTTGCGGTTATAAATCTATTTCTACCCAAAGGTATCTGTGTATACCAATGAGTTTCATCAGACTGCTAACTTTATTGAAAATGGTAAAAAGATAATTCATAAGGCTTTATATATAATTTTCCTGGGAATTCATGAAAGAATACACAC
Source organism: Doryteuthis pealeii (assembly GCA_023376005.1). Classification (NCBI taxonomy): domain Eukaryota; kingdom Metazoa; phylum Mollusca; class Cephalopoda; order Myopsida; family Loliginidae; genus Doryteuthis; species Doryteuthis pealeii. The sequence continues at coordinate 57,317,068 of CM042173.1, forward strand.
ACACACACACACACACATATATATATATATATATATATATATATATATATATATGAGATAGGAGGGTTTGAGTAAATCCGACAGAATATGATAAAGAATAAAGGAAAATGTGGGGAAAAAAGAGCAAAACTCAAACAAGAGGATGTAGGAGATATATTTCGTTCTGCATTGAGCAGAACTTCATCAGTCGATTTTATTAAAGCATCAATGCAACATATATTTGTATTTATAGAAGAGAGAGTGAGTGGGAGGTGGTGAGTTTGGTGGTGAAGTCAGGGGGAAAGGAAGAGTTTGTGAGGATTTGGTTGGTCAGAGGAAATCTATCATGTAAGGGGTGGGAGAGAAGATCAAAAGTATGGAATCTGTTGGGGATGATAGGAAGAGGAGGTAGTTTAGTGCTAATGAATGTAGAGAATGGTAGGGAGGAAATTAGGTCAACATTCTTCGGTTGGATTAGGAGAGAACTTTTGATTCTTTGAGTGGAGGGGGGGAAATAAGGAATTTGTTGGGGGATAGGATGAGAAGGTGGTTTGGTGCTAATGAGGTAGAGTATTGTAGGGAGAAACTAGGTCAACATTCTTCGTAGGTTTGGATAGAATTTTTTATTCTTTGAGTAGATGGGGGGGGGAAACAGGATGAAATGGGGCAGATAGGTCATCATTTATATAATTGGCTTGGGAAGTTTTTTTTTGTTTTTTTTTTATTTTATGGAACTGCATTTTTTTATCCGTTTTCGTTTTGGAGTTTGATTCTATTTTCACGCATTAATTTTTGCGATTGATATGTCGAGGTTATAGAATCCACGTGTTAAGTTTATCGTTTCGGTGTGTGCCATTGCTCCCATGTCCACTCTGACCCGGAGTGGTGGTACCTGTTAGGGTCCCATCTATGAGTTAAATAGAAACAAATATGTCTGAAAAAATTTAGTACCTATCAAGAATGAATAAAACAAAACGTCTTCAGCATAAAATAACCCAATGTGTTAACATGCCGTAAAACCCAAATAACTAACCAAACTTGTGATATAAAATTGTTTAGTAATAAGTCGATTATTTGTTTTTACCCAATCAATCTCATTATTTCAAAGATTGGATGTGTTCGATAGTTTAGTAAGTGACAAATTGTTGCGACATACGTGATGTTTAAAAGTGAGATCGATAAAGATGCCACTCCTTTTAAAATAATTCTGCAAACCTTCGTTGTTTTGCGGAGAAATTCTCAGAGGGCACGACTAAGACATTGTCATAAACAAAAGACATTAATTAGATTGCAAGAATTTAAGAATAGACTTAATGGTAAAAAAATACAGGGTGTCTCAGAAATTACATACATTACCGACCAAACGTCTGGGACCATCCTGATTTGTTTTTCTAGGTTCATAATAAAGGTTAATTTTGAAAATTTGTATCAGTTTTTCCCTTTTCTATTTCCTTCCTTCCTTTTGTTTTGAAAACTATTGTAGTATACCCTTCTCATTACTTCTTACTTACTTCTATTCTTCTTCTGTAGTCTTGGACATCTTAAGTTCTCTTCTGGCGTCTCTTCATTTCTTCTAGTCTTGTTACCAAGACGTTCATTAATCACAAGACTGTGTTAATTTCTTAAGCTTCTTATTTCCTTAACTAACATTTCATGTAACTAAATATCTGACTAACATAGCGCGCGTATGCAGTGAGCTTCAGCTAAGGTAGAAAGACCTTATCTGCCCGACGTCTAACTTAAAACTGAGGACCTAACCAGGTCCCACGTGACTTCACGTAATTTGGCGGGCTTTCTGTACTATTCCATGGAAAGTCCCACCCATGGTATGAAAAGGGCCATCCCTTTAGAAATACAGGGGATTGACAATAATCTTATGCAACCGCATAGATTATGTAACACTATATCTTACAGGAAAGTCTAACAAGCGAAATGTAATGATGAAAGTAAACTCGGTGGGAGGGGGGGCACAGTCAAGTCCGATGTATGTATTCTCCCAACTGATAAAGTCCTCAGTCTCACAAAATTACTACTGTCGTTCTTCCAATTGGAGTCTGTTCAATTGAACACAGTAATTCCTTTCGCCGTCAGCACAGTCTCTACCAACTGAGCACGTTTCTCTCACTTCCTGACACCCCAAACACAGTAGTCGTTGAATTTCACTTCTGGTCCAGACACTTGCTTTTCTCTCTCTCTCTCTCTCTCTCTCTCTCTCTCTCTCTCTCTCTCTCTCTCTCTCTCTCTCTCTCTCTCTCTCTCTCTCTGTAACAGCCACTGTCCGTTTTTATCATCGCTCGGCAACCCTTTATGCAAATTCCGACTCGTCTCACCCGGGTCTCTGCCAACAGCATTTCAGCGACGAGGAGGTAGCGAGTTCAAATATCCGTGGCCACTCGCCACACTCCTACCCCTCGCACAGGCCAAACATATCCGGATGCGCTTTGTTTGTGGGGGCTGGGAATCCCTCGTCAAAGTTCTGCCCTTCAATTTCGCTACAGAAAGTCTATGTTAGAATTCTAGTCCACATCGCAGGGTTTCAATTGGTTAACTCCAGGGTGTAAAGGGTGTTTGAACAGTCGATTTCATTTAACCATGATAGTACAATTGTATGAGTGTCCCTATTCCCTTTTAGAGAGTTGGTAAATTTAACAGAAATTAATGCTATATCTTGCATGTGAATTTCCTCATTAATTTCAATACAATTACAGGCAGAACAATGCAGAAATTGAAGTTGAAGAGGAAATAGACAGTGAAGAGGATTCTGAAGGTAAGTAATTAAGAACTTTCTGTATATAATGGAATACATAGATGTGCATGATATTCAAAGCCACCAAACTTGTATTTGGTATGTTGAGTATGAATCTAGGCAGTACAGAGTTTAATTTAAAATTTATGAATCAAATTTTACACTTTGATGCTGTAATGTACTTGTGGCCACTTCACAAAAGAAGCTACTTTAACTTGCTATAGAAATGTGAAATTCTTTATTCTTTTATTCTTAATACATTTCATTGGTGACATGAATCAAATATTGTGATGTGTATCAGTAGTGTTCCTTGTAGATCCTGCTCTACAGAGTTTCCTTATAATCCTCATATATAGGTTTTCCTTGTAATCCCAATAGGTAGTGTCCCTTGTAATCCTGTTTCGTAGTGTTTTCTTGTCTATCCTTGTAGTGAGAGAGGAGACCTGCCTCGTGCAACAGGGTGTGACGGAGAGGGTGGCGGGCGTGAAGACTTGCCGTATTCTCGAAGGCAGCGATCTAGGCTTTGCCTGGCGTGTAGAACTGACCTAGAGTCGAACCCGCTTCCTTCAGAATGTGAGAGCTGTGGATGATCGGTGAAGTAGGAAATGGCACAGTGACCCGGATGTGGGTGGTCGCGCCGTGCTGGCGAGTGTCGCACGTGCTGCATGGACAATTATGACTGAAGAGCCCGGATGTGGTGAAATTGGGGCGTATTTAAAGGACTGATTATCACAGACCAGGGAGAACGACTTGCAGTTGTATTTTGTTGTCGAGACGAGCGGGACGAAGAAATAATTTTGGATATTGGATTTTTGGAGCGAGATACAGTTGGGAGTGGTTGGACTGTCGATTGGAGCCTTGAGTCAGACTTGACTGTCACCCCCCCCACACACACACTGTTTAGAATCCTAATCTGTAGTTGTTGAGATTTTTGTATTATAGTTATTTACTAAGCTTAGCTTAGATGTAGCACAAGGCCAGAATGATGGGGCACCCAGTGAGAATCGAACTCACTATCAATGGTCTGCTAAGCTAGCTTGCTAACCATTAGGCTACATGAGGTGCCCAGATTTTTCTATAATAAGGTGTGTGCTGGATGACCACTTCTACTTATAGACTCGACGATAATCATGTGACCAACCTATTGGCCAATCACTGGCAGTACTCTGCTGCTGTTATAATATTTATACAGGCTGTTCTGGTCATACCTACGCATATTGCTTTGAACCTTCGTGGACGACGTAACATAAGATTATATCACTGGATCTTTGACACTACGTAGGATTCCATAACTCAGGACTTAACAGTAGTGTTTCCTTATAATCCTCGTAAATAGATTTCCAAGTAATCCCAATATGTAGTGTCCTTTGCAATCCTAGTATGCAATGTCTTTATAATCTTATGATTTATTATGTCTTAATGATTTTGATTATAAATTAAATACTAATTGATAAACTTACGCAATTCCTGATGGTATTGTGACGTAAGTAGTGATGTAGTTTCGGTTACACACCGAATCTCTATTATATTAAGATTAAAAATAGTTACTTGAGGCTATAAATGTTTATTATGTAACTGTTGTGATGTTAGTCCCAACAGTAAAAAGAAGTCAAGTCGAGATGGGGTAAAATAAGACAAGTGTATTTACAATTAATGGTACATGTACGACTAGCTTGTCGTTAACGGGAACAGTGCTACCTTTCCACTCGGTGTCTCACTATTTATAGTGAGAACCGGTGCATGTTCTCCACTGTAGGAACGGCCGGTACAACAGTAACTGTAACTGATTATTTTTATTACTTACTCAAAACAACTGTGCTATAGGTTGGTCATTTAGTTGGGTTGGTTATTCTGTATAATGCTATATCAAAACCATTTAATACCAAATCTTGTTTATTTTGTATATATGACTTGTAAGTAAGTAGTTGATAAGTAAATATTTGTTTGATTTTATAAACTATTAGTAATCATTTTTATTAATTTCATTAATTTTTATTAATTTCCCAAAACATAGAAGAAATAATTTCATGTGTTTTGATATCTCCATAGAACCACTACTTTAAAGACAAATTTAAAAAAAAACTTTTTGCCATTAAATGACCCACAGAGGTTGATATGCCGTTAAACAAAACTCAAACTCAAACTCATGTGTATTGAACTGGTGTTACAGTCTAGAAATCCCTCCAGAGTGTGTTTTAATAATTTGATATAACTTTCAAAAAATTTGGTTGGTTGGATTTTACGGCATGTCAACCTTTGTTGGATTATTTTATGCCGAAGCCGTTTAGTTTTATTCATTCTGGATGGGTACTTAATTCTAAACTCAATTCTTTAAACATTTTATTGAAACTCATCTTTTTCTATTTAACCCATGGATGGAATCCTACTACCACTCCGGTTCAGAGTTGATCAGGGAGTAATGTGGATGCTGGGGTATTCCACATTCCCCAAAGCTTCAGAATTGGAACTTCATCATCAGATAGAGTTTAACGTCATACCCAGGACATTAAGACCCTTAAAGTGGATCTGGGAGTAATGGAGATGAAGGGGTACTCCACATTCCCCAAAGCTCCAGAATTGGAACTTCACCATTAGATGCAGATTAACATCATACCCAGGACATTAAGACCCTTAAGGTGGATCTGGGAGTAATGGTGATGAAGGGGTACTCCATATTCCCCAAAGCTCCAGAATTGGAACTTCACCATCAGATAGAGTTTAACGTCATACCCAGGACATTAAGACCCTCAGCCACCGCTTTCTAGAACATACATTATGAAAAGTGTTGGAGTTTGCCATAAGGGCAATGGGTCGGGACAACTATATAGGTGCTAGGGATTGGCGTGATCAGTCGATTGATCGAAGAACGCGTAAAGTCCAAAGTAGCGTGTTGAAAGTCATGGACTGCTCAGCCACCAGAATACCGTCCTTAAACATCACGGCACGCTAGCCACGTCCAACAGGTTAGCCCTATTGGAAGCCCCCCGCTCTTACCACTCTGCAAAGGTGTTGTCGGCGTATTCTACAGCTCCAGGCAACAGGGTGGGAAAAATTTGTGTCATTAAGATGCATTAGTATCAAAAAGTTTTATGTCCTATGGGGTAAGCGGAAGTTATATTATGGAGTCGCGTGGTCTAATGGTTAGAGTCGTAGAAAATGGACTTGTCGATCTGAGTTCAATTACTGGACGAACCTGTTTGCATTTCCCATAGCGCTAATATCCTTAGGAAAAGTATGAATCCAATATTCCCTCCAGTTGTGGGTAAATAGCAGGACAGACTGGACTCTTTAACTATCGCTAGGTAACCAGTATAGGAGAAGGAAAAATCTAAATTCAAACCTGTTAAACTCCGTTTAAAAAAATGATCTTGTGTCACACCCTCCTCGTGCGAAGGAGTTGGTAAATCTATATCTATACATATATAAAGGGCAGTTGTGTGTATATGTATGTCCAGAGGAAATTTAGAAAATAAAACAATTAATAACAAAGTAAATATATATACACATTAAATATCAATAGGACTTGGTTTTTGAGCAAAAATAATAAAGATGTGATTTATATTTGTGAAAAGGATTGAAAATAAAATTTAAATGATAACAGAATGGAATTTTTTTTTAGCATTCAATAATTTGAATAGTAGACATTAATGTTTATTTTCAGAGTGACTGATTAATTCAAGCTTTTTTTTACATGGGGATTTTAATGGGGCATCCAACGAGGATCCAACTAACGATTGAGAAATAATGGATCCGCGGGACTAAATTTTTTTTTAAAATGCCCCTCTACCCTGGCGATGCCGGGTGGCCGCTTCTAGTATATATATATATATATATATATATATATATATATATATATACGAATCCTATTTAGTTTACGCCGCTGGTCAGGACAGGCGACACGGTAAGAATTTGTACCATTTCTTTCTTGTTTTCTATTTCTTTTGAAAGATATTTGCTGTTGCTCTACCGACTGAGCTATACCGGCCCTGATAATGACAATTTTCCTCAATTGGTTTAAAATGGCCAGTTACTCAAAATAAGCGCTGTGTTCTAGTATCAACTTCTACACAAGTTTCATATCCTATCTTTTTTTTTTCGTCCAATTTCGACACTATTTTTCTATCTTGCCACTTTGTAATGTCCGTGTTGTAAAAATCATTTCCACACGCTAATGAATCGTTTCTGTTCAATCAGACCCAAGACAATTGATTTTTCCCGCTTCAATCATCAATTACTTCCCGCTAAATTGTGTCTATTAAGGAATGGTCAGATACTCCTCTTTTGGAACTTTCACTGATTATAGGAAAAATTACTAGAAATAATAACACTTTAATGTCTCTACGATGCCTTGATTTGCTGGCTGTAAAATGAGTGTCATTCTGAATATGTGTGGGGGTGAGAGAGAGAGAGAGAGAGAGAGAGAGAGAGAGAGAGTGTGAGTGAGGGATGATTGTGTAATAGACTCAACAAGGTAATTTTAGCAGAGAAGGTCAGGGTTGACTTGATCAAAAACGTCTCACTGATATTCCGTAATACGAACTGAATAAAAGCAGACTTGTGAACGAATAATTACATGATCAAAAACCGCTTCCTCACGTGAGTACATGTCGTGAATTACTAATGGTCGACTCAGCACACGTTATTTGATGTGGAGTTTGCGAGCGGATGCAACCAAAATTCAAAAAAGTTAGTATTCTGAATAAAAACTGATCTTGTCCCGCAACTTATTTGTGCTGGTAGGATGAATAAAGAACAATCTCATCAACTGTTTTTTAGTATATAGAAAATTAGTTTGTGTGATATTCTTTAGTATCTTAATTACTTAATAATAATAATAATAATAATAATAATAATAATAATAATAATAATAATAATAATAGACCATGCACAAGGCTCTCCACCCTAGAGATGATAGAGATAGATTATATGTGTACAGAAAGGAAGGGGGGCAGAGGTCTTGCCAACATAGACGAATGCGTAGAAACCACAATCCAACAACTTGAAGATTGCACAAGAAATAGCAAAGACAAACTACTTATGGCGGCCAACAATAGTAGAAACGGCAGATGGACAAACAGAAAAACGACAAAGACTAGAAAACAAAAATGGGAAGAAAAACAATTATATGGACGCTTCAAACGACAAATAGAAGAGGTTGCACATGAAAAGACTTGGACATGGTTAAGAAAGGGAAACCTCAAAAGAAAAACTGAATCACTTATAATTGCTGCACAAAATAATGCCATAAGGACAAACTACATCAAAGCAAAAATGGATGACCCAACAAAATAGTAAATGTAGACTTTGCTGTAATAGAAATGAGACTGTAAACCATATACTCTGCGAATGTAGCAAACTAGCACAACGAGAATACAAAACTAGACACGATTGGGTTGGGAAGGTGATCCACTGGGAATTATGCAAAAAATTTAATTTTGACCATGCAAAAAAATGGTATATGCATAAACCAGAATCTGTTCTTGAGAACGAAACGCATAAAATTCTCTGGGACCCTGAAATAAAAACGGATCACCTTATTCCAGCAAGAAGACCAGACCTAGTGTTGATAAACAAAAAAGAAAAAACTTGTCAATTGGTGGATTTTGCAGTGCCAGCAGATCACAGGGTGAAGTTAAAGGAAAATGAAAAAATGGAAAATATCTGAACTTTGCCAGAGAACTGAAAAAGTTATGGAATATGAAAGTGAAAGTGATACCAATTGTAGTTGACACACTTGGAACAGTCCCAAAAGGATTGGAAAAGGGTCTGGAATGTTTGGAAATCAGAAGAAGGGTTGAAACCATTCAGAACACTGCACTGCTGCAATCTGCCAGAATACTCAGAAGAGTCCTGGAGACCTGAGAAGACTTGCTGTCACTCAGACTCCAGCGAAAGACCATCAGCTAATGCTGATGTGAAAACTCAAAAGGAGCAAATAATAATAATAATAATAATAATAATAATAAACAGAAAACTGAGAAAACTATGGAACTTGAAGGTGAAGGTCGTACCAATTGTAATTGGTGTCCTTGGAACGGTTCCCAAGGTTCTGGAAAATAATTTGGGTAAATTGGAAATCAGAGGAAAAATCGCGACCACTCAAACTACAGCATTGTTAAGATCGGCTTGAATAATCAGAAGAGTCATAGAGACCTTGTCGCAGTTTTTTGTCTTTTCCATTTGTTCAGAATATTCGAATTTGGGAAGTGAGTTCTATCAACTACAGAATATGGAGTTGTGTTGCCGACGGCAAAAAATATCGAGTTACCCACCAAAAAACGTGTGTTCTCTCGTTCGGGCTTTCTTTTACTGTGTGACTGGTCTCGGAAAAATTTGCATAAACCTCAACCATTATTTTCAGAGTGACTGATCAATTCAAGGTCTTTTTTTACATGGTGATTTTAATGGGGCATCCGACGAGGATCCAACTCACGATTGAGTAATAATGGATCCGCGGGACTAAATTCTCTTTGCTCTGAGATCATGTCTCTTAAGTGACTAAGCAGTCCATAACAGTTGACTTTGATCCTTACGTTACACGGGTGGCTGGTCACCTCAAGCTCTAGCACCTATGTCATTGTCCCGACACTATTGCCATTATAGCAACCCCCAACTCTTTTAATAATTTATCTGGTAAAAGGTTATGGCTGAGGGCCTTTAGTGTCCTGGGTATGACGTCAAACCCTATCTGATACTGAAGTCCTTATTCTGGAGCTCTGGGGAATTTGGAGTACCCCTAGATCACTTATATTCCCACGTCCATTCTGACCCGGAGTGGTAGCATCTTTTAGGGTCACATCTATGGGTTGAATAGGAAAAAATGAGTTTTAAAAATGTATTTTTAAAAAAGATTGAGATTAAAAAGAAAAAATTAAGTACCCATATTCGGCATAAAATAAATCAGCAAGGGTTGACACGCCGTAAAATCCAACCAACCAACCATAATTCAGTCTAATTTTCTGTTAGTCTTACCAAATATGTTTTCGCATAGTCTAGCAAATGCCTAGAAAGGAATGGTGGTGACTCAGAACAAATCAATCAACCAATCAACATGTCTCTTATATATGACTTTGGAGTAATCTTGGTTCTTTTTCTGGGGTTTTCACTCTTCTTGAACGCAAATGCGCATTGTTCCCGGAGGCGGACCATCTTCTCTTTTATAAATTCAATATTCTTTGGTGTCTACTAATGCAATTAAAACTAGGTCGCACTAATTGATATTTTTCTCATTTAAAAATCTGGTTGGTAGTTAAAGTTTTCGGTGAGTTAACCTAAATGTTCATTGGCTGCATTAGCAGAAAACGATGCACAGCAAGGTGAAGTGTTTCAAGGGTCAGCAAAATAATGATCCGTTCTGAAAGAAACTTTGGCTCTTGACACAATTAGGCGCCCCAGCCTCAAAAGGAACTGACTTTTGCTTTTCACCGGTTGTTAGTAAACAAAACAGCCGGCCGTTAAAAACCAGTAACATTTTTAGACTAAAATAGTTTTTGATTTTAATTTTTTTAAATAGTTATTTCATGTTGTTGTCGTTAGCATATGAGAAAAAAAAATTTTGCACTAAAGATAAACTAATATTTTTTTTTTAAATAAAACTTAAAATGAAAGACATGTTTATTTATTTTCCATGTGCCTCTACGGATAGTTAATATTAAACATTTTGCTAAGGTTAAGGTTAGGGTTAGGGTTAGCAGTTATTATTATAACCTTATAATATACTTTTTATAGCTTTAATCATTCCCGTATTAAACGTGTCTAACATTAAAAGTTTTATAATTAAAAAAGAATTGATATTGAATTAACAACAACAACATGAAACAAGTAAAAAAAAGTGTCTTTAATATAAAAACGTGTCTTTTGTTTATAGTTTTATAATTTAAACAAAAGTGCATCTAACAATCGTCTGTTAACAAACAACTGGATTTTAACGGTGAAAAGCAAAACATGTCCTTTTGAATTTAGTTTGCAAATGGGGTGCTTAATGATGTCTTGGTCCGAAACTTTAATCAAAGTTTAGTCGACAGAAAAGATATACTGTAAATAACAGGTCACTAAGTATGACAATAAGGACTTGAAGGAATAAAATGCCGAATGAATTCATTTGAAACGGAGACAAATTACATATTAAAGTCTTATCATAATATAAACGGTTAAATCCTATTCCACCACTGTATGTCACCCAGCCGGAAAAAAAAAATACTAAAAATCAAGGAATTAGCCGAATTTAATGAAATTTTCCGTGTTGATACATTAATGAATAAAAGATATAATGAACCAGTTATTTTATTTGAAAACTTTTACATTCTTTCAGGTCAATTAACTTTGAACCACGTATTTCTGAGAATCTGAGTTACGCCTCAAAGATTTATGTTGTTTTCTTTAATACCCTGTATTTGTTTTACATCAGACATCATTACGGTTTCACCAGAATATACATTTTATTTAACATATTCAAATATTAGTATTATCTGCGTTATTCGGACTATTGTCCTCATCGTTATTGTTATCTGTACAACGTTTTGGCTGATGTACCCTCCGGCCTTCTTCAGGTATTTATTGTTGGACTCGGGAGCCATCACGACAAGAAGGTTCCCGAGTTCGAAAAGAAAGTTCCCGAGTTCGAAAAGAAGGTTCCCGAGTCAGAGAAAGTTCCCGAGTCCAACAAGAAATACCTGAAGAAGGACGGAGGGCATATCGGCCGAAACGTTGTACAGATAACAATGAAGATAGTCCGAATAATGCAGATAATACTAATCATCAAGCCTCATCTCAAACATTCAGAAATATAGTATCCAAATATTGATACGCTAGAACCTACTTACGTGTGCCACACCCTGTCATCACCTCGGATAAATACTGAATATTGAGCATTCCGTTTTGATTTATAAGCTATGAAAGCGTGTGTTCAAATCTTATGCCCTGTCGTCACCTCAGATAAATAATCAATCATATCGTTGTAATTGTGAGATACTTTCTTTTTTCTTTCTTTCTTTTCTGCCTTTTTTCTATTCCATTGAAACAGACAATAGATAATATCGCTTCCTATCTCCCACTTTCTTTCTTTCTTTCTTGGCTTTCTTTTAGCATGTTCTTTTTCTTTTAACATAGACTTTTTGACCAGCATACAATACATTCGACTTTTGTGTTTGCTGTATTGATCCATTAATTTGTTTATATATTGTTGTATTGCTTGTCTAGTCTGTTCATCACGAAGCTTCTGTTTCGATACGAGTGGTATTCGTATCAGTTTCCCATTCAGCAATTCTGCTGGAGACTTGAGGTGAGCTGACAATGGTGTCGCTCTGTATGCCATCATTGCTAAATGGTAGTCATGCCCGGTTTCCCGTGCCGCCAATAAAATTCTTTTGTACACTCCTATCATCCCTTCCGCAAAGCCATTAGACTGTGGATAGTGTGGAGAATATGTTTTTTCTTTCCTTTCACGAAGACCCCCCCCTACTCACCAACGTCATATCTGCGGGTGCAAGTCACTATGTTGTCTGGCAATTGCCGAACGTCTCTTGTTTCGCTACTTTGTCAGGATTTGAACTTGGGTTGACGATACAAAAATGAGAACTTATCAACAAGTAGATTTTGCAGTTCCAGCAGATCACAGGGTGAAGATGAAGGAAAACAAAAAGATAGACAAATACCTGGACCTTGATAGAGAATTGAAAAATATGTGGAACATGAGGGTGAACGTGGCACCAATTATAGTTGGTGCTCTTAGAACGTTCCCCAAAAGCTTAAAAAAGAGAATAGAAATACTGGAAATCAAAAGAAGAATTGAGACTTTCCAGACAACAGCATTGTTGAAATCGGCTAAAATACTCAGAAGAGTCCTGTACATCTGAGGAAACTTGTGAAAGCGCGAAAGAATATCAGCTAACGCCGGTATCAAAAACTCACATGGAGCGAAATAATAATAATAATAATAATAATAATAATAATAATAATAATAAACTACAGCATTATTTAGATTGGCTAGAATACCCAGAAGAGTCCTGGACACCTGAGGACTCTTTTTGTCACTCAGACTCTAATAAAAGACCATCAGCTAACGCTGGTGTAAAAAAATCACAACGAATGAAATAATAATAATAATAATAATAATAATAATAATAATAAATTAGAGCATGGTTTAGATTGGCTAGAATACTCAGAAGAGTCCTGGACACCTGAGGATACTTGTTGTTACACAGACTCCAGTGAAAGACTATCAGCTTACGCTGGTATGAAAAACTCACGGAGTTAAATAATAATAATAAACTTAAACTTAAATTTAGATTGGATAGAATACTCAGAAGTCATGGAGATCTGAGGAACTTGTTGTCACTCAGCCTCCGGAGAACCATCCGCTAAGGCGGGTGTGAAAATCTCGAATAATAATAATACGGACATTGTCTACGGCGAACATTAAACCATAGCTTTTCAGTGACCTTGACTCGAAATTGAGCAGTTCCGATGTTCAATCTGAGGTATTTTTAGGTTTGTGATAGAAAACAATTTTCCTTTGTGAAATAAAACTGAAAATATCTCTTGGATTTTTTAACGAGATGCGAGGCAATATCTCTAATTGCCAAAATTGATTTTTTGGTGGCATCGACTCGAAAAAAGGGATTTCTTCGATGGCTGCAATGTTAAATCTAAAATATTCTTGGCTGGTAATAGAAAACTAATTCCTTTGTTTTCTTGGATTGTAACAGAAAATCAATTTTCTTTAACCATAAAAATAAAGATATTTAGAATCTGTTTTGTTTATCAAATAAACAAAACAGATTTTAAATATCTTTATTTCTTTGGTTTAAAGAAAATTATTCAGTATTGCATATTCATGTGATTTTGATGCGTCTTAGACAATATTCTAAACATTGTTATTTACCTAACATCTCTGCCAAAAGTAGGATGTTCATATCTATCTATCTATCTATCTATCTGTCTATCTCGATCTGTTCATGTTTAACAACAATCTTTCGTGGTCCGCTCATGTCTATCTATCTATCTATCTATCTAATCATCTATCTATCTATCTATCTATCTATCTATCTATCTATCTATCTATTGTAGTTTGTTCTATCTATCTATCTATCTATCTATCTATTCTAGTTTGTATCTATCTATCTATCTATCTATCTATCTATCTATCTATCTATCTTATCTATCTATTCTAGTTTGTTCATATCTATCTATCTATCTATCTATCTATCTATTCTAGTTTGTTATATCTATCTATCTATCTATCTATCTATTCTAGTTGTTCTATCTATCTATCTATCTATCTATCTATCTATTCTTTTGTTCATATCTATCTATCTATCTATCTATTTCTATCTATCTATCTATCTATCTATCTATCTATCTATCTATCTATCTATATCTATCTATCTATCTATCTATTCTAGTTTGTCTCTATCTATCTATCTATCTATCTATCTATCTATCATTCTAGTTTGTCTATCTATCTATCTATCTATCTATTCTATTTGTTTATCTATCTATCTATCTATCTATCTATTCTAGTTTGTTCTATCTATCTATCTATCTATCTATCTATCTATTCTAGTTTGTTCATATCTATCTATTCTATCTATCTATTTAGTTTGTTCATATCTATCTATCTATCTATCTTTCAGTTGTTATCATCTATCTATCTATCTATCTCGATCTGTTCATGTTTAACAACAATATTTCGTGTCCGTTGATGGTTATCTATCTATCTATCTATCTATCTATCTATTCTAGTTTGTTCATATCTATCTATCTATCTATCTCGACCTATTCATGTTTAACAACAATCTTTCGTGGTCCGCTCATGGTTATATATCTATCTATCTATCTATCTATTTGAATCTGTTCTTGTTTATCTATCTTTCTCGGGCAGTTAATGTTTATCTATCTATATCTATCTATCCATATATATATTATATATATATATATATATATATATATATATATATATAATATATATACATATGTGTGTGTGTTTGTGTGTGTTTTTGTGCGTGTGTGTGTGTGTGTGTGTGTTAATATTTATCTAAGTCTGTTCATGTTTATCTATCTATCCATCTCAGTCTGTTCATGTGTGTCTATCTATCGATCTATCTATCTCAGTTTGGTCATATCTATCTATCTATCTATCTATCTATCTATATATATATATATATATATATTATATATATATATATATATATATATCAGACTATTCATGTTTATCTATATATCGATCTACGTATTTCAATATGTTTATGTATATCTATCTGTCTACCTCAGTCTGTTCATGTTAATGAAACAGAATCATTTTAAGCAATACATATCTGTCTATCCATCGATCTAGTTGTTCATCTACCTACATATCTACCTCATTATGTTCCTATCTATCTATCTATCTATCTATCTGTATTTTTATTTTCATTTTTATGAAACAAATTTATTTTAAATAATATGTATTAATTTTTTCAAATATTCCTCCTCTTTCTCAATAGATTTAACCCTTGACCTCTCCATTAATCTCATAGATTGAACATTGACATACAGTGACATTTCCAGATCAAAATCCACTTAATAAATGTGGTAAGGTGCATATTTAATGATCAACCCCCTCCTCTCTCTCTCTCTCTCTCTCTCTCTCTCTCTCTCTCTCTCTCTCTCTCTCTCTCTCTCTCATATATATATATATATATATATATATATATATATATATATATATATGTCTAAATGTTGTGTATTTTTGGGAGCAAATTATTTTTCAGGCATGTATTATTGAATAACACGGAGTACTTCATCATTATTTGGATCTGTGTCTTTTCCAGTCGTCATGCGATCTTTCTGGTGTTTGGATCCAATTGAAATAGGATATTTCCTAAACTGTTAGTCCGAGCGCTTTCGACTGATTCCTCAGTCTCATCATGGGGTATATGAGTTGTTTTAGTTCGGTTTTTTTTTGGTGGGGTAGGTCTTTTATCTATGTTGTTGTTTTTTTTTGGGGGGTTAAGAGTCTATTATTTTTTAGACCTAAAAAATACAACTAAAACCAACTCATATACCCCACGATGACGACTGATGAATCAGTCGAAAGCGCTCGGGCTAACAGTTTAGGAAATATCCTATTTCAACTGGATCCTAACACCAGAAAGATGGCCAGACGACAGGAAAAGACACACATCTTATTATAATGAGATTGTGTGTTGTCTGTCTGTAACCGAAACTAAATCACTATTCAAGTCATAATTCCCTTAGTTATTGACGTCACATTTACCATGAATTTATTTTTTATTTAAACCTCAATTATTGATAAAATTGTTTAACCTTATTAATAATGTTGACCATATCTACCTACTAATCGCATGCAATTGTATTTTATATATTCAACACAATAGCAGTTTACAGTGTGAACGAGAAGGCTAATTTGCATATTGATATTTAAAATTTGATTTTAATAAATATATGCTTAGTATTATTGATTTCTAATTGTTTGGGTTTTCTCTTAACGAATCTGAGCAAAGATCTCGGGATACATCTTAAAAGAAATCCATAAACAAGACGAAAGAACTGTAATTTTATTAAATACTTCATAATCTAACTAAATAGATAAATTAGGGAAAATGAAAGACGGGAGTGAAAGAAAATGATAGAAGAGTTAAATCTGTTCTATTTTTCGATTATACCCCCTCAGTTTATCATTTTCTAAATAGTTTATAGTTCGATACAATATTTTATAACATCAAAACCTAAATACTTGCACCCGAAGGGTGCATATATTTGCTAGGTCAATATTTTCATGTGTAGTACACACACACACACACACACACACATATATATTTTTCTTTTCAGGCATGTGTTATTGAATAATACGGAGTACTTATTCTTCTTCATTATTTGGACTAGCAAATATATGCACCCTTCGGGTGCAAGTATTTAGGTTTTGATGTTATAAAATATTGTATCGAACTATAAACTATTTAGAAAATGATAAACTGAGGGGGTATAATCGAAAAATAGAACAGCTTTAGATTTAACTCTTCTATCATTTTCTTTCACTCCCGTCTTTCATTTTCCCTAATTTATCTATTTAGTTAGATTATGAAGTATTTAATAAAATTACAGTTCTTTCGTCTTGTTTATGGATTTCTTTTAAGATGTATCCCCGAGATCTTTGCTCAGATTCGTTAAGAGAAAACCAAACAATTAGAAATCAATAATACTAAGCATATATTTATTAAAATCAAATTTTAAATATCAATATGCAAATTAGCCTTCTCGTTCACACTGTAAACTGCTATTGTGTTGAATATATAAATACAATTGCATGCGATTAGTAGGTAGATATGGTCAACATTATTAATAAGGTATAACAATTTTATCAATAATTGAGGTTTAAATAAAAAATAAATTCATGGTAAATGTGACGTCAATAACTAAGGGAATTATGACTTGAATAGTGATTTAGTTTCGGTTACAGACAGACAAACACACAATCTCCATTATAATAAGATGTGTGTCTTTTCCTGTCGTCTGGCCATCTTTCTGGTGTTAGGATCCAGTTGAAATAGGATATTTCCTAAACTGTTAGCCCGAGCGCTTTCGACTGATTCATCAGTCGTCATCGTGGGGTATATGAGTTGGTTTTAGTTGTATTTTTTAGGTCTAAAAAAATAATAGACTCTTAACCCCCCAAAAAAAAAACAACAACATAGATAAAAGACCTACCCCACCAAAAAAAAACGAACTAAAACCAACTCATATACCCCATGATGACGACTGAGGAATCAGTCGAAAGCGCTCGGACTAACAGTTTAGGAAATATCCTATTTCAATTGGATCCAAACACCAGAAAGATCGCATGACGACTGGAAAAGACACAGATCCAAATAATGATGAAGTACTCCGTGTTATTCAATAATACATGCCTGAAAAATAATTTGCTCCCAAAATACACAACATTTAGACATATATATATATATATATATATATATATATATATATATATATATATGAGAGAGAGAGAGAGAGAAGAGAGAGAGAGAGAGAAGAGAGAGAGAGAAGAGAGAGAGAGAGGAGGGGTTGATCATTAAATATGCACCTTACCACATTTATTAAGTGGATTTGATCTGGAAATGTCACTGTATGTCAATGTTCAATCTATGAGATTAATGGAGAGGTCAAGGGTTAATCTATTGAGAAAGAGGAGGAATATTTGAAAAAATTAATACATATTATTTAAAATAAATTTGTTTCATAAAAATGAAAATAAAAATACAGATAGATAGATAGATAGATAGATAGGAACATAATGAGGTAGATATGTAGGTAGAATGAACAACTAGATCGATGGATAGACAGATATGTATTGCTTAAAATGATTCTGTTTCATTAACATGAACAGACTGAGGTAGACAGATAGATATACATAAACATATTGAAATACGTAGATCGATATATAGATAAACATGAATAGTCTATATATATATATATATATATATATATATATATATATATATATATTATATATATAATATATATATAGATAGATAGATAGATAGATAGATATGACCAAACTGAGATAGATAGATCGATAGATAGACACACATGAACAGACTGAGATGGATAGATAGATAAACATGAACAGACTTAGATAATATTAAACACACACACAACACACACACGCACAAAAACACACACAACACCACACATATGTATATATATAATATATATATATATATATATATATATATATATATGGATAGATAGATATAGATAGATAAACATTAACTGCCCGAGAAAGATAGATAAACAAGAACAGATTCAAATAGATAGATAGATAGATAGATATATAACCATGAGCGGACCACGAAAGATTGTTGTTAAACATGAATAGGTCGAGATAGATAGATAGATAGATATGAACAAACTAGAATAGATAGATAGATAGATAGATAGATAGATAACCATCAACGGACCACGAAATATTGTTGTTAAACATGAACAGATCGAGATAGATAGATAGATAGATATGAACAAACTAGAATGATAGATAGATAGATAGATATGAACAAACTAGAATAGATAGATAGATAGATAGATATGAACAAACTAGATAGATAGAATAGATAGAGATAGATAGATAGATAGATATGAACAAACTAGAATAGATAGATAGATAGATAGATAGATATGAACAAACTAGAATAATAGATAGATAGATAGATAGATAGATAGATAGATAGATAGATATAGAAATAGATAATAGATAGATAGATAGATAATATAAACTAGATAGATAGATAGATAGATAGAAATAGATAGATAGATAGATAGATAGATAGATAGATAGATATGAACAAACTAGAATAGATAGATAGATAGATAGATAGATAGATAGATAATACAAACTAGAATAGATAGATAGATAGATAGATATGATATACAACTAGAATAGATAGATAGATAGATAGATAGATAGATAGATATAAAAAACTAGATAGATAGATAGATTAGATAGAACAACTAGAATAGATAGATAGATAGATAGAATAATATGAACAAACTACAATAGATAGATAGATAGATAGATAAGATGGATAGATAGATAGATATGAACAAACTAGAATAGATAGAATAGATAGATAGATAGATAGATAGATAGATAACCATGAGCGGACCACGAAAGATTGTTGTTAAACATGAACAGATCGAGATAGACAGATAGATAGATAGATAGATAGATAGATATGAACATCCTACTTTTGGCAGAGATGTTAGGTAAATAACAATGTTTAGAATATTGTCTAAGACGCATCAAAATCACATGAATATGCAATACTGAATAATTTTCTTTAAACCAAAGAAAATAAAGATATTTAAAATCTGTTTTGTTATTTGATAAACAAAACAGATTCTAAATATCTTTTTATTTTTATGGTTAAAGAAAATTGATTTTCTGTTACAATCCAAGAAAACAAAGGAATTAGTTTTCTATTACCAGCCAAGAATATTTAGATTTAACATTGCAGCCATCGAAGAAATCCCTTTTTTCGAGTCGATGCCACCAAAAAATCAATTTTGGCAATTAGAGATATTGCCTCGCATCTCGTTAAAAATCCAAGAGATATTTTCAGTTTTATTTCACAAAGGAAATTGTTTTCTATCACAAACCTAAAATACCTCAGATTGAACATCGGAACTGCTCAATTTTCGAGTCAAGGTCACTGAAAAGCTATGGTTTAATGTTCGCCGTAGACAATGTCCGTATTATTATTATTCGAGATTTTCACACCCGCCTTAGCGGATGGTTCTCCGGAGGCTGAGTGACAACAAGTTCCTCAGATCTCCATGACTTCTGAGTATTCTATCCAATCTAAATTTAAGTTTAAGTTTATTATTATTTAACTCCGTGAGTTTTTCATACCAGCGTAAGCTGATAGTCTTTCACTGGAGTCTGTGTAACAACAAGTATCCTCAGGTGTCCAGGACTCTTCTGAGTATTCTAGCCAATCTAAACCATGCTCTAATTTTATTATTATTATTATTATTATTATTATATTATTATTTCATTCGTTGTGATTTTTTTACACCAGCGTTAGCTGATGGTCTTTTATTAGAGTCTGAGTGACAAAAAGAGTCTCAGGTGTCCAGGACTCTTCTGGGTATTCTAGCCAATCTAAATAATGCTGTAGTTTATTATTATTATTATTATTATTATTATATATTATTATTATTTCGCTCCATGTGAGTTTTTGATACCGGCGTTAGCTGATATTCTTTCGCGCTTTCACAAGTTTCCTCAGATGTACAGGACTCTTCTGAGATTTTTAGCCGATTTCAACAATGCTGTTGTCTGGAAAGTCTCAATTCTTCTTTTGATTTCCAGTATTTCTATTCTCTTTTTTAAGCTTTTGGGGAACGTTCTAAGAGCACCAACTATAATTGGTGCCACGTTCACCCTCATGTTCCACATATTTTTCAATTCTCTATCAAGGTCCAGGTATTTGTCTATCTTTTTGTTTTCCTTCATCTTCACCCTGTGATCTGCTGGAACTGCAAATCTACTTGTTGATAAGTTCTCATTTTTGTATCGTCAACCCAAGTTCAAATCCTGACAAAGTAGCGAAAAAAGACGTTCGGCAATTGCCAGACAACATAGTGACTTGCACCCGCAGATATGACGTTGGTGAGTAGGGGGGGGTCTTCGTGAAAGGAAAGAAAAACATATTCTCCACACTATCCACAGTCTAATGGCTTTGCGGAAGGGATGATAGGAGTGTACAAAAGAATTTTATTGGCGGCACGGGAAACCGGGCATGACTACCATTTAGCAATGATGGCATACAGAGCGACACCATTGTCAGCTCACCTCAAGTCTCCAGCAGAATTGCTGAATGGGAAACTGATACGAATACCACTCGTATCGAAACAGAAGCTTCGTGATGAACAGACTAGACAAGCAATACAACAATATATAAACAAATTAATGGATCAATACAGCAAACAAAAGTCGAATGTATTGTATGCTGGTCAAAAAGTCTATGTTAAAAGAAAAAGAACATGCTAAAAGAAAGCCAAGAAAGAAAGAAAGAAAGTGGGAGATAGGAAGCGATATTATCTATTGTCTGTTTCAATGGAATAGAAAAAAGGCAGAAAAGAAAAGAAAGAAAAAAGAAAGTATCTCACAATTACAACGATATGATTGATTATTTATCTGAGGTGACGACAGGGCATAAGATTTGAACACACGCTTTCATAGCTTATAAATCAAAACGGAATGCTCAATATTCAGTATTTATCCGAGGTGATGACAGGGTGTGGCACACGTAAGTAGGTTCTAGCGTATCAATATTTGGATACTATATTTCTGAATGTTTGAGATGAGGCTTGATGATTAGTATTATCTGCATTATTCGGACTATCTTCATTGTTATCTGTACAACGTTTCGGCCGATATGCCCTCCGTCCTTCTTCAGGTATTTCTTGTTGGACTCGGGAACTTTCTCTGACTCGGGAACCTTCTTTTCGAACTCGGGAACTTTCTTTTCAACTCGGAACCTTCTTGTCGTGATGGCTCCCGAGGTCCAACAATAAATACCTGAAGAAGGCCGGAGGTACATCAGCCAAAACGTTGTACAGATAACAATAACGATGAGGACAATAGTCCGAATAACGCAGATAATACTAATATTTGAATATGTTAAATAAAATGTATATTCTGGTGAAACCGTAATGATGTCTGATGTAAAACAATACAGGGTATTAAAGAAAACAACATAAATCTTTGAGGCGTAACTCAGATTCTCAGAAATACGTGGTTCAAAGTTAATTGACCTGAAAGAATGTAAAAGTTTTCAAATAAAATAACTGGTTCATTATATCTTTTATTCATTAATGTATCAACACGGAAAATTTCATTAAATTCGGCTAATTCCTTGATTTTTAGTATTTTTTTTTTCCGGCTGGGTGACATACAGTGGTGGAATTTATGTCCGTTAAATAGGATTTAACCGTTTATATTATGATAAGACTTTAATATGTAATTTGTCTCCGTTTCAAATGAATTCATTCGGCATTTTATTCCTTCAAGTCCTTATTGTCATACTTAGTGACCTGTTATTTACAGTATATCTTTTCTGTCGACTAAACTTTGATTAAAGTTTCGGACCAAAGACATCATTAAGCACCCCATTTGCAAACTAAATTCAAAAGGACATGTTTTGCTTTTCACCGTTAAAATCCAGTTGTTTGTTAACAGACGATTGTTAGATGCACTTTTGTTTAAATTATAAAACTATAACAAAAGACACGTTTTTATATTAAAGACACTTTTTTTTACTTGTTTCATGTTGTTGTTGTTAATTCAATATCAATTCTTTTTTAATTATAAAACTTTTAATGTTAGACACGTTTAATACGGGAATGATTAAAGCTATAAAAAGTATATTATAAGGTTATAATAATAACTGCTAACCCTAACCCTAACCTTAACCTTAGCAAAATGTTTAATATTAACTATCCGTAGAGGCACATGGAAAATAAATAAACATGTCTTTCATTTTAAGTTTTATTTTTAAAAAAAATATTAGTTTATCTTTAGTGCAAAATTTTTTTTTCTCATATGCTAACGACAACAACATGAAATAACTATTTAAAAAAATTAAAATCAAAAACTATTTTAGTCTAAAAATGTTACTGGTTTTTAACGGCCGGCTGTTTTGTTTACTAACAACCGGTGAAAAGCAAAAGTCAGTTCCTTTTGAGGCTGGGGCGCCTAATTGTGTCAAGAGCCAAAGTTTCTTTCAGAACGGATCATTATTTTGCTGACCCTTGAAACACTTCACCTTGCTGTGCATCGTTTTCTGCTAATGCAGCCAATGAACATTTAGGTTAACTCACCGAAAACTTTAACTACCAACCAGATTTTTAAATGAGAAAAATATCAATTAGTGCGACCTAGTTTTAATTGCATTAGTAGACACCAAGAATATTGAATTTATAAAAGAGAAGATGGTCCGCCTCCGGGAACAAGGTGCATTTGCGTTCAAGAAGAGTGAAAACCCCAGAAAAAGAACCTATATATATATGTTTGATTGGTTGATTGATTTGTTCTGAATCACCACCATTACTTTCTAGGCATTTGCTAGACTATGCGAAAACATATTTGGTAAGACTAACAGAAAATTAGACTGAATTATGGTTGGTTGGTTGGATTTTTACGGCGTGTCAACCCTTGCTGATTTATTTTATGCCGAAGATGGGTGCTCAATTTTTTTTCTTTTTAATCTCAATCTTTTTTTAAAATACATTTTTAAAACTCATTTTTTCCTATTCAACCCATAGATGTGACCCTAAAAGATGCTACCACTCCGGGTTAGAGTGGACGTGGGAATATAAGTGATCTAGGGGTACTCCAATTTCCCCAGAGTTCCAGAATAAGGACTTCAGTATCAGATAGGGTTTGACGTCATACCCAGGACACTAAAGGCCCTCATCCATCACCTTTTACCAGATAAATTATTAAAAGAGCTGGGGGTTACTATAATGGCAATAGTTTCGGTACAATGACATAGGTGCTAGGGCTTGACGTGACCAGCCACCCGTGTAATGTAAGGATCAAGGTCGACTGTTATGGACTGCTTAGTCACTTAAGAGACATGATCTCAGAACAAAGAGAATTTAGTCCCGCAGATCCATTATTACTCAATCGTGAGTTGGATCCTCGTGGGATGCCCCATTAAAATCACCATGTAAAAAAAGACCTTGAATTGATCAGTCACTCTGAAAATAATGGTTGAGGTTTATGCAAATTTTTCCGAGACCAGTCACACAATAAAAGAAAGCTCGAACGAGAGAACAAACGTTTTTTTGGGGGTAACTCGATATATTTTTTGCCGTCGGCAACACAACTCCATATTCTGTAGTTGATAGAACTCACTTCCCAAATTCGAATATTCTGAACAAATGGAAAAGATAAAAAACTCCGACAAGGTCTCTATGACTCTTCTGATTATTCAAGCCGATCTTAACAATGCTGTAGTTTGAGTGGTCGCGATTCTTCCTCTGATTTTCAATTTACCCAAATTATTTTCCAGACCCTTGGGAACCGTTCCAAGGACACCAATTACAATTATTAGGTATTATCTAGTATCAGACTCCACAGCCTTGAAAATTGGTCATCAAAGAAAGGAATATGTAGCAGTCCAAACTTAGTATTCGAAATATAGGCAAACGTACGAGTCCAAATATAAGTATACCCCTTATATATATATATATATATATATATATATATAAGTAAAGTAAGTAAGTAAGTAAAGTCATCGGGGCGGCCTAAAGTCGGTATCAGCCAGTCAGCGAGGGAGTCTATCCCCTTTTCAATAGCGCTAGACCAAGGAGATTGTTTTTTTTTTAGCATCTGAGGTGGAGCGCCACACCTACCATCAGCTCCTTACTTTACCGCACAGATCCCTGTGCTACTCATACGCTGAGTTGGCGAAGACCAGTATCGAACTAGGAACCTTGTGGTTTGTAGCCGAACGCTCTACCGACTGAGCTAACCCGATCTTCTGCAAAGGGTAAAAACTCCACCCCATCAAAATAGCGGACACTGAATTTAATGACTTGGCTCCATTTCTGGAGATCTTGGAATATGGAGTACCTCTAGGTCCACTCTGATCCGGTTAAGTTTTTTTTTTGCACACGGTCCTATCGGATACTACATTCGATAGGACCGAGTGCATAAAAAAAACTTACCCCCCCCCCAAAAAAAAACAACTGCACAAAAATGTAAATGTTGTGTGTCGAGTTGTTAATAGCTTCCCATTCCGACGCATCCATCTCTGATGACATTGAAGGAATTTCCCACAGGGTGTGTCCATTGCCAAAAAGGATGCTAAGTATGTTATCTTTGTCAGGAATTTGCTATTATTCATCGCCCTCCTCATCCCCACTTCTCAAATCGATAGCTCGTTTTAATCAGAAAATTACTTGAATAGACTGGAATAGTAAGAAAACTCATTTACCTTCAAGTTCCACAGTTTTCTCAGTTTTCTGTTTATTATTATTATTATTATTATTTGCTCCTTTTGAGTTTTCACATCAGTATTAGCTGATGGTCTTTCACTGGAGTCTGAGTGACAGCAAGTCTCCTCAGGTCTCCAGGACTCTTCTGAGTATTCTGGCAGATTGCAGCAGTGCAGTGTTCTGAATGGTTTCAATCCTTCCTCTGATATCCAAACTATCCAAACCCTTTTCTAATCCTTTTGGGACTGTTCCAAGTGCACCAACTACAGCTGGTATCACCTTCACTTTCATATTCCATAACTTTTTTAGTTCTCTGGCAAGGTCCAGATATATGTCCATTTTTTCATTTTCCTTCAGCTTCACCCTGTGATCTGCTGGCACTGCAAAATCCACCAGTTGACCAGTTCTTTCCTTTTTGTTTATCAACACTAGGCCTGGTATTATTGCTGGGATAAGGTGATCCGTTTTTATTTCAAGGTCCCAGAGAATTTTATGCGTTTCGTTCTCAAGAACAGATTCTGGTTTATGCATATACCATTTTTGAGCACGGTCAAAATTAAATTTTTTGCATAATTCCTTGTGGATCACCTTCCCAACCCAGTCGTGTCTAGTTTTGTATTCTCGTTGCGCTAGTTTGCTACATTCGCAGAGTATATGGTTCACAGTCTCATCTCTATTACCGCAAAGTCTACATTTACTATTTTGTTGGGTCTTATCAATTTTCGCTTTGATGTAGTTTGTCTTTATGGCATTATTTTGTGCAGCAATTATAAGTGATTCTGTTTCTCTTTTGAGGTTTCCCTTTCTTAATCATGTCCAAGTCTTTTCATGTGCAACCTCTTCTATTTGTCGTTTGAAGCGTCCATATAATTGTTTTTCTTCCCATTTTTGTTTTCTAGTCTTTGTCGTTTTTCTGTTTGTCCATCTGCCGTTTCTACTATTGTTGGCCGCCATGAGTAGTTTGTCTTTGCTATTTCTTGTGCAATCTTCAAGTTGTTGGATTGTGGTTTCTACGCATTCGTCTATGTTGGCAAGACCTCTGCCCCCCTTCCTTTCTTGACACGTATAATCTATCTCTATCATCTCTAGGGTGGAGAGCCTAGTGCATGGTCAATTATTATTATTATTATTATTATTATTATTATTATTATTATTATTATTATTATTATTAAGTAATTAAGATACTAAAGAATATCACACAAACTAATTTTCCATATACTAAAAAACAGTTGATGAGATTGTTCTTTATTCATCCTACCAGCACAAATAAGTTGCGGGACAAGATCAGTTTTTATTCAGAATACTAACTTTTTTGAATTTTGGTTGCATCCGCTCGCAAACTCCACATCAAATAACGTGTGCTGAGTCGACCATTAGTAATTCACGACATGTACTCACGTGAGGACGCGGTTTTTGATCATGTAATTATTCGTTCACAAGTCTGCTTTTATTCAGTTCGTATTACGGAATATCAGTGAGACGTTTTTGATCAAGTCAACCCTGACCTTCTCTGCTAAAATTACCTTGTTGAGTCTATTACACAATCATCCCTCACTCTCTCTCTCTCTCTCTCTCTCTCTCTCTCTCTCTCTCTCTCTCACCCCCACACATACTCAGAATGACACTCATTTTACAGCCAGCAAATCAAGGCATCGTAGAGACATTAAAGTGTTATTATTTCTAGTAATTTTTCCTATAATCAGTGAAAGTTCCAAAAGAGGAGTATCTGACCATTCCTTAATAGACACAATTTAGCGGGAAGTAATTGATGATTGAAGCGGGAAAAATCAATTGTCTTGGGTCTGATTGAACAGAAACGATTCATTAGCGTGTGGAAATGATTTTTACAACACGGACATTACAAAGTGGCAACATAGAAAAATAGTGTCGAAATTGGACGAAAAAAAAAGATAGGATATGAAACTTGTGTAGAAGTTGATACTAGAACACAGCGCTTATTTTGAGTAACTGGACATTTTTAAACCAATTGAGGAAAATTGTCATTATCAGGGCCGGTATAGCTCAGTCGGTAGAGCAACAGCAAATATCTTTCAAAAGAAATAGAAAACAAGAAAGAAAGGTACAAATTCTTACCGTGTCGCCTGTCCTGACCAGCGGCGTAAACTAAATAGGTTTCGTATATATATATATACTAGAAGCGGCCACCCGGCATCGCCAGGGTAGAGGGGGGATTTTTTAAAATTTAGTCCCGCAGATCCATTATTACTCAATCGTGAGTTGGATCCTCGTCGGATGCCCCATTAAAATCCCCATGTAAAAAAAGACCTTGAATTGATCAGTCACTCTGAAAATAAACGTTAATGTCTACTATTCAAATTATTAAATGCAAAAAAAAAAAAATCCATTCTGTTATCATTTAAATTTTATTTTTAATCCTTTTCACAAATATAAATCACATCTTTATTATTTTTGCTCAAAAACCAAGTCCTATTGATATTTAATGTGTCTTTGTCATTAATTGTTTTATTTTCGAAATTTCTTTCTATTTACCCACAACTGGAGGGAATATTGGATTCATACTTTTCCTAAGGATATTAGTGCTATGTGAAATGCAAACAGGTTCGTCCAGTAATTGAACTCGGATCGACAAGTCCATTTTCTACGATTCTAACCATTAGACCACGCGCCTCCATAATATAACTTCCGCTTACCCCATAGGACATAACACTTTTTGATACTAATGCATCTTAATGACACTAATTTTTCCCGCCCTGTTGCTGTAGAATACGCCGACAACACCTTTGCAGAGGGGTAAGAGCGGGGGGCTCACAATAGGCTGACCTGTTGGACGTGGCTAGCGTGCTGTGATGCTTAAGGACGGTATTCTGGTGGCTGAGCAGTCCATGACTTTCAACACGCTACTTTGGACTTTACGCGCCCTCCGATCAATCGACTGATCACGCCAATCCCTAGCACCTATATAGTTGTCCCGACCCATTGACCTTATGGCAAACCCCAATCCTTTTTATAATATATGTGCTAGAAAGCGGTGGCTGAGGGTCTTAATGTCCTGGGTATGACGTTAAACTCTATCTGATGGTGAAGTTCCAATTCTGGAGCTTTGGGGAATGTGGAGTACCCCTTCATCACCATTACTCCCAGATCCACTTTAAGGGACTTAATGTCCTGGGTATGACGTTAAACTCTATCTGATGGTGAAGTTCCAATTCTGGAGCTTTGGGGAATGTGGAGTACCCCAGCATCCACATTACTTCCTGATCAACTCTGAATCGAAGTGGTAGTAGGATTCCATCCATGGGTTAAGTAGAAAAAGATGAGTTTCAATAAATTGTTTAAAGAATTGAGTCTAAAATTAAGTACCCATCCAGAATGAATAAAACTAAACGTCTTCGGCATAAAATAATCCAACAAAGGTTGACATGCCGTAAAATCCAACCAGCCACCGCCCTGTCGGTGGGGCATTAGAATGCACCGACTTCTCCGACTGCATCTCTGCAGAGGGGTAAGACTCCACCACCTATTGGCCGTGGGTGGCGACCCGTGATGCTTAAGGATAGAACCCAGGTGGATGAGCAGTTAATGACATGCAATACTCCACTTTGGCCCTATCTTGGGCTAGACGGGCGGTCGGAGAGGCCCCCTCCGGTCAATCGGCCGGTCACGTCAAGCCCTCAGACCTATATGATTTTCCCAACCCTATTGCCCTTATGGCAAGCCCCACCCCTTTTTATCATATGGATGCTAGAAGGCGGTGGCTGCGGGTCTACATGTCCTGGGAATGACGTTAAACTCTATCTGATGGTGAGGTTCCAGTTTTGGAGGTTTGGGGAATGTGGAGCACCTCTTCACCACCATTGCTCCCTGGTCCACTCTGACCCAGAGTGGTAGTACCTGTTAGGGTCCCATCTATGGGTTAAATAGAAAAATGTATTTATAAAAAAATTGTATTATCCATTAAGAATTGATTTATTTCAAAACTTTATCGGCATTAAATGACCCACTGAGGTTGATATGCCGTAAAACAAAACAAACCAAACAGACCAACCAACCAAATGTTTTAAAAGTTATATCAAATTATTAAAACACACTCTGGAGGGATTCCTAGACTGTAACACCAGTTCAATACACATGAATTTGAGTTTGAGTTTGGGTTTTGTTTAACGGCATATCAACCTCTGTGGGTCATTTAATGCCAAAAATTTAAAAAAAATTTTATTTCAGTCTTTAAAGTAGTGGTTTTATGGAGATATCAATACACATGAAATTATTTCTTCTATGTTATGGGAAATTAATAAAAATTAATGAAATTAATAAAAATGATTACTAATAGTTTATAAAATCAAACAAATATTTACTTATCAACTACTTACTTACAAGTCATATATACAAAATCAACAAGATTTGGTATTAAATGGCCCAACGAAACTACATCACTACTTACGTCACAATACCATCAGGAATTGCGTACGTTTATCAATTAGTATTTAATTTATAATCAAAATCATTAAGACAGAATAAATCATAAGATTATAAAGACATTGCATACTAGGATTGCAAAGGACACTACATATTGGGATTACTTGGAAATCTATTTACGAGGATTATAAGGAAACACTACTGTTAAGTCCTGAGTTATGGAATCCTACGTAGTGTCAAAGGTCCAGTGATATAATCTTATGTTACGTCGTCCACGAAGGTTCAAAGCAATATGCATAGGTATGACCAGAACAGCCTGTATAAATATTATAACAGCAGCAGAGTACTGCCAGTGATTGGCCAATAGGTTGGTCACATGATTATCGTCGAGTCTATAAGTAGAAGTGGTCATCCAGCACACACCTTATAATAGAAAAATCTGGGCACCTCATGTAGCCTAATGGTTAGCAAGCTAGCTTAGCAGACCATTGATAGTGAGTTCGATTCTCACTGGGTGCCCCATCATTCTGGCCTTGTGCTACATCTAAGCTAAGCTTAGTAAATAACTATAATACAAAAATCTCAACAACTACAGATTAGGATTCTAAACAGTGTGTGTGTGTGGGGGGTCACAGTCAAGTCTGACTCAAGGCTCCAATCGACAGTCCAACCACTCCCAACTGTATCTCGCTCCAAAAATCCAATATCCAAAATTATTTCTTCGTCCGCTCGTCTCGACAACAAAATACAACTGCAAGTCGTTCTCCCTGGTCTGTGATAATCAGTCCTTTAAATACGCCCCAATTTCACCACATCCGGGCTCTTCAGTCATAATTGTCCATGCAGCACGTGCGACACTCGCCAGCACGGCGCGACCACCCACATCCGGGTCACTGTGCCATTTCCTACTTCACCGATCATCCACAGCTCTCACATTCTGAAGGAAGCGGGTTCGACTCTAGGTCAGTTCTACACGCCAGGCAAAGCCTAGATCGCTGCCTTCGAGAATACGGCAAGTCTTCACGCCCGCCACCCTCTCCGTCACACTGTGCTGCACGAGGCAGGTCTTCTCTCTCACTACAAGGATAGACAAGAAAACACTACGAAACAGGATTACAAGGGACACTACATACTGGGATTACAAGGAAACCAATATATGAGGATTATAAGGAAACTCTGTAGAGCAGGATTTACAAGGAACACTACTGATACACATCACAATATTTGATTCATGTCACTAATGAAATGTATTAAGAATAAAAGAATAAAGTATTTCACATTTCTATAGCAAGTAAAAGTAGCTTCTTTTGTGAAGTGACCACAAGTACATTACAGCATCAAAGTTTAGAATTTGATTCATAAATTTTAAATTAAACTCTGTACTGCCTAGATTCATACTCAACATACCAAATACAAGTTTGGTGGCTTTGAATATTATGCACATCTATGTATTCCATTATATACAGAAAGTTCTTAATTACTTACCTTCAGAATCCTCTTCATTGTCTATTTCCTCTTCAACTTCAATTTCTGCATTGTTCTGCCTGTAATTGTATTGAAATTAATGAGGAAATTCACATGCAAGATATAGCATTAATTTCTGTTAAATTTACCAACTCTCTAAAAGGGAATAGGGACACTCATACAATTGTACTATCATGGTTAAATGAAATCGACTGTTCAAACACCCTTTACACCCTGGAGTTAACCAATTGAAACCCGGCGATGTGGACTAGAATTCTAACATAGACTTTCTGTAGCGAAATTGAAGGGCAGAACTTTGACGAGGGGATTCCCAGCCCCCACAAACAAAGCGCATCCGGATATGTTTGGCCTGTGCGAGGGGTAGGAGTGTGGCGAGTGGCCACGGATATTTGAACTCGCTACCTCCTCGTCGCTGAAATGCTGTTGGCAGAGACCCGGGTGAGACGAGTCGGAATTTGCATAAAGGGTTGCCGAGCGATGATAAAAACGGACAGTGGCTGTTACAGAGAGAGAGAGAGAGAGAGAGAGAGAGAAGAGAGAGAGAGAGAGAGAGAGAGAGAGAGAGAGAGAGAGAAAAGCAAGTGTCTGGACCAGAAGTGAAATTCAACGACTACTGTGTTTGGGGTGTCAGGAAGTGAGAGAAACGTGCTCAGTTTGTAGAGACTGTGCTGACGACGAAAGGAATTACTGAACAGACTCCAGTTGGGAGAACGACAGTAGTACTTTTGTAAGAGGTTGTTGCAAACTGAGGACTTTATCAGTTGGGAGAATACATACATCCGACTTGACTGTGCCCCCCCCCCCACCGAGTTTACTTTCATCATTACATTTCGTTTGTTAGACTTTCCTGTAAGATATAGTGTTACATAATCTATGCGGTTGCATAAGATTATTGTCAATCCCCTGTATTTCTAAAGGGATGGCCCTTTTCATACCATGGGTGGGACTTTCCATGGAATAGTACAGAAAGTCCGCCAAAATACGTGAAGTCACGTGGGACCTAGTTAGGTCCTCAGTTTTCAGTTAGACGTCGGGCAGATAAGGTCTTTCTGCCCGCCAAATTACGTGAAGTCACGTGGGACTTGGTTTGGTCCTCAGTTTTCAGTTAGACGTCAGTCAGTGAAGATGTGCTGCCTTAACTGTAACTCACTCTGCATACGCGCGATATGTTAGTCAGATATTTAGTTACATGAAATGTTAGTTAAGGAAATAAAAAGCTTAAGAAATTAACATAGTCTTGTGATTAATGAACGTCTTGGTAACAAGACTAGAAGAAATGAAGAGACGCCAGAAGAGAACTTAAGATGTCCAAGACTCCAGAAGAAGAATAGAAGTAAGTAAGAAGTAATGAGAAGGGTATACTACAATAGTTTTCAAAACAAAAGGAAGGAAGGAAATAGAAAAGGGAAAAACTAACTGATACAAATTTTCAAAATTAACCTTTATTATGAACCTAGAAAAACAAATCAGGATGGTCCCAGACGTTTGGTCGGTAATGTATGTAATTTCTGAAACACCCTGTATTTTTTTACCCTTAAGTCTATTCTTAAATTCTTGCAATCTAATTAATGTCTTTTGTTTATAACAATGTGTTAGTCGTGCCCTCTGAGAATTTCTCCGCAAAACAACGAAGGTTTGCAGAATTATTTTAAAAGGAGTGGCATCTTTATCGATCTCACTTTTAAACATCACGTATGTCGCAACAATTTGTCACTTACTAAACTATCGAACACATTCAATCTTTGAAATAATGAGATTGATTGGGTGAAAAGAAATAATCGACTTATTACTAAACAATTTTATATCACAAGTTTGGTTAGTTATTTGGGTTTTACGGCATGTTAACACATTGGGTTATTTTATGCTGAAGACGTTTTGTTTTATTCATTCTTGATAGATACTAAATTTTTTCTGACATATTTGTTTCTATTTAACTCATAGATGGGACCCTAACAGGTACCACCACTCCGAGTCAGAGTGGACATGCGAGCAATGGCACACACCGAAACCATAAACTTAACACGTGGATTCTATAACCTCGACATACCAATCGCAAAATATTAATTCGTGAAAATAGAATCAAACTCCAAAACGAAAACGGATAAAAAAATGCAGTTCCATAAAAAACTAAAGAAAAAAACAAACTTCCCAAGCCAACTATATAAATGATAACCTATCTGCCCCACTTCATCCTGTTTCCCCCCCCCATCTACTCAAAGAATATAAAATTCTATCCAAACCTACGAAAAATGTTGACCTAGTTTCTCCCTACAATACTCTACCTCATTAGCACCAAACCCCCGTCTCATCCTATCCCCAACAAAATTCCTTATTTCCCCTCCCCCCCCACTCAAAGAATCAAAAATTCTCTCCAAATCCAACCGAAGAATGTTGACCTAATTTCCTCCCTACCATACTCTACATTCATTAGCACTAAACTACCTCCTCTTCTTATCATCCCCAACAGATTCCATACTTTTGATCTTCTCTCCCACCCCTTACATGATAGATTTCCTCTGACCAACCAAATCCTCACCAACTCTTCCCTTCCCCCTGACTTCACCACCAAACTCACCACCTCCCACTCACTCTCTCTTCTATAAATACAAATGTATGTTGCACTGATGCTTTAATAAAATCGAATGATGAAGTCCTACTCAATGCAGAACGAAATATATCTCCTACATCCTCTTGTTTGAGTTTTGCTCTCTTCTTTTCCACTTTTTCCTTTATTCTTTATCACATTCTGTCGGATTTACTCCAACCCTCCTATCCTCATATATATATATATATATATATATATATATATATATATATATATATATTCTTTTATGCATATATATACATGTATTCTTTCATGAATTCCCAGGAAAATTATATATAAAGCCATATGAATTATCTTTTTACCATTTTCAATAAAGTTAGCGGTCTGATGAAACTCATTGGTATACACAGAAATAGATATATAGCCGCAAAATGGCTGATTTTTAAGCACTTTTCTTTACCATATATATATATATATATATATATATATATATATATATATATAATTTTATATATAAAAATGGTGACTGCCGGTGAAATTGGTCACAATGGTTAGTTGATACAAGTTTCACAATGATAAGACAGCGATATAACAAATATAAAATGCTCAATACATGAGTAGAGCAAATTTATTATTATAATGGTATACACAGGAATAACCTACTTGATTAATGCAGTAGATTTAACACAGAAGATCCTTATGGTGAAACTCGATTAGGTTATTCCTGTGTATACCATTATAATAATAATAATAATAATAATAATAATAGTAATATATATATATATATATATATATATATATATATATATACATATATATATATATATATATATCTTACCAGACTAAAGTACCAGAAAATAAAAAATAATAAAGCCCACATTAATCAGCATTGAATAGAAATACCATTTTTCTTCCCGCCAATTGTCGACAAAACAAACAAACAGACGTCTGCCTCGATACCATTGGGACTCTTGAATTGAAATTGATAATTTCTCACAATCTGCCAATTAAAAAAAAAATATCTAGAATGCTATTTGCACATTTCAGCTATAATTCACTTTTGCCGCTCATTGTACTGATACCAAGGTGAGTCCCGCCCTGTCGGATGGGGCTGTAGATATCTGATTGTTCCAACCCTCTTGACATTATGACAACCCCCAACCTACGAATAACAGAATAACTGGACCCTCACAATGGCGACAGGGTAATTCCATGTCAAATCATCCAGGCCATGTCACCCACACCCTCATTTTTTCTGAAATTTTGTCCAAGTGCGGATTATATTAAACTTAGACAATCCCTAAAAATTGAGCTTCCAGTTCTGAAAATGTTCGGAGTTATATCGATTTTTAGCTCTCCAAATTTGGTGGGGGTTGTTGAGAATTTTGGCATATACATATTTACCAACCCCTCCGCACGAGCAGGATGTGATACAAGGTCAATTTCTTAAGCAGAGTTCAACAGGTTTGAATTCAGAGTTTTCCTTCTCCTAGACTGGTTACCTAGCCATGGTTAAAGAACACAGTCTGCCCTGCTATTTACCCATAGCTGGAGGGAGAGTAGGATTCATACCTTTCCCAAGGTATTAGCGCTAAGTCAAATGCAAAGTCACGCACAAGGCCCGGTCTCCATCTATACGCTTTGCTGATGACTAATAGGTCGAAATATACATACACACAGCATTCGCAACACAATTTCATTCCTACACACCCGCATTTGTCTCCCTACGCCAACCGCATATCATTGTATAGTTTATGCCGGCGCTTAATATTAATTAGTTATTAACTTGATAACTTCAAATTGTACGACTTCAATTAAGCACATATTCTCCCAAAAATTTGTCGTAAAAAATAGCCATATCAAAACACATCGCTTGTGTGATTTACTTCATATTATATATATAATATATATAGCATATATATTATATATTATATATATACTATATATATATGTATACTTCGGCAGCACTTTTTCTTTTAGACATGTTCTGTTAAACGCCACAGACCAATCAAGTCTGAGAGTTTTTTATGGTCCTTTCATTTCCTAGCGATCTTTTTCGTTTTTGGTGGAGAAGTTATAAGTCCACCAAATCCTTGTTTTTTTCGAGCGCTTTCGGCTTGCTTTTATCAGCCATCATCAGGTGGGAAAACGATGTTAAGTTTTCAAGTGCCTCGTTTATTAGAAAGAACAGATAGTAGCTTCTTTAGAGAAGTAGTGGTGGTAGTTAGTACGAAACACATGGATTAATGGGTTTTTTTAGGGGGACACAGAATTGTGAGAAGGGGAGGGGAATGGTTAGAGTGGGATTTTTTTATAAGCATTGGAGGACGTGTTTACTGGTTGAAGTTTATTTTGTTTAAGGTTAGGTTTTTTTTAATTTGATATAGAGTGCTTCCATTATTTGCAGCTTTTGTTTGTTTTTTTCTTTATGGAGTGTGAGTGTGTTTCTGTTAAAATTTTCTGTAGGTTGAGGGGGCGGGGCATGAATGTGTCTTTAAGTGTTGACTAATGGAGCTGGTGTAAGATAAGTGCTTGTTAAACGGCGGATAATTGTGGTCGTCGTTAATGCGCCCATATATGTATTGCTGATATTGGAGAAGCAATCTCCTATGGACATGTAAACTCATATACAACATTGGTCTCATTTAGACGAGTGGTTTTTTGGAAGATGAATTATTGAAAGACAAGGTTCGCGGTTTTGAATTTTTTATAATAGATGATAAGTTTTAATTTACGGTTAGTATCAATGGAGACAACATTATTTCGAATTAATTTTTTTAGGATGATTTCATCAAGTTTGCTAGTNTTACCCACGTCCAGGATTTGAACTCCGGTGCGACGAGTCCATTTCCCATAACTTTAACCATTACACCACGCGCTTCCTCGAATTTTGGCATATAAGGCGTGTTCTATATGTCCACTTCTACTTATAGACTCGCCGATAACCCTGTGACCAATCTATTGGCCAACCACTGGCAATACTCTGCTGCTGATATTGTATTTATATCGGCTGTTCTGATCTTAGCTACTCACAAATACCTTGAACCTTCGTAGACGACGGAACATAGGATTATATCACTGGACCTTTGACACTACTAGAATTCTATAACTCAGACTTACTTACTTACTTTAAGTCCTTTACAACTGGCCAAGGATGGCGGTCAGAAACTTAACAGGGTCACGAAAAATTCCGTTTTTTGTAATCTATCTTTGTTAAATGAGTTCTAGAGCTTCCCTACACCAAAAAATTGGTTTATAAAAGCATTTTGGCCTAAGAAATCCAAAAATGCTTTTAAAAAAGTCTTAACCTCAACTAATTTTAAGTTATTGATGATTTTGATTTTTTTAAATAGCAAGATCAATATCCCGATGTGGCACTGCATCTATGACAATAATTTTTCTAATTTTTGATTATTTCACATATATTGAACATTATTTATACAAAAAAAATTTGATTTTTATAGTTCAGATCGGCTAGAATACTAAGAAGAGTCCCGGACACCGAGGGACTTGTGTTACATAATTATTAGATCCCTAATACTTATATAAGGTAGTATAGAACATAATGGCGATTAGTGAGCTGATGGCCTTGAGAGTGATTGACGACGCTTGACCTCACTCTCACCTGCCTTCGCGGGATAAATCGGGAGAACAGGAAGGCATAGAAGACCCTGTCTTCCGGTTTTAGGATAGTAAGTAAGTATCAGTCAGTTAGCAGGTAGGAGCCGAGCCCGATAGGATGTAAGTCGATCTTGCGCAGATGTCTGGGTTGGGGATTGAAAATAAAGTAACATCAAAGTAAATTGAAGTCTTGTGTTTATTACCTAAACTAACAATGACACAGGGCTTCTGATAAGGAGAAATCCCTAACAGAAACCAACCCGAAGTCCCCAAGAAAGTCCAAGACCTTAGAAGAGTCCAGACCAAGTCAAGACTTAGAAGAAATACCAAAGACGATCAGAATAGCAAAGCCGGCCAGAAGAAAATACGACCAGAAGTAAGTGAAGTGAAGAAAGTATGCAACACTTGCTCCAGTGAATAGCTCGTAAGGAGGGAAATAATAGTGATCAGCAGGACCTGTGGATATAACACAGTATTTTACACTTTGTAAAAAGTATTACAATCTTGATTTAAGTTTCTCTCTCTCCCTCTTTTTTCTTTCTTTCCTTCTTTTTATCTGTTCATTATGTTCGATTGAAATAGATTAACGTTATCGCTTCCGCTCGACACGTCCTTTCTATCTTTCTCCTATTCTCTTTCTTTCTTATTTTATTTTTAAGTTTATCATGTCATTCTTCTTTCTTTATAATTAAAACAGAATGATGACGACACTCATAAGACATAAGAAATCGACGGATAAGCAACACCAAATAATCAATATTTAAATTTTGCATTTTAGTTTCGAAGGTCTCATTTTAACCAGAGGGAAGCAAAATGACGTGCTACATAGAAAATATATATAAAAAAAATAGTAGGGTAAGGAGAGTGAGGAGGTATCGTGCCGAAGTGATAACGCCAGTCTGTTTTAATCGAACATGATGAAAAGAAGAAAAAAAAAAGAAAGAAAAAAGGAGTGAGAAAGGGTGAAATCAAAATTATTATACTTTTACATATTGAAATATTTAGCAATAGCTCTAACTAAGCATATAAAACGTTGTAATATATTAAATCATCATTACTGTAGTACATCCACAGGCCCTGTTAGTTTATTATATTGTACTCAATTCCTTCTTTCTTTTTTACGATATTTTAGAACTGTGTTAATTAAGTCTTATTATTATTATTATTATTATTATTATTATTATTATTATTAGTTTATCACACCTGCTGTAGCCGGTGGTTCACTGGAGGGCTGAGTAACGGCAAGTCTCCTTAGGTCCTATGACTCTTCTGAGTATTCTAACTGATCCCAGTAGTGCTGTAGTTTGGATGTTCTCGATTCTTCTCTGATTTCCAATTTCCCCCCAAATTCTTTTCAGAGCTTTGGGGACTGTTCCAAGAACACCAAATATAATTGGTACGACACTCACATTCATGTTCCAACTTTTCCTCAATTATCTGGCTAGGTCTAAGTATTTATCTATATTTCGCTTTCTTTCGTTTTCACTCGGTGGTCGGCCGGACGGCAAAAAATCACGAGATGACAAGTTATTTTCTTTTCAATCAATACTTGGCTTGGTCTTCTAGCTGGGATTAGGTGATGCATCTGTACCTCAAAGTTCCAGAGAATTTTATGCGTCTCGTTCAGGTTTGAGCATATACCATTTGGTGTTTGGTTGAAAATTGAATTTCTTGCACAATCCCAGTGGATTACCTTTCCTACAGAAACCGTGCATAGTCTTGTACTCTCTTGTAATAGTTCGCTTATTATGAGATTGACCGTTTTGCCTCTGTCTCCACACATTCTGTACTTGCTATTCTGTTGCGTACTATCTATTTTCGCCTTTATATTTGTTCTAAATTCATCTATTATTCCTTTTGAGTTTTCACAATCAGTGTTAGCTGATGTCTTTCACTTGAGTCTGAGTGACAGCAAGTCTCCTCAGGTCTCCAGGACTCTTCTGAGTATTCTGGCAGCATTGCAGCAGTGCAATGTTCTGAATGGTTTCAATCCTTCCTCTGATATCAATACTTTCCAAACCCTTTTCTAATCCTTTTTGGACTGTTCAAGTGCACCAACTACAATTGGTATCACTTTCACTTTCATGTTCCATAACCTTTTCAGTTCTTCTGGCAAGATCCAGATATTTGTCCATTTTTTTTCATTTTCCTTTAGCTTACCCTGTGATCTGCTGGCACTGCAAAATCCACCCAGTTGACAAGTTCTTTCTTTTTATTTATCAAACACTTAGACTGGTCTTCTTGCCGGGATAAGGTGATCTGTTTTAATTTCAAAGTCCCAGAGAATTTTGTGCGTTTCGTTCTCAAGAACAGATTCTGGTTTATGCAATATACCATTTTGTTGTGTGGTCAAAATTTAATTTCTTGCATAATTCCCAGGTGGATCACCTTCCCAACCCAGTCGTGTCTAGTTTTGTATCTCGTTTTGTGCTAGTTTGCTACATTCGCCAGAGTATATGGTTAACAGTCTCATCTCTATTACCGCAAAGTCTACATTTACTTATTTTGTTGGGTCTTATCAATTTTCTCTTTGATGTAGTTTGTCCTTATGGCATTATTTTGTGCAGCAATTATAAGTGATTCTGTTTCTCTTTTGAGGTTTCCCTTTCTTAACCATGTCCAAATCTTTACATGTGCACCTCATCTATTTGTCTATTATTATTATTATTATATTATTATTATTATTATTATTATTATTGAGTTCTTCACAGCAACGTTAAGCTAATGGTATTTCTGGGGTCTGAGTGACAGCAACTCTCCTCAGAATCTCCAGGACTCTTCTGAGTATTTGCAGATTGCAGTCAGTGCAGTATACTGGATGGTCTCAATTCTTCCTCTGATTTCCAGATTTTCCAGTCTTTCTCCAGGCTTTTGGGACCGTTCCAAGTGCACAAACTACAATTGGTATCACTTTGACTTCATATTCATAGGCTTTTTTCTGTCTCTGGAAAGGTCCAAGTATTTGTCCATCTTTTCGTTTTCCTTCATCTCCACCCCTGTGATCTGCAGGAACTGCAAAATCCACCAGTTGCACAAGTTCTTTCTTTTTTGTTTATCAACACTAGGTCTGGTCTTCTTGCCGGGATAAGATGATTCGTTTTTATCTCAAAGTTCCAGAGAATTTTTGAGTTTCATTCTCACGATCAGATTCTGGTTTATGCATAAACTATTTTGTTGTATGGTCAAAAATTATTTTTTGTCATAATTCCCAGCGGATCACCTTTCCAACCCAGTCGTACCTAGTTGTGTATTCCCGTTTGCTAGTTTGCTACATTCGTTTAGTACATGGTTACAGTCTCATCTCTGTCACCTCACAGTCTACATTTACTATTTGTTAGATCTTTGCCAGAAAATGAAAAAAATAACACATTAATCAGCACTGAATAGGAAGGCCATTTTTATTCCCGCAATATTAAACAAGTAATTGTGACAAAACAAACAAACAAGCAAACAAAGAGATATCTGCCTCGAGACCACTGGGACTCTTGAACTGAAAATGGAAAAATCGATTTGATGCTTAATAGGAAAATACCACAAGTCACAGGACCGATGATTTCTCGCAAACTCTCAATAAAAAAATATGAAAAAAATAGAATGTCCTTAAGTTGGGTTGGTTGGTTGGTTTTTATGGCATATCAACGCTTTTGGGTTACTTAATGCCGAAATCAATTCCCAAATGGCTAAAATATTTGAGGTATCTGGTTATAGGTTGGTTTATTTGTTAAGAATGGGTGGTTTGCTATTAACCCTTTTTTTCCCTTCTTTATAATAAAAAACGGAATGGTCTATAATTAGCTAAGGTGACGACACTCATAAGAAATGAGAATTCGACGAAACACTATCAGTCACGCTGATGTGAAAAACTTAAAAGGAGTGAAAAAAAATGACCATACAGCAAAATGGTATATGCATAAACCAGAATCCGTTTTTGAGAATAAAACACATAAAATTCTCTGGGACTTCGAGATAAAGACAGATCCCCCTATCTAATCTAGGAGACCAGACATAGTATTGATTTAAAAAAGTAAAGAACTTGTTCAACTGGTGGACTTTGCTTTCCTGCAGATCACAGGGTGAAGACGAAGAAATCAAAAAGATGGACGAAATACCTGGACCTTGCCAAGAATTGAAAAGCAATTGTAGTTGGCTGCACTTGGAACGGTCCCAAAAAAACTTGAAAAGTACTGGGGATTTGGAATTAGAGAGAATTCAGACCATCCAGACTACTGCATTGCGGAAATCTGCCAGAATACTCAGAAGAGTCCTGGAGACCTGAGGAAACTTTTGTCACTCAGACTCCAGTAAAATACCATCAGCTAACGCTAGTGTGAAAAACTCACAAGGAGTGAATAATAATAATAATAATAATAATAATAATAATAATAATAATAATAATTAAAACATATGTGAACCCAAATGCAACAGAAGCAAAACAGTTTTGGAGCAATATATGGAAGAGGAAAGAACACAATAGAGAAATCGAAATGGATTAGTGATATTAAGAATGGAATTGATGGAAATTGAGGAAGGGCCTGTAGCAAGTGTTCATATAATTACACTCAAATCAGTACTCAAGAAAGTAACAGATTGGAAAACACCAGGCCACGATGGCATACATGGATTCTGGTTCAAAAAATTTACTTATCCACAAAAGAATGGCCCAGCAACTGAACAGATGTCTACAAGAAATAGAAGTACCCGAATGGATGACGAAAGGAATAACTACCCTAATCCAGAAAAGACCCTAAAAAAGGAAACATCCCTAGCAATTATAGACCGATAACTTGTCTACCATATTGGAAAAATATTTACTGCGTTATAAAGGAAGATATATACTTTTTCACTAATTGGCGAAACCTTTTCCCAGAAGAACAGAAAGGATGTCGCCAGGAAACTAGGAACACACGATTTACTGTATATAGACCAATACATTCTTAAAGAAGGTAAAAAATAGACGGAGAAAAAAATTGCAATGGCCTGAATTCGACTACAGAAAAAGCATATGACATGGTCCCACATACCTGGATTTTAGAAGTGTTAAAAATGTACAAATTTCCAACAACATCATAAATTTCAATTGAAAAAAAGCCATGAAAACTGGCGAGTTCAATTAAAAAGCCAGAAAACAATCCCTGGCAGAAGAAAAATCCAAAGAGGTTATCTTCCAAGGAGACTCATTATCACCACTACTGTTCATTATAGCAATGATGCCTCCTCAGTCATATACTTAAAAATGACAGGGGATACAAATTCACTAGTGCACAAGAGAAGATAAACCACCCTTATGTACATGGATGACATTAAAACTTTTGTTTAAAAATGAAAAAGAATTAGAAACCCTGGTACAAACTATTAGAATATTATAGCCAAGATATAGGAATGGAATTTGGAATTGAAAAATTGTGCTATGCTAGTAATGAAACAGGGTGAAGAAAATTAATGAATGGAATACAACTACCAAATCAGGACACCATAAAATCACTTGATGGGAAATGAAAGTTACAAATATTAGGAATTTTAGAGGCGGACAATATTAAGCAAACAGAAATGAGAGGAAACGTTCAAAAAAGAATATCTCAGAGAACTAGAAAACTTCTAGAAACCAAACAGGACAGAAATCTGATCAAAGGGTATCAATACCTGGGCCGTCCCCATATAAGATGCTCAGGACCATTTCTTAAAATGGGACAAAAGGAAGAACTCAGACAGATTGACGAAAGAGCGAGGAAGTTAATGACCATGCACAAGGCTCTTCACCCTAGAGACGACAGAGATAGATTATATGTGTCAAGAAAGGAAGGGGGAAGAGGTCTTTCCAACATAGAGGAATGCGTAGAGAAACCACTATCCAACAACTTGAGAATTACACAAGAAGAGCAAAGACAAATTACTTATGGCGGCCAACAATAGTAGAAGGTGACAGATGACAAACAGAAAAAAACAAAGACTAGAAAACAAAAATGGGAAGAAAACAATTATATGGACACTTCAAACGACAAATAGAAGAGGTTGCACATGAAAAGACTTGGACATGGGTTAAGAAAGGGAAACCTCAAAAAGAAAAACAGAATCATTAATAATTGCTGCACACAAAATAATGCCATAAGGACAAAACTATATACAAGCGAAAAATATAAGACCCAAACAAAATAGTAAATGTAGACTTTGCCGGTAATAGAGATGAGATTGTAAACCATTATACTCTGCGATGTAGCAAACTAGCACAACGAGAATACAAAATAGACATGACTGGATTGGGAAGGTTGCATCCCACTGGGAATATGCAAATAAATTAAATTTTGACCACACAACAAAATGGTATATGCATAAACCGGAATGCTGTTCTTGAGAACGAAACGCATAAAATTCTCTGGACTTTGAAATAAAAAACGGATCACCTTATCCCTTTCAGAAGACCAATCTAGTGTTGATAACAAAAAAAGAAAGAACTTGTCAACTGGTGGATTTTGCAGTGCCAGCAGATCACAGGGGAAGCTAAAGGAAAATGAAAAAAAATGGAACAAATATCTGGATCTTGCCAGAGAACTGAAAAGGTTATGGAAACATGAAAGTGGAAAAGTGATACCAATTGTAGTTGGTGCACTTGGAAACAGTCCCAAAAGGATTAGAAAAGGGTTTGGAAAGTCTGGAAATCAGAGGAAGGATTGAAACCATTCAGAACATTGCACTGCTGCAATCTGCCAGAATACTCAGAGAGTCCTGGAGACCTGAGGAGACTTGCTGTCACTCAGACTCCAAGTGAAAGACCATCAGCTAATGCTGATGTGAAAACTCAAAAGGAGTGAATAATAATAATAATAATAATAATAATAATAATTAATAATAATAAATAATAATAATAATAATTCAGACTTTGCCGTTCCTGTAGATCAGAAGAGGAAAGCGAAATATTCGAGAAGAAATATCTAGACCGTCCAGAAAGCTAAAAGAAGTTGGGAATATGAAGGTGACACTTATTCCAATCATACTGGCTAAAAATCCATTAAAATTAGAAAAGCGAGATTAGGGGATTAGAATTCCAAGAAAGAACTGAGACTGTTCAGACCACAACACCGCCAGAATATTTAAAAGAGTCTTAGAGATCTGAAGAGACTTGTCACACAGACTCTAGCGAAAAACCATCAGTTGCTATCAGGGCACAGTGAATGGTAAATGGTGGTTATTGCTATGAAATGTGCTGAGCCTACTACTCTAGCATTTGGTTGTTTTGACGCATATCAACCTCAGTGGGTCATTTAATGCCGATTAAAGTTTTGAAATAAAGTCATTCTTAACGGATACTCAATTAAAAAAAAGAAGATTTTTCTGTTTAACCCATAAGATGGGACCCTAACAGGTACTACCACTCTGGTCAGAGTGGACCAGGGAGTAATGGTGATTGAATGGATGCTCCACCAAACCTCCAGAACTGGAACCTCACCCTCAGATAGGT
The DNA here is from genome assembly GCA_023376005.1 of Doryteuthis pealeii. NCBI lineage: Eukaryota > Metazoa > Mollusca > Cephalopoda > Myopsida > Loliginidae > Doryteuthis > Doryteuthis pealeii. The sequence goes on from CM042173.1 coordinate 57,361,798, forward strand.
TTAACGTCATTCAGCCACCACCTTCTAGCACCCATATGATAAAAAGGGTTGGGGCTTGCCATAAGGCAATAGGGTTGGCGAAATAAATATAGATCCTAGGCTTGATAATGACCAGCCGATTGATCGGAGGGGGCCTCTCGAACCGCCCCCGTCTAGCCCAAGATAGGGCCAAAGTGGAGTATTGCAAGTCATGGACTGCTCAACCATCTGGTTCTATCCTTAAGCATCACGGGTTGCCACCCACGGCCAACAGGTGTCCCCATTCGGAGAGTCTTACCCCTATACAGAGGTGCAGTCGTTACATTTCTAACGTCCAGCCGAGAGGGCGGTTTAAAATCATTTTAATAAACAAAGACTCAGGTTGCTTACAGTACCTGTTATTGCTTAATGGTTCACCCAATTAAGTATTGAACAAGACTCAATCGCTGCTTAACTTTGGTGATCTATGTGGGAACCCAGTGGAGAAGTGAGAAAATATATATGAGAGAGAAAAGAAAAGAAAAGAGACTGAACTAGTAAGAGATAGAGAGATTCGTTGCTTTGTTTATGGCATATAAAACTTTTTCAGGTCATTTAACACCAAAATCCTGTTTATCTTTATAAACAAAGTGACCAGGTTGCTTACAG
>CM042173.1:57367424-57382424 GCA_023376005.1 Doryteuthis pealeii
TTTATTCGTGATAGGTTTCATGTACATATAAAAAGATTTGCGTATATATTGTTAGATATAAGGAGTATTATGAATAAATAAAAAAAATAAGAAGTAAGATACTCATACATATATTTATTCATGTATAATATCATATATATATTATACATCATATATCATGTATAATATCATATATATAATATGTATATACAAAATTATATATATATATATATATTTACCAACCCCTCCGCACGAGCAGGATGCGACACAAGGTCAATTTCTTAAGCGGAGTTTAACAGTTTTGAATTCAGAGATTTCCTTCTCCTAGACCGGTTGCCTAATCAAGGTTAAAGAGCCCAGTCTGCCCTACTATTTATCCATAGCTGGAGGGAGAGTCGGATTCATACCGTTCCCAAGGGTATTAGCGCTAAGTGAAATGTAATTACCTCAGCCAGGATTTGAATAATAGTAATATATATATATATATATATATATATATATATATATATATAATATATACATATATTACTATTATTACTATTACTGTAATTATAGTTCTATGTTTATGATATCATATGTTTATCTTGGATAATTACTAATACCACAGCAAAGGAAAAGTTAAAACGGCAACTGGACACTATATGTGTGTTTGAGTTTGTGTGTTTGTGTGTGTGTGTGTGTGTGTGTGTTTGTGTGTGTGTGTGTGTGTGTGCGCGCGCGCGTGTGTGTGTGTGTATAAATATAAATTAATCAAAAGAAATGATAATTATCTATAATTAATTACTTCTTAGTTTCTACTCCAGGTCAGCATTGGTAAAATATAATCATTCGCTACAAATGTTTAATTGTTTAAAAAAAAGAAGTATTAAATATAGAAGATGCCTCAAGATTGTGTCGACACGTGTATCTTATTCATGTGCTATTTAAAGCTACTTGTTCTTTTTAAATTTGTTTAATGTCAGCATCATGGCGCCGACAGAAAAAACTTTCGCAGAAATCATCGAATAATTTGATGACAGAATGCACAATTTATCTGGAGACGTGTGAAGATAACGAATAATGATCGAATAAATTTATGTGTACAGACATGACAGAAGTAAATCATGAACAGAAACTATATTTTGATTTTTTTAGTATATATAATACAAGACCTAGACCGGTTGTTTAACCAAGGTTAAAGAGCCCAGTCTGCCCTACTATAGCTGGAAGGAGAGTAGGATTCATACCTTCCCCAAGGGTATTAGCGCTAAGTGAGATGCAATTACCGCATCCAGGATTTTTTTTAGTATATATAATACAAGGTTGTTCTTTATTCTATGTATTGACGATTTGGGGTATTCTGGCGCAAGCAGTGACGGAGTTTCGGTTACAGACGAATAGAGACCGAATCTCCATTATCAATGGACTAGAAGCGGCTACCCGGTGTCGCCTGGGTAGAGGGGATTTTTAGGTTAATCCTGCAGATCCATTATTACTGAATCGTGAGTTGGATCCACGTAGAATGTCCAATTAAAATCCCTACGTAAAAAAGACCTTGCATTGATCCAACTACTCTGCAAAAAAACGTTAATGCCTACTATCTAGAATATTAAATGAAGAAAAAAAATCCATACCATTATCAGTTAAATTTTATTTTTTAATTATCTTCACGAATATAAATCAAATCTCTATTATTTTTGCTCAAAAACCAAGCCCTGGTGATATTTAATGTGTATATATATTTACTTTGTCGTTAATTGTTTTATTTTCGAAGTTTCCTCCGGACATACAGATACACACAACTGCCTTTTATATATGTATAGATAATAGATATAGCGTGGATAATTTGCACAAAGATTTGAATAATTTCAACAAAAAATTAGTAAATAACTACTTGATATTGTTGTTTTTCAATATTATTCTTTTATTTTCAAATATATTAAAATCAATCTTATGTATAATTTTATATGGAAATCAATTAAAATAAAATTAGAATAAATGTAATCTATTTATATGTGGAAAATCAAAGGTAAAATAGCAGGACATTTTAATGAAATTTTAATGGCTAAGACCAGTGGTTCCCAACCATTTTAGTACCATGCCACACTTTTTTATCACAAATTTCTTCATGTCCCCTACCCGTTAATTGTTTAGTATGATATAACAATATCAGTTTTGAAGAAGTATAACATAAAAAATTGTATCTTTCAAATAAAACTAAAGGGTTTAACTTCAAATTTAATCAAATAAAATCCATTTTATAATGTGTATAATTGGTGTATCTTGGCCAACGCAAGATACCTCTTGAACACCTTGATAATGGTTCAGAAAAAAAACGAAAGTACTTACCTTACTAATAATAACCCTTTCGGATAACTGATTAACGCCTTTCAAGATGATAACATCAAAACAATTGTTAGAAAACTTTAAAGAAAAAAAAACTTGGAAGTCAAGATATCACTGTACACTACATGCCAAATAATAGATTTCACCAATCTATTATGTAACATGATGGCCAACTCGAAACCACGAGCAAAACTTAGATACAACAGTTAGTAAGATAAAAAGAAAAACTAAAAATAGTAAAAATACGGAAGTAAGAGTTAGAGTGAAACGTGTTCTCTTCAAAGTTATTCTTAACCAGGATATTCACTATAAAAATATCTGAATTCAATTTTTTTTTCTTCTTACGAACTATTGATTTTGTCTCTAAATATGGCCGACAGTGTAAGCTTGGATGAACTTGAAATCATTAGTTGACTTCCTTTCATTTACAAAAGGAAAGTCTGTTTTATACGAAGTTTTTTTTAATTTGTTTTTTAACGCTGTTGTGATTGTAACCGAATTTGATGTAGTCATCTTTTTTTAGGGTTCTTTTTTTGTTTTTCGTTTTTCGTTTTTTTGTTTTTTTGTTGTTTTTTTTTTTTTGCTTTTTTGTAAAATGAATTCCTGTTTTAATAAATGGAATACCTGAAAGAAAAGTAAAAGGATCTAAAAAGAAACTTACTAAATTATATTTAAAAAGAAAACACGTAAAACATCACGTATAATTTACGCACAATTCGTGTGGTTAATGTTCAGAATTGGTTCGATAAATTTTACGCCATGTCAACCCTCGTCAGGTTATTTTATGCCGAAGACGTTTTGTTTTATTCATGCTTGTTATGTATTCATTTATTTAACTGTATTTTTATTTTAAACATATTTTTATCTTTTTAAAAAATCTTTTGGGGGTTATTTGGTTGGTTGGATTTTACGGCATGTCAAACCTTCTTGGGTCATTTTATACCAAAAACATTTTTCATTCTTGATGGGTATTCAATTTTTTCAAACTTAATTTTTAAAACACATTTTAATACTCATTTTTATCTGTTTAACCCATAGATAGGACTAACAGGTACTACCACTCCCAGCTACCGCTTTCTAGCAGACATATGATAAAAAGGGTTGGGGTTTGCCATAAGAGCAATAAGGTTGGAGCAATCATATAGATGCTAAGGCTTGATGTAACCAGCCGATTGATTGGAGGGGACTTCTCTCACAGACCGTCTAGCCTAAGTAGGGGCCAAAGTAGAGTGTTGGATATCATGACTGCTCATCCACCAAGATTCCGTCCTTAAGGATTCCGGGTAGCCACCAACGGCCAACAGTCAGTATATTCTACTACCCCAGCCGACAGGGCGGTGGATTTAATGGGACTCCACATTCTCAAGAGCACCAACATTGAAGTATCATCCTAGAACAGGACATAGCTGAATCATTTACCAATACCTCATGGGTCACCGTGGCAGATTAAGGACCATTACTCCCAAAGATCAAAGAAGCTTTGTACCTTACAGTGAACCGAGGAATAGGCTGTTTAGAATATGAATGGATGTTTTAGAATACTCTTCTGACCCCCCACCAGGCCAGATAAACACAAGGATTTTTATGGGGGGTCTAACGAAGATCGAACTTGCTCTTCAGTAATAATGGATCTACAAGACTAGGTTGCTAACCATTACACCACGATGAAGCGTTTATGGTGAATAGGATAATGTGAAAAGATAATCGCTAATTTAAAATTCTTAGCTTAGATTATTTGTTCGTTTTATTGATTTTAACGGCATATGAACCCGTCTGGGTTTATGTCATGCCTAACGATTAGGAAGTTATACATATCGTGTATTTATATTTATACTTTTTAGTAATTGGTTTTAACAATGTGCTAGCATCATTGGGGGATTATGTTGTATGGTTTTGATTAGTTTCATGTCTATATTCTATGGTATAATTTTATTTCCTTCAAAAAAGAGAGAATATCCTCCATGTTGACATTTTCAAACAGGTCTTTCATATTGTTTGCTTTAAAATAACGGTTTCTGATGTGAGCAAAAAACCTGCATTCCATGAATAAGTGTTTGACATGTTTCACATTGTGGTTGTTGTTCTTGTTTGAGTATATAGGAGTGTGTTAGTCTTGTATGACCAATGCGTAATCGGGACACAATGACTTGTTCATTTCTAGATTTTCTTAAAGTCGGTCTCCAGCCTCCCAAAGTGGGTTTGATTAGGAAGAGTTTATTGTGGATGTTGTTATTCCAGTGTTGTTGCCATTTTGTATGAAGCATTGTATAAAGCTTTGTATCTTGGCTTAGAGGAATTCAACATTTAGATATGCAAAATTATTTATTTCATTTCTCTGAGCGAAAAGCAAGAAATATTTTGTGTTTTTTCGGGGGGTTCTTTTTTTTTTTGTTGTTCTATTTTTTTTTTTATTTTTTTTTTTTAGTAAAAAAAATGTAATAAAATAAAATGAAATAAAAATAAAATAAAAATTAAACCAAATGAGACCCCCTCTCATTTGGTTTAATTTTTATTTTATTTTATTACATTTTTTTTATTAATCTTTCTAAAGAAATCGACGGTGGAAAAATAGTTACGTCATTAAAAACAACTTCTATTTTTTTATTCTTTATTTTTTGAATTTTGATTACTTTACCGATCGTCATAAACACTTCCATATTGTTACTCTTCCTAAAGCAAAAAAACAAATTCTGCACGAATTACAATTTGGAGTAAAACTAGTTTATCAAAAACTAAAATAAAATCAAAATCAAAATAATAAATCACCCGAATTTGAATTCATCAAAAACAAAATCAAAAATTCATTCATGAAAATAAACACATTTTTAACGACATGATTTTTCTTAATTTTTCACTCCAATCATAATTCTTTTTTTTATTTCTTTCTCAATTTTTACAGATTTTTCTGCAATTATTTTCATGATTATTCATATATGACACGTTTGTTCGTTAATTTTTATTGGAATTTTCTTGAGGAATAAATTTGCCGAGAGAAGAAATTAAGAGCGCTATGGATGGAAGTAAGATTACATTATTTTCTGGAAACGAATGGCTAAAGGTCACAGATTATCTTATTAATCTTGATAATCTCATGATATAATTTTTTTTCTGTGTTTACGCTGAGATGTGTCTAAAGAAAACAAGCGTTAATTTATGATGAACAAACAACTTTGTTGTGAATAGTTTTAATTTAGAGTTAGGGGTCAAATGTCATTATGATGCTTTGTATGATCCTTTTTACAGGAAGAAGAAGTAACCGAGGAGAAAGAAAAAGGTGGATGTAAAAGAAGAAAAAGACAGGTAGAGAAAGGGCGAGGGGGTAAAAGGATAAAGGAGAGAAACAGAGGGAAATCAGAGGACTCACGAAAAGAAAGGAAATATATATATATTATATATATATATATCTATATATATATATATATTATATATAATATATATATATATATATATATATTAATAATTTGAAAGCAATTACAATGCACATAAGAAATAAAAACAAAAAGATGTTATTTTTTGTCTTATCGATTTCAAAGTATAACTTTATCTTCAGAGACTTTAAAGATAAAGTTATACTTTGAAATCGACAAAAAATAGACATCTTTTTTTATGTGCATTGTAATTGCTTTCAAATTATTAATATATTATAACATACTTACAATGCTTCAAGCAAATTTACCAATTACTTTTATATTATATATATATATATATATATATATATAATAATATATATATATATATATCTGCAACTGCGAGAGTGGCTGAACAGACGAAGGAGAGAAAAGGAAGGAGAGACGACAGCAACTCCATTAATCATCACTGTTTGTTTGCAGTCACTGCTCCAGAGACTGCCATTCAAAAATTTGTAATTTATTTCAACCTTAATACGGTTAAAATAAATTATTGTAATGAAACAAGTTTAAAGTTTTTTCCTTCAGTTATTGAATATCTTGCTCTGTCCTTCCATTCACTGGCACTAGGCACATTGAGTTCTCCTTACGGTCTACCCACATCAGCTTGGTTAAACTACACATGGAAAGATCCTAACTACCGGGAAAAAAACTATATATATATATATATATATATATATATATATATAAATAGATATATTGGTAATTTTTCCGAGATGAAATAAAGGAAAATAAAGTGCTCAATTACAAATGTAAGAGCTTTATTTATTAAATATAATTGTTTATACAGAGGTTTTAGGGGGCATTTACCTAAGTTTTCTGGCTTTTGCCTTCTTCAGAATGCTTATTTCATGCCTCTTGAGAGAAGCATGAAATAAGCATTCTGGAGAAGGCAAAAGCCAGAAACCTTAGGTAAATGCTCACTAAAACCTCTGTATAAACAGTTACATTTAATAAATAATATATATAGATATATATATATATATATATATATATATATAAACAACTTTTAGCTATTTTCAGCCGACAGTATATTTGGGAGAATATGTGCTTTTAATTTTAGTCAGACCTAATTTTTTTGAAAGTTAATTCATTTATGTTTAATTAGGCGGGATTTTAACTACTTAAATGTGAGGCTAAACAAATCGAGAAAAATCAATCTCTGAATATATATTTCGACCTATTAGGTCTCTTCAGCAGAGCTCGCCTAGGCGGTCCTCGTATCCATAGCTCTGTTGAAGAGACCTAATAGGTCGAAATATATATTCAGAGATTGATTTTTCTCGATTTGTTTAGCCCACATTAAAAGTAGTTAAAATCCCGCCTAATTAAACATAAATGAATTAACTTTCAAAAAAATTTAGGTCTGACTAAAATTAAAAGCACAATTCTCCAAATTATATATAATATATATATATATATATATATATATATATATATTATAATATATATATAATATATAATTGTTTAATGTTATTGATTGCATTTTTCTGTCGTTGTTGTTGATGTTATTATTATTATTGTCATCGTATATAAAGATTTTACGTGGGTGTGTTAAAAGAGAAAGAAAGAAAAAAAATTCTCTATTCTTGTTTGTTTTCTCTATATAGTAAGCTATCTGATCAAACTAGGCTCATATTGAGTTCTGGTCAAAATAAATATATATATATATATGTGTGTGTGTGTGTGTGTGTGTGTGTGTGTGTGTGTGTTCAAAAGATAATTAGATGAAAATATACTTGTGTGTGTTGTGAGAGATAGAGAGAGAGAGAGAGAAATAAAAAAGACTATTCGCAAAAGAAAGAAAAGAAAGGGTAATACATAGTTTTATTTTAGTACATTATTTTCATGCGACCATATTGAATAGAAATGATTTTAAATCTTTTCGATTTGAACCATTGATAAGATCCTAATAGGTACTACCTCTTCAGGTTACAGTTGGCCTGGGAGTAATCCACAGTTTTCCAGATCTTCAGATCTTAAGCCTCAACATAAGATGAAGCTTATTGGCATATTCAGTACAGAATCGTTTAGTTGCCGAGACCGTGATAATACCTCAAAACGAATGATGGACACGCTATTAGTCAAGTTTTAATTTAGAGGTTGGTTGGTTGGTTGGTTGGCTGGTTGGCTTTTACGGAATGGCAACCCTTGTTGGGTTGTTTTATGCCGACGACGTTTATTTTATTCATTCTTGATGGGTATTCAACGTTTTTTTTAAGATCAATTTTTAAACACATTTTTTAAAAATCATTTTACTATTTAACCCATAGATAAGACTCTAACAGGTACTATCGCTCTGGATCAGTGAACCTGGGAGTAATGGTGATGAAGCGGTACTCCACACTCCCCAGAGCTCCACAATTCAAAATTCACCATTAGATCCGAATGATTGAGTCAATGTGGAATTTGAAATAAAATTTTATGCTATGTATGTTCTTTTTATGTTCATTTTTAATAACAATAATGATTCAGAAATAAGTATGATATTTTTAAATAGAAAGTTACTTCCCAATCACCCTATATATCTTATTATAAATGGAGTTCGGTGCCTGTCTATTACTTTTCAATCACCCTATATATCTATTATAATGGAGTTTCGGTGCCTGTCTATTACTTTACAATCACCCTATATATCTTATTATAATGGAGTTTCGATGCCTGTCTATTACTTGTCAATCACCCTGTATATAAACTTTTGCATCTTATTTTTAAAATAATTTTCGTATTCAAGATATTTTGAGAGATTCTTTTGTATTATTACTTACTTACTTATAATTTTGATTGCTGTATAAATTGATTTTTCTTTTTTTTAAGGGTGGGGTGGGGGATTATTGTCTATCATGTTTAAAACTTTTCTAATGACCGGTCCTCATCCTGGCTTTCGGGAAATATTTCATTATCAAACTGTTTTGTTTTTTTTGTTTTCCCTGTAATCCGCCATTACATCTGTTTTGTGTCATTTTTTTCAACAAAAATTATATATGCTTTATATAGATGTGGATTCCATTACAGAAAAGAAGCTAATGTTTTAGTTTCTGAGAAAAATAAATGCAATAAAAACACTGAATAAAAACATATACATAGGTATATACATATATATACATGTATATATTGGTATGCGTGTATGTATGTATGTATGTATGTATGTATGTATGTGTGCATATATATATGTATATATGCATGTGTGTATATTTATATATAGATACATATATACATACATATATATAAATACATATATATAAAAAGAGACATTTATATGGACATATATATACGTATAAACATATATATACATATATATAGACGTATACAGACATATATATGTACATATATATACATATATATACACACATATTTGTATATATACATATATATACATATAAATATATGTATACATATACATATATATATATGAACATATACATACATATATATACATATACGTATATAGTTACATATACATGTACATATACATATAAATACATTATAGACACACATGCACACTCATACGCACACACACACCACACACACACACACACATATATATATATATATATATATATATATATATATATATATATATATATATGTATATATATATATATGAGAGAGAGAGAGAGATAAGTATTTTCGAATATGTATTTATCCAGAAAATACAAACTGATTATAGATTATTTTTCTTTTTTTATTCTTTTTTTTTTCGTAGATCTAGAAAAATATTTTCTTTCTGTCTAGCCCTGCGAGGAATTTAATAATTTAGCGTCATGCGAAGTATGGGATTCGTTATAGTCATATACTATTCTGATCGTAAAAAGCAACCTCCGCCCTGTCGGCTAGGGTCTTTAGAATACTCCGACTGCACCTCTGCAAAGAGGGAAGACATTCCTCTATGTCTTGCATGTAATGGACTGCTGAACCACCAAAAATCCTTCTTTAAGTACCACCAGTCGCCACCTAGGGCCAAACAGATGGTTCCATAGGAGGGATTTTACCCCTCTGCAGAGGTGCAGTCGGATTATTCTTCAGTCTCAGTTGACAGAGCGCGTGGCATCATAGCTAATGTGCTGGACTACGATATAGTATTGTGACGGAGAACGAGAAAGGAAAAAGAGCAAGACATTGTCTTGCCTGCCGGGATCGAACCCGCGTCCTCCCGCATGCAAAAACAACTGCGATTTAGGCACTGGACGGACGCGAGGTTTGACTGATGTGCCCGGATGTTTGGCTAATATGCCGATAAATAACCTAAGCGAGTGGAGCGTGGTGTGACAAGCATTCGGCCTACGTGGGACGGCAGTCAGTAAAGATTATTTTGACGACGACGACGACGGATTTTCAGCTGCTGGTCGAAGACGAAGACTGTGTTGACCAAAAGAAAGTTTGGCCTGCGAGAAGACGGTGAACTCGCTTCTTTTTGCCCCCCCCACTCAGCAGGAACTTGTTGACTCGAATATCTATTCCCCCCCCCTCTATTTTTCCCCTTTCTATAAGTATTAAGTGAGTTCGAATCTTAGTTGCGTTAATATGTTCAGTTTCGGACTAATACACTTGGGAAAAGTATGAACTCCTTATCCCCAAGCTAAGAATAGTACCACTATTGTTCTTCTTCAAGGAAGCGCCCATTGTGTAATAGTTATCGTCGTAAGAAATGGACTCGACGACACGAATTCAAATCCTGGACGAGGCTGGTAGCATTTCACACCGATAATACCCTTGGGGAAGGTATGCATCTAACTATTCTCTCTCCTGCAATGGGTAAATAGTATATCAGATTGGGCTCTTTAACCTGGCATGGAAACTGGTCTAGAATAAAAACTCCAAATTCAAACTTGTTAAACACCTCTTAAAATAGGTCTTATATCGCATCCTGCTCGTATGGAGGGGCTGGGTAAATACATACAAAGACGATTTTGAATAACCCACGACGATTGGTATGCCATTTAAGCAAAGAAAACTAACCAAACATTTGTTGTAGCCCTGTCGGCTAGGACTTTAGAATACACTGACTACATCTCTGCAGAAGGGTAAGACCCCCACAATGGGGTCACCTGTTGGCCGTGGGTAGCGACCCGTGATACTTAAGGATGAAATTCTATTGGCTGAGCAGTCAATGACATTAAATACTTTGACCTTACTTAGGTTAGACGGCCGACGGAGGATCTTTGTTACCTGGGTACGACCTAAAACTCTATTTGATGGTGAAGTTACAATTCTGGAGTCCAGTGGAATGTGGAGTACCTCTTAATCCTAATTACTCCCAGGTCCACTCTGATCCGGAGCGGTATTACCTATCAGATCCCCATCAATGGGTTGAATAGAAAAATGAGTTTTAAAAAATGTGTTTTAAAAAATTGAGTACACATCAAGAATGAATAAAAGAAAACGTCTTCAGCATAGAATAACCCAACAAGAGTTGACATGCCGTAAAATGCAACTGACCAAACGTTCTTTCATTTAGTTTTCAGAAATTCGTGGACAAGAGGAGGAGGAAGGTTAGAAACGAAGTGATAACACACAGTTTTATCACAGGGTAACCCAACAAAATAATACTTGTTTGAATATATGTATATATATATATATATGTTATAATATATATTATATATATATATATATATCTGATATATATATATATATGTATATATATATATATTATATATATATATATATTATTATATGTGTATATGTATATATATATATGTGTATATGTATATATAATATATGTAATATGTATATATATATATATATATGTATATAATATATATGTATATGTATATATATATATGTATATGTATATATAAATATATATATATATATTATGTATATATATATATGTATATATATTATATAATATGTATATATATATATATTATACAAGATAGATACCCACCTGGGTTAATGGTTAGACAAAATTTAATAATGTCAACACGTACAGACATTTAGATTCTTAGAAAAATGAAAATAAGTTCCTGAAATGTTGGTTTATTGTTCTTTTTGAAAGAATTTATTTTTGTTTCAATTGAAATTGAAATTTATTTGTCAAAACATTTTGTAATCTAGAAGACTTATTTCACTTTTGTTTTTGTTTTTTGGGTTTTTTTTTCTTTTTTGTCTTCGTTCGCCATATAGAATGAATTGTTCATAAATAAATAACGTGTTCGTGTCGTACTGTCGGTGGGGCTTAGAATACTCAGTTTCCCTACTTATTTTATCATTTTATTAAATTCGTAAGCCAAGGCACTACTACTCTCTCTCTCTCTCTCTCTCTCTCTCTCTCTCTATCTCTCTATATATATATATTATATATATATATTAATATGTGTGGTGTGTGTGTGTGTGTGTGTGCCTGTGCCTGTGGGAAAATAGCTTTGTCAAACTTATTCTGAAGAATAGATTTGACAAAGCTTCACGAGGCGAAATATCTTTTAAATTTAGTTGCTGTGTTGTTTTTATCCGCTTTTTCATCTATTATATTATTCACACACACATACTCACACACACACATACATATATATATATATATATATATATATATATATATATATATATAGGAGAGAGAGAAGAGATGAGAGAGAGAGAGAGACAGAGAGTGACAGAGACAGAGACAGAGACTGAGACAGAGACAGAGAGGGAGACAGACAGACAGACAGACAAGACAGAGAGAAAGGTGTTTGATATCAAATGTTTCCTTGATATGATTCAACCGAAATTTGATTTCTTTACATGTGAATATAAAATACAAAACAGATTAAATTAGATCATGAATATTCACAAGTGAAAAAAAATCAAATTTAAAAATTGCAACGTCACAAACAAGACCAAAATGCGGAAACCATAAAATTTCTTAACATTACGAGCGTGCGCATGCCCCTGAGCTGACGTATTTAAAAACGCCAGAGGAGAAAAATCTGAAAAAAAATCAGTTAAACAGAAGGATCATATCAATAAGACCGGCTCTAGGGTCTTTAAATTAGTAAAGATCAGAGTGAGGAGGCAAAGAAATGCCGAAATAAATTTATCTGAACCAAGGTATCCATTTATTCATATATATATATATATATGTGTGTGTGTGTGTGTGTGTGTGAGTTGTGTGTGTGTGTTGTGTGTGTGCGTGTGTGTGCAATATAATAAGCTACTTTCTTCTTCTTCTTTCTTCCTTCTTCTTCTTCTCCCTTGTGTCTTCTTCTTCTTCTTCTTCTTCTCTCTTCTTCTTCTTCTTCTTCTTCTTCTTCTTCTTTCTTCTTCTTCTTCTTCTTAAATTCTGGAACAAAACTAATGTAAAGTCGTATGTAGAAATCTGATTAAAATCTAAACTTTTAAAAACTTTCGAAACCGTCATCAAAACAGCATTTACCGTAACTGTCAGTTTCACGATGTGAAAATTAACCGGATTACTTACATTCACCATCGAGATAAGAGAAATTTTCAGTCATTTAATGCATTTTTGTTTTGTTTTGTTTTTTGTTTTTTGATTTGTTTTTGTTATATTTTTTGTTTGTTTTTTTTGTTTTTTTTTATTTTTTTTTTTTACTGAAAATACGAATCTTCATCATGATGAATGTAAGTAATTTCAATATTATAACATTTTTGTATATTTTTGTTTTTGTTTGAAAAGTAAAAATTAAAGTAAATATTTTCAATAAGAGCAAAAATAAAAAAAAGAAATCAAGAAAAAACAAAGAGGCTTTTCAGCCTAATTACCGATTTTCCGAGATGTACCGATCTTGGCAAGAAAAAGAGATGAGAGAAGGAGGAAAGGTTAGATAGAAGGAGGAGAGAGAGAGCAGAAAAGAGAGAAGATAGAGAGAGGGAAATAGAGATAAAGAGAGAAGGGATTTAGATAGAAAGAAGAGAAAGAAGAGAGAAAGGAAGGAGAGAAGAGAGAGAAAGAGAAGAAAGAGGGGAATAAAGAAAGAGTAAAAGGTTAGAGAGAAGAAAGAATTACGAGAGAGATAGAATGAGGAGGAGATGTAGAGAGAAGACTAGGAGGAAAGAAAAGACAGAGTAGGGGGAAGAAAGAAAGAGTAAAAGGGTAAATAGGAGATAGAGGGAGGAGGGAAGATAGTAGAGAAAGAGAGAGAGAGAGAGGAGGTGTATAAAGAAGGGTAGGAGGTAAGAAAAAATCAGAGAAGGAGGAGGTAGAGAGAGTATAGAAAGAATGAATATGGAGAAAGAACAAAAGGAGGGAAGAGAGAAAATAAAGATAGATAAAGAGATATAGAGAGAGAGTATAGAAAGAGATGTAGACAGAAGACTAGGTGGGGAGAGAGAAGACAGAGAAGAAGGACATAGAGGGTATAGGAAGAGAGAGAGAGAAAGAGAGCTATTGAAAGAAGCGTAGGAGAGAGAAAGAAAGAGTAGGAGTGAAGAGAAGGAGTGAAGAGAGAGTATAGAAAGAGAGAGGGATGTATAAAGAAAAATAGGAAGGAAGGGAGAAGACAGAGAAGGGGATAAGAGAGAAAACAAAGAGAAAGAGAGAGAGAGAGATGTAGAAAAAAGAGTAGGTGGACGAGAGTAGGAGGTAAGAGAGAGTATAGAAACACAGGGACGTTGAAAGAAGAGTAGGAGGGAATGGAGAAACAGAGTAGGAGGGTAAAGAGAATGCAGAGAGAGACTGAAGAGAGAGAAAAGAAAAGAGATGTTGAAAGAAGAATAGGAGGGAAGAGAGAATACAGAGAGACTGAAGAGAGAGAAAAGAAAGAGAGATGTTGAAAGAAGAGTAGGAGGGAAGATAGAAACAGAGTAGAGGGAAGAAGAAGAAGCAGAGAAAGACCGGAGAGAGAAAAGAAAGAGAGATATTTGAAAGCAGAGTAGGAGGAAGAGAGAAACAGAGTAAGGAGGAAAGAGAGAATACAGAGAGAATGAAGTGAAAGAAAAGAAAGAGAGATGTTGAAAGAAAGAGTAGGAGGAAGAGAGAAACAGGTAGAGGAAGAGAGAATACAGAGAAAGACTGAAGAGAGAGAAAGAAAGAGAGATGTTGAAAGAAGAGTAGGAGGAGAGAGAAACAGAGGGAGGAAGAGAGAAAGACAGAGAAAAAAATGAAGGAAAAAAGACAGAGTATAAGTAAAGAGAAGACAGAGAAAGGGGAAGAGAGAGAGAGAAAAAAAGATTAGAAATAACAGAAAAATGAAAAAGAGGAGATAGATAGATAGATAGATTGATTGATAGATAGATAGAGAGAGAGAGAGACAGAGAGAGAGAGAGAGAGAGAGAAAATAAAGAGAGAACATTTTTGTTAGTTTTTTATAGCACTATATGGTATAAAATATAATAAAATAGAATGTAATTATGT